>CM061920.1:54832628-54876525 GCA_031002005.1 Vandiemenella viatica | reverse complement strand
TTGATGAGGCTACTTTTCCTTGTCATCGACCTCTATCGATGCCGAAGTTGTTGAAATTTCTTCCGACAGTGAGTAACATATCATCAAATTTAATTTTAAATAAAAAATAATAACTATAATTTTTAATTTTTATTTCATTATGTTAGAATTGGACGCCCTATTTCCAAATCCTTCTTAAAGATTAAGTAACTTTTATATTTCATACTCAACGTCTGAAGAAAATTCTTTTCCAATTTACTCCACCCATTAAAAGCAGGTTAAAACGAAATACCCATACACCTTAAATAATTGTTTAATGTATTGCCTGATATCAAACCACATATGAAAAATAATAAATATATATTTGTCTGAAAAACAAAATTACCAACACCAAAATTACAACGATCCATCGGACCAAATTAAACGTACGCATCATGAAATCGAATACTGAATATTTATTTATTTCATGTAGCTGACTACGCACTTCCTGATAACATTTAAAATACAGGGGGGATAGAACATTACTGACTCAGTTGAATGGAAGCCAAGACATGTTTATATTATATTACAACACACTAGCCCTGGGAACAATCGATGTAACTCCCCCCTCAGCAGGCGAAACAGTCAGAAAATCATATGTAGAGCAATATATCACTATTCTGGTCCCTATTTTTATGCAGGGAATTGTAGAGCTTTAGCCCAGATACGCAGTCTCAGTTGTCTGTGAAATGGCAAAAGATAAATGATAGTATACTACATGGAAAGGAGAAGTAATATCATATTAAAAACTACTTTAAGATAAGTTTATCTGCTAGCAGGTTAGTGAGATGCAGAAATTGTTTCGTCCTGGGAAGTATTTTGTTAATACCCTAGACAAGGGTAACTTATCGTTGTGACCCATTCATCCATCGTCGTAACCAGTACACTCCTTATACACATCAAGCTCTCTCTTCATCAGTGTTTAGTCTTCCAATGATCCCCAACCCAGTTTAACTTTAATAAACTACAGTGATAATTTACTAACCACTTATTAAAAGAGTCGCTTCCAATACATGCCGCACTCACCACTAGCAAGGCTGCAACCCATGGGCTTAGCTGTGAAGGTGACATCCCCACTTCCACCCCACCACAAAGGAAGACCAAAGACAAAGGTCGCCCCGGGGCACATGATAAATCCCTCCGTCTGCCGCTCTCTCATCAGTCTGTCTACATGGATCGCCAAATTCTGTTCTTCACGTCGGTGTACCAGCTGAACGCAAGTGATTCTAAAAGACTGACATTGGGCTTGTCATCCCAGCACGATTTCGAACCTGTTGTGGTGCTTGAAAAAGTGGGGTGTAACAAAGTGACACTTACACATGACGAATGGAATGAACTGATCCAGAACTCTGACGGGGTGTCCGATTTGTTCACCAGCCGTACCCCGACCAAAGTACTACTCGGCGCGCACACCGTCTTCTGTCGAACAGTTTCTGGCGTGAAAACTATATGTTTTCGCCACAACTCCGTTCCTGCCAGCGAAGTCGCCTTCGGCGATTCGACATGGCGGAACCTGATCGACGTGCAGCCCGCAGTGACGACCGTCTTGGACGTCAAGAAGAAGTGGAGCCACTTGGTTTCGAGGTATTACAAGGAGTTTGTGGACACATTAGCCGAAAAAGTGCTAAGTGACTATTATATGGCTACAACAGAAAAACTAATTGATATGCATATCAACGATGTTAATGTAGTGTATGTATCATACAGTTCTACATTGGACTTTGCGCTTTTAAGAAATGAAATCAGTGCGTATAAGAAATTACTTGTCTATAATGACGTTAGAAGTATTGTAAATGAGAATTTTAAACTTGGATAGGATGTTTGGGGCCCCCCTATGATGTAAGGTGTGAGTAAATAAAATACATTGTATCTTAATCTGTCTCTGTTTTATTATTTTGCCTTAACCTAGATTTTGACAATGCAGACGTGTAGACTGGAAAATTCTCACTGCTATAAAATTGTATACATTATATCTACATGTCCAGTCTTTAACTGTTTCATTTTGTTCTAAACAGATAATTACAACTAGAAGTGCAGTTGCAACAAATTCTCCACATTTCAGTATTGGGAAAGGACGATCATGTCCATAGTAAGACTTCTTGAATCTTGCATACTTGTCACGCAATGCTGTTGTTCTGTTTAAAAAATAGAAATATGTAAAGTAAATAGCAAAAACTGTTCCATGAGATATGTGAAAAATTAATTTTCACGTTACACTGCAACATCGAACAAATTAATAGCTTCTCAAAAAGGAATTGGATGATTGGAGAAAGATTGTGTATTTGAGGATCATCATACTGTCTCCAATGTTCCTAGAAGAAGATGAGTAAACAGCTAAAACCCCATTTTTCTTTCTAGAATGTTTCCTCACCAACAAAAGTATGTCTAATAAGTAGAAATAACAGTAATTAGGTAATAGATTTCTAGCCATACTGAAGTGAAGAATTACCTCTAGTTATTGTTTAATAACAGTTATTGGAAAGCCGACAGAATGGTGGTTTTATTCTCTATCATCGACCACCAGTGTTGGAACCTGTAAATCCCCTTCACGAAATAAATCATATGTCTGTTGCGTTTGACACAAAATTCTTCATGTATAGTGAAAAATCTGTAGACCTCCCGTGTTGCTAGGTTCGCTCCACACACATTAGATTCAGATCAGTTGTCAGACTGATGAATTGTGGGGCAGGTAGTCCCCCACAAACAGGATTTTTAACTTGCTTACCCCTCCACCACCATTTATCGCACAACATGTGTCTGTCTTTATTTCACCTTAACCTATATTTGGTGATGCAAATATTGTAGGCAGGAAAATACTCACTGCTATAAAATTCTATATGTACATCTTCAGGCCCAGTCTTAACTATTTCATTTTTTCTGAACATTCAATTACTACTAGTTGCTACAAATTCTTCACGTTTTATTAGGGGGAGGCTGATCATGTTTGTAGTAACACTGCTTGAACCTTGAATACTTGTCATACAACACTATAGTGGGACAGGCGATCTTCCACAAGCAGGATTTAACTTGCTCAACTATCCCCCACCACTCATCCCACAACACATATCTTTCCATGTAGAGGACTGAACAGGCTTACACCCATCACTCGCGCAAGAGTATACAACCGGTTTATCCCACCACCACACCATCAACACTTCCAGGACCGGTCCTGCTATCGTCAGTCTTCAGACATAGGTTTATCATTCACCCTTGATTTTGAACCGGCTGTGGTGCTCGAAAAAAAGTCGAAAACCAACAACAAAAGTCACACTAACGTTTGAAGAATCGAACGTGATGATCGAGGAATTGGACGTAGCGTCCGATTTATTCAACACAGCCAGTGTCCTATAGCAATACCCCACTTGACGAGCACACCGTCTTCTGCCGAATGGTGGCTGGGGTGAAAAACTGTGTGTGTTTATCGCAATACTTATCCTGCCAACTGTGTCTTCTTTAGAGATGCGACAAGGAAAAACCTCGTCGATGTACTACCTGCAGTGAACTTGAACTTGGCCATCATGAAGTAGTGTAGCTACCAGTATGCAGCATATTACAAAGAGTTTGTGAACATTTTAGTCAGTAAAGAGTGACATGTCTATCGTATGGCCAAGGTTCGAAAAACTGCTAAATTTGCATATTAATGATGTTTATGTGACTCGAGTGAAATAAAACCCCGGTTTATCATTGGAATATACACTATTAAGGTATGGGATTAATTGCATGTACAAATTTACTACTACTGGACGAGGATATAGTATAGTAAATAGGAATTATGATACTAGATATAATGTTTGTGAGAAAACTTTCATGAAAAAGTATAAATGAAAACACATTGTATTTGATTATTTTTGTTTTGTTGCACTTACCATCTGTTAAAAGTATTTTTCGCCAGTTCTTTGTACAAGTTTAAGACCGAATCATATAGGACACCAAACTCGCTGAGACATGCATTGTGGCGATTAGAAGTTGGCATGTATGTATAAAATGAACCTTTTCCATGAATTTCGTAAAATAGTGTGAAAAATGCACAAAATAGGTAAACAAAATCTTGAAAACAGATAATATCACAAAATTAATAAAATTTGTATAAGTCCTCACATGAGTGGAGACAAAAACTGACCTGAAAATTATACTTGTCGGCGTTACACGGTGCGGTATGTTAGAGTAAATGCAAGTTAGGTTAGTCCAATTCATCTTAACTGTATATTGTATTAGGCTAGTTCGATGAGACTCAAATTTTCAAAACTTAGGCTAGCAGAGGTTATGGTGAGAGTTCAATTTTTGTCTAAATTAAGGTAATCCACCATACCTAGGGTGAAACACAGGTTAAAGTCGGTTGTTACAATGTGTTGCGCTACGTTAACGCCAGATGTAGACCGGCGACACATACCTGTGACGTCACAGACAGATGCGCGGTGATGTCATCAAGCTCCTATGACGTCATTCCGCGTGAAAAATGCCTCGAAATGGCCTGAAATACACTAAGTAAACAAGGTGTTTTAGGTTGCCCGTATTAGGACTACTAGCATCATCTCCGATGTTGTACTATACAATATATCACGGCTTCTACAGCATGCTGGGGGGATGCGCTGAAAAGTTCTACACATCTAGTATTAACTGTTCGAATTCGTATCAACGAATACGACTGGTCTGAGCGTAGCTCGATCAAGATATTAGTTTCACAGAGCAGGGCCACGAGATTCTGCATAGAGTCACTGTGTGGTGAGCGACGCGTCGACAAAACTGGTCATTGTTTTATCGACGAACATTTTACACTAATAAAATATCTCATTTATCCGCCAGGCTAACCACTCGCTAGAGGTTCCAAATTAGTATTTGGTGGCGACCAACATTTTGAACTGTCATTTTCATTTATTGCGGAGTCTGCTGCCTCATATCCAGTTTAGTATTTGTCTTAGTTAATGTATGATGATCACAATCTGTATATTATGCTTTTCCTTGTGTGAAACGATAGTAAGTGATGTTAACTTTTACATTTACCCAATTTTGAAATACAGTCTGATCAAATCAATTCATAATGTTATTAATAAAGCTAGAGTTTCTATTTAATATTAAATTAAATAACCTCTAGCTTAATACTTAGTATTCATTTTAAGATAAATGACAACGCGACCACCCTGTTAAATAGTAAATGTCAAGTGTGTTTTCCATTATAATATGGTGTTAGTAATGGAGTTAATTTTATAAATAACGCCGTAAATAATAGTGACTCAGACGTCAATATGCGAAATGATTTTTTTTTTAAATAAAATAAAATCAAGATATGCATTAGCTTAAGAAGCTTTACTCCGCTTATATGTATAATCTCGAGGTCGTTGCAACACTGTGTTAGTCCCCGAGCGTGCTACGGTGTTAGATGGATGGAAAATTTTCACCATAATTAGCCAGTAAAGTAGGAGAGTTGGTGATAGTGCACCAAGTCCTGGATTCAATCCCAAACCTCTGCGCACTGCGTATGGGGTGAGAAAGTACGACACAGTTAATGATGATTCGTCCGTTCGATGGTGTAAGGAATCGAAGTTTCCTCACTTTGTGTGTACATTTATATTCTTTTAAAATATGATCTGTGCCTGTGATACAGTTTTAATTTGAGAAGAGTTATATAGCAGCTCTGACGTGGATGTTGGGGAGACGGAACATCTTTGGTTTTTGGTTGCCAAGCAGTTTTGATGGCAGAGAGAGGAGACATACTGCTGTAAGAGTTTATCGTTGTATTGTTATTTGGAGTACGTTTAATGTATTCAGTGTGAAGATATGAAAAATAAACATTGTTACTGAATATAATTTATTAATATAACAAAAAATCTTATAATGGTAACGTAGCACTTCGTGGCCGTTTAGTGCCTAATGGAAGAGCTGGCTTGAATAAACCATCAGATTTCACCATCTCTCTTCTTTGATCTCTTGTCGACAACACAAACAACACTTTGCACCGAAAACACGTACACACCACAGTCACATACAGTGAGATTAACGGACACTATTTACGCAGGAAACAATACCCGTTAAATTTCTGGGCGGCTAGAAATGGAGGGTTAACTCCTAGCTATGGTGATGCATTCAGTCAGCTTGTAAGTAACTTTGGATCTAGCGTGCAGTGAACTTGCCTTAAACGTAGTAAAGAGAGAGCAATAAAAATTCTTCATTTAAAATGTAGTCGTCTTTTCGGGATTCCAAACAAAGATCCACTATGTGAATTGGCAGAGCTCTAGATAGACCGGCGAAGACGCATCAGTTTCACGGTTTGCTTAACATCTCGGCAGAAGGCGCTGACTTACCACACCCCTTTTCCCTATTATGACGGGTTTTAAGAACAGAAAGATTTTTGAAAAGAATGTTATACTTTTGTCTCTAGACTTTGTCACATTACGATAGTTAACGCACCTATCAATTTTGATGCAAAGATCGAGTAGCGAGTGAAAGGTCGATTATCGACTTCAACGATTTAGTAGGAGTATCAGTAGCAGAGTGTATGTGATATAGCGCGCGAGTTGTTACAGTAAAAGTGTGCGCGGGAAGAAATGATCGTACCGATCTAAAAAGTGTCCGCCTGTCGAGAGAAAAGCCTCCAGCCGAGCTGCCGCGTCGGTAAAGTACCCAGTGACCTGCATGTACATATAAAGACAGTCGTATGTGTTATGGTGCACGAACTGTTACAGTAAATGAGTGCGCGGGAAGGAAAGATTGTGCCTAACAGAAAAGTGTCACCGCTTGTGGAGAAAGTCTACCGCGTACTCTTAAAGACTGTGAGTTACGTAGGTCGTTCACTAATGTAGAAAAAGAAATATCTTGTTGTTTCATTTGTGTTGATTGAAAGAAAGTTCTCACTCGCTAAGAACTTGCAAATCTTCGGCAATTATTATTCCGGGTGATCCTTGTATACTATTCAGTACAAGAAAATAATAAATATGGTTCGGTGGTCGGAATGTAACTACTTATAGCTGTGCAATAAAAAGTGTTCTTGTGTTGATATACTTGGAGTGTGTTGAGCAGTAAGTAACTTTGATTAATCATTTCCTTCCCCACCAAACCAGGCGACCGTTATTAAAACTTACTCCTAAATAATTTCCTTTGTTTTACGAAGTTCCGATAGCCGTCAAACATGGTCAAAGCATAAAGAATATAAGTGGTGATTGTGAACTGAGCTCTCGTCATCAGAACTTATATTTTCAAAAAGCATATTATTTTAATAAGTTATTTTACAACTTTACTTTTATTTTTGCTGTCATCAGTCTCTCGACTGGTTTGATGCAATCCTCGATCCCTTCCTATCTTGCGGTAACCTCTTCATATCAAATTCTCAACATACCCCTTACTACCTACATCTTCAATTTTCTACTTCATATATATTAATCTTTGTGTACCTATAAATTCATTTCTTCGACTGTTTCCACCACTAACAAATTAACCAATCCAGCATGTCTCAAAATATGACCTACCAGCCTGTCTCTTCTTTCTGTAAGACTCTCCCACAAAGTTTTCTTTCCTCACCCAACATTTCCAAAACATGTTCAATTCGTACTTTATCTGTCCACTTAATTTTCAGCATCCTTCTATAGTACCTCATTTCAGATGACTCAATTTTCCTTCTTTCTCATGTTCCTTAAGTCCATGCTTCGCTACCATAAAGTTCTGTGCTACGCACATTCAGTTTTAAAAACTTCTATGTATGTTTTAGAACAATATTTGAAACTAAAAGATTTCTCTTTTTCATGAAACCTCTTTTCGCTACTGTTATTCTCCTTTCAACATCATTCCTACTTCGGCCATCAGTTTTAATTTTACTCCCTCAATAGCAGAATTAATTTGCTTTTCCTGTCGCATCTGATCCTATTTTATATTTAGTCCACTATTATGTTATCATTTCTACTACGTTTCATCACTTTTGTCTTGCTTTGGTTTATATTAGGCAAAACTCTTCCTTCAGTATTTTATTCGTGATATTCAGTAACTTCTCTATATCATTAGTCTGTCCTGCTATCAGGATAATGTCATCAGCAAATCATAGCATACTGATTTTTTTCTCCGTGAACAGTCATATCACATTCAAATATTTCTTTTACTTCCTCCAGATACAAAATGAGTATTAATGGAGATATACTACAACCTTGTCTCGCACCCTTTATAACTGATGCCTGTCTCCCATGATTCTTTACTTTTATTATAGCCACTTCATTCTTATATAGATTATATTCATCTATCTCGGTATTTTACACCTGATCATTTTTTTAAAAAATTTTAACATCTTGTTCTTAGGCTTTACATCCAGCTAAACTTTATTATTGTTCATAACGTGCAGGATATAACACAATTTCCTGTTTCTAGGATGCAATGCGCTTCTATTATCGTCGTTTCGATTCAACTGATTTGGTCACGAGCCCAGGAGCGCCGCTGTTGGCGATGTCGTGCTGTTAGTAATGGCTCCCGAGTCGGTCTTCTGCTGCCATAGCCCATTATAGCCATATTTCGCAGGGCTGTCCTAACGGACACGCCCGTCGGACGTCCCACATTCATTCCTGCGGCTAGTTCACGCAGTGTTGCTTGTCTGTTCACACTGACAAGTCTACGCAGACATCGCTAGTTGCGCTAATTAGGTGCCGGCGGTCGACCACTGCGTTGTACATGATGGGAGATTATGCCTGAGTTTAGGTATTCTTGGCACACTCTTGACACTGTGGATCTCTGAATGTTGAATTCCGTAACGATTTCCGTAATGGAATGTCCCATGCGTCTAGCTCCAACTAGAATACCGCGTTTGAAATCCGTTAATTCTCGTCGTGTGGCCATAATCACATAATCAACCTTCTCACACGAAGCATTTGACCACAAACGAAAGTCCTGCCCAGGCACTGACCATTTATACAATTTGTAAGCGACACTACTGCCATCAATATATTTGCAAATTGCTATCCCATGACTTTTGTCACCTCAGTGTATTTCCTATTAATTTCCAATGCTGTTCTAAAAATCATGTTTGAATACCATTTTTCAAACGTCTTTCTTAAAGTGAACTTTATGCTGTAGAACGTTACTCGTCTTAAGTTGTATCTCCTGTACTTCTACGTGAGAAGCCAGATTATTGCAACAGACGCGCAAGAATGCAGGACAATCCTCGAGGATTAAGCAGTACAAACATCCGGTACGAAAGCAGACATTAACCAGCTTTAAGACGTTGCTCACAAAAAAACGAAGGAGGGACTAAGTAACTCAAGCATCTGGGTGCTTCTGCGACGTTAATATCATTGAAAATTAAGGATTTTGTGATACGAATTGATTTGTGAAAACACAGAACAGCTGCAAAAAAATATAAATAAATAAGTAAATGGTTTGCTAAATTTTTGAAACAAGTTTTCATAAGCCAGAAAAGAAATAGAGCTGTTCTTAACATGAAATAATTTTAGAAAATTAAAAAACAAATTATGTGCCCAGTAATTGTCTTGTAAACAACTGAGTGAAAACAACGCATGTCGTCAATTTAAAAATATTCACCGGGTGCTGAGCTGCGGTAGTTGAAAAGTTATATATGCTATTAGCTGCATGTGATTTTAGCCCCAAGAACCTTCATCGTAGAGCTATATTCTTCTCCGTCGTAACTTTGACTACTCTCTTGTATATGAGAATCCGCTCTTGATTCGGCAAGCGCCCTGCCCCTGCTCTGCGCAGCCAGGTTCTCACGTAAACGGCGTCACATTGTCGGCAATAAATCTCAGCACACAATGCAACTGCCGTAGGGATGCGTGTAACCGTCGCATGCGGTGCCTGGGTGAAGCTGCGGACCCAGATACCGTACGGCTCCACGACGATATTTTCGAGCCATACCAACCCTCATCTATTCCTCATCTCGAAATTATGATTAATGGATGGATGAAGTGTGTCGCTTGTGGCAATGGCATTCGATAGAAAGGTTAAGGATGCAAGTCAATGTCAATATCGATAAATATATCGATATTTATATCGACGCCAGGCAGATATCGATCCGATAATATCGATATTTTCCGGTATTTGTATATATTATATTAGAAATTAGTATGTAAATAAAAATCAACTAATAAATTTGAGATAGTTTATTTTTAAAAAATAGGTTTGCAAATATTCAACATCAACAGATACTGAAAACCATTTCTCGTGACGTCTATTCCTAGTTTGAGTGATAGTGGCTCCTGCCTTTGAGAAGAGGCGTTCATAAGGTACCGACGAGGCTGCTTTGAGTAAATGATTAATTACAAATTTGAACATTTATTAATCCTACTCGTATACGAATCATGATTGATTTTAATTCATTTCACAGCAGAAAGTGTATAGAAATCTCGAAATAGCCAGTGTTACTCTAGACCAGATATAGTAATAATAGAAAAAGCTTCACATTTTTCAACTTCTCGTTCACAACTTTTGAATTTTTTTTCAAATTTGTATCAATTTTTCTTTTGATAGTTCCACGAGAAGGGACTTTTTATAACTGTGCTAAGTGATTCATTAAATACTTTAAAAAACTGTGCCTTCAACTGTATTAAAAAAGTCTATTATCAACACTGATAAAATAAGCAATACAACAAAACGCGACCATAACGCAACAGACTAAATAATAAAACGGTGAACGTAAATGAATAAGGAACAGATAACGCGCACGAAACGGAGAGGAACTACAGACTAGGAAAGGATTTTATCTATTTTGTTATCGTGCTAAATCAGTGTTTAGCATAGTCAAGTTTGGTCCCTGCCAAACATTTATTTGCAGCATTTTTTTAGTGCTAAGGAGTTCGTAGTTTCCGATATATCACTGCATCATATCGATATTGTCGTATTGACCATGCAAAAATATCGATAAATATCTATATTCTTGCTCCGATATTATCGACTGACCAATATATCGTTGCAACCCTAGAACAAATATAGTTCCTATTATACTTCTCTGGACATCTCCTGCACTGCTTGAAGCTTTTGGTAATTGCCTGCTGACTCTCTCGCGCCTAGCTGATGACGTGACCACACAGCTGCAGTGAAAGTTACCGCCAGGAGCTACAGCAGCACATTGCTGCCTCCGTCGACGTCATCGCCCAAAACACCGCATAGCCACTAGCTCGACCAATGATTTCTCCGAACTATAACTATAACGTCCATCCATGCAGACAACGATCTTCAGAGAGAACGAACATTTAATTTGGAAAACGGTTGATGTTCTGTGAACTTGATTTAAACGTTAAATTCTATTTATATTTATTTACATTTAAAGTGGTATATGCTGAATTAAATTAAAATTTGAATTCCTCAGGGATAATTTTAATAAATGTAATTTTGAAAGTCCTGTGCTACTTTAATTTAATTCTGTAATTGCACCTTAACTGTCAGAAATTAATTTCATATGATATTTCCTTGATTATCATGGCGCTTTTAACGCTACAGCCACCACTTTTTGGTGTCCGTGAATTAAAACTTCCATATTTCTGTTCATACAGATTCGATAATCAATTCTATTACATTGATGTTAATTTTAAATCAGCTCAAATTTATTTTTTTAAACGCATGTCGCTTGCTCTGTACTATCCCAAATCTCGAGGTTCCCTAAGTCAATCCGACTGCTAACTACCAAGAGAAGAGGAAAGGTGCTAAAAATAATTTAGCCCGAATGTCGCTTCTGGAACATGGTAAATTGTTACCTGCGGAAGACTAGCTGGCATCAGTTACTTCATTTCACTATCACAGCCTCATATCATCAGAACTCCACCGAAATTTGTAATTACGAATCATTTTTTCAATAAAACGGCATAATTATACATTCTGGAGTTAGCTGTAAAAATACGAAAGAAGTTCGACGTTATTTACTTAAGCAGATAAATATGGAATTCAGAGAGAATTTGTTTATTGCTACTACAATTCACAAAGCTTTGGATGAGAATATATTTGCCTGTTTCAACGCTAAGTCATTCGTTCCTTTGTTCGTTCTAACAACTAAAGTCACCCAGTGTACGCCACCTGCCTCGAAATGGAGTCAATGAAAAACAATGAAAAATTTTAGTTTCGTGTTCTGTCACCATGCGGTAGAGAGACAACAGAGCTTGGGGTAAATACGAGTATGAAATAAGCTAACTTTCCGTTGAAGTGTCGTTAAGTGTGGACCCCGAAGATGGTACAGGCATCCCGCAGGCAGAATATCAAAAATACTCTATAATAAATCAATTGTGAGTAATATCATAATATTACACTTCTTTTCCGTAGTTTACTCTTTTTTCCTTGTAGATTCATAGCACTATTATTCATGTGGTTGATTAATGTCAAGTATGTTCAATATATAATTGACTTTTGATAGTTCACTTACAATTTTGTAACTGTACATCCGTAGGAATTCAAAAGATGATTTTGCGTTTACTGTGTTATAATGATATAACATAGGAAGTAACAAGGATTAATAATACATACAGAGGTAAAAAAAAATAAAAAAAATAGGTCTACAATATAAGTTAGTGGTTCGTAGATTTATTTTTGACATTCTACTGGTCCTCGGTTTGAAAAACGTAGATAAACGCTGCTTTAAGAGATTTGCTCATTTAGGATACTTTCAACGTCTTCTTTCTCTTCACAGCCTCTTTACCAACGAAAGAGGTCGGCTGCTTTAGTTTTTTACTCATCAAATTTTGAGTTCTGATTATATGGCCAGATGCCCTTCTGACGGCAAGCACTGCCAGGCCATACTGCATACTAACTGAGGAACTGAAGTGTCTGCATGTCCTGTGTGTGACAAGTGTATTTTTGTTTTGTGGAATCTGTAGCTCATGAGGTGGAGAATGCGACCCCCCCCCCCCCCGGCATTCGCACAGATGACTGCGGAAACCTCAGAAGACCGCAGTTAGAATGGCTGCTACGGGGAGCGAGGGGGGGGGGGGTTATGCCGTTGTACTCCCCCGATGCAGTGTGTTGTAGAGCTGGGCAAAGTGACTCACTAAAAAGAGCGGTGTTCATTTGATCACTCTGCGAAAAGAACTAGCTCTTTTGAACGGTTCACTAGCTCAGGTTTAATTGAGACGTTTTTTTTAGGTCTCACCCCTCAGAATCCGGTTACACCCCACCTTCTCGATGAAATACCCCCCCCCCCCTTATATCGACTTTGTTGCAATTAGTAGATTTTTTTATTATTATTATTTTTTTTTTAGCTCTACAGTCCATAAAACCCACGTGAACAAGCTCTTCTTGATCTGCGGAATTAGCCGACTTATGACCGACTCACCTAGAAGAACTACCGTTCACTTTTAGTGAGCGACTGCTCACTCGCTCTTTTAAAAGAACTGTTCTAAAGAACTGATTCACTGGCGAAAGACCCATCTCTAGTGAGTGTCGCCTCTGCACACTGAGCCACACTAGCGAGTTATTATTTCTGTATACACTGTTGTATTAAGAAGTAGCATACTATATCGACCCAGTTACTCCAGTTAACAGGTAACCCACCAGCAGTTAGAAACGTGCAAAGCTTCTTTTAAAATATTTTGTTTCTTAAACACAGGGATCTGGAATACGTGTTGAGTATATCCAGAATGATGGTTTTACTACTGGTAATCAGCTGTGGTTGTACACGCGGCGAATGAAGATAAATGTTGATATAACGATAATGTTTCGATTACGTGGGGCAGACGTGTGTGTGTTTCCATCAGATACGCTGCCCGCTACCTGCCCTGTTCCCCAGCTTTCTCTTTCCCGCTCGCAACCAGTCATTACCGTCCATAAAGCCTTTTTACACAGAATATTAATTACCGGCCGACTGGTATGGCCATCACTTTCATCGCGGAAATTTCTCCGCACATCCGGGCGCCATGTATCGACAGATCGACCGATCAATCACGGAGATCGCTAATTGATGCGGAGTGGAGGCGCTGCGAGACTAAAGACGACTGCCCGTCTCGTTCGCGCGCAAATTAGAGCTGAGTGCTTCACAGAACGTAAACACCTTGTTCCGGAGGACGCGGCGACAGCGGGCCTTGTTAGTTCCACTCGTCAGGCCAACAGTCCTCCACACTGCCAGCCTTCAGCACGAGACACAACTTCTCTTCACTTTGGTCAATACTGTTCCCGATGCCATCGCTGGGAAAAAATAATTTGACTGCTGAAAGATGTAAACTTGCATGAGATATATGTTATTGTTATCTTGGTTGCTCAGGTGGAACCGCTTCAATTTATCGATACCTAGCGTTTTAGCCATCATACTTTGGCTTTCTTCAGAGTCCTGGTTATTCAGATGGAGCAGCGACAATTTATCGAAACCGAACGTTTCAGCCATCATTCTGTGGCTTTCTTCAGAATCCGCAGAAAGAAAAAAACAGAATGATGGTGATTATTAGTATTTGCAAACGGACCCTATCGGCCTTACACGTCACTATTACATCTAATTAAGAATGTGTGCAATTTTACCATTGGGTAGCTAGAATCACGAATTTTCAATTTCTAGAGTAACGTGGGTGGCTTAGGTGCTGCGACTAGTGTAACTTTTGTAAAAAGTGTAGTTTATGAGGCGGCGATTGGTGATCGTCACAGTATTCGCCCAGGTAGCGGCAGAAAAACGCGATCAGGACGACTCCTACTCAAGGCCCAGGAACCAAACCTAGTGCCGTTATACTTCCTTGATTGATTGTGTTGTCGCCTTAACACGCATGGATACACTGGCTGGTCATAGATATATATGCTGTACGTATATTATTATTATTATTACCTGCAATTGGACCCTGTAGGATCACGCAAAACCTTAACGATTCAATTTTCTGAGATTCCATACACCTCTCATTATTTATTTATTTATATATATATTTTTTTTTTCCCTCCGTCGATTCTCTTTTTTTCTTCAGTCCACTTCGTCTCCGGTCTATTAGTGACTTCGTTCTCCGGCGGTACTTCCCATTTGTTAATTTTTCGTCTTTACATGTGTCTGTCCAAGATTTCACACACACATATATATATATATATATTTCGCTCTTCAGCCGTGAGGTAAAGTTTTCATTGTTTTTTTCTTCATTAATTCTTAGCTGTAAAATATATAAATGAATCATACATTTGTGTCCAGAACTTAAGCGTACCAGCGACTATATATACACCTCAGTGTCATTATTACGCCCTGTTAACCATTCAGAGCCTAACACACAAGCACGAATACGTCTAAACTTTCCCACTAAGCATTTTCCGGTATCATTCACAACTTTACTGACAAACAATAATGTGTTACAATGGGCAATACGAACAACGATACACTTTGTATTGAATACATTCTTCTCAGCCACGCATAACCCAAGTCACGAAAAACAGGGAGTCATAACCTGACGTAGGAACAAAAACGCAGCTTATCTGTTCTCCTCGGTAGTTCAAAGGGCTGAACCCAAAAAGACTCCTGTTCAGGCACTAGCACAACCTGATTCACGAATAACAATGTCTCAATCTGTGGCACTTGTTTGTGAATGGGGTTGTTTGTTTCATGCACACGATGAAAAGCTTTTTATTACGTCCACAAACAAATTAATTTTTATTTATTTGGCGTGCCCATCCAGTATTGACCTTAGTGTCAGAGCTACTTCTCTTGTTCCCATTTCTAATGAAGAAACGTGCATTTGACCTTTCCAGCCATAAATATATAATGCATGTATAAATTTATATTTTATGAATACTCGGAAGGAATTTATGCGTAAATTCTGTGATTATGTCGCTTCTCGTATAGTTCTCAAAACTATCATTTTGGTTTCTACAGTCATATTAATCAATACGGAAATAGTTGCTAAGGTCTCAGGAGCAATTCATATTATTGTCACGCAAAAGAAAATGTCAAATTACTTGCGTAATGTAGATGAAGGTGGTTAGTTATTCCCTACGTGGTAAACGTTCGCAATCAGGGTGTGTTGCGTGGTAGCGAAAAGGCGTAGTATTAGTCGCCAGCCCTGCTTTTACTTCCAAATGCGGTGACGCAAGATGCGTGTCAAAAGGTTGCGCATGGGTACCGCCGCAATAGTGCTCGTTTTACGCAAGCCCTAGTGACCCGAGCAAACAAAGCGGCTTCCTGCTGCAAAAAAAATTGGCTCATATTTGCCCAGCAGGAAGAGCTATATGTCTGGATTGCGCTATTACCGGCATAACGACAAAAATTGTACAGTCGATGAGGAATTACGCTTGGAATGCCACAACGATCTCGCCGAATCGTTACCTTGGTTCCGAGTTAAGCTTCAAGTGAAAACGATGAAACAAAACTAAATCTGCCGCTATGTAAAAGACACGATGCAGTGGGAAAATTTCACTGAATATATTCATTTTTGGCCGTGTGGTCTTTATGACCTGGTGCCAGGGTTTTTATTGGCTATGCAATCCACTCCTATGGTAGCCGCCTTATCCTAATCCGGTAATCCTACCAAGTAGGGGGCACCTACAGTTTAATGTGGGATCCGAACCACGGATACGTTCTCGCGCACTTCACATTACAGCAAGCTGTACCACAGATGCAGGTCGGATTAAGAAAATCCCAACCGAGAAGGGGATTCAAACGGGGAACCTTTCGATCACCAGTCAGACGCCTTAACGAATTATAAATGTTGTAACACGAAAAAGTTTATTAGGCAAATAAAGTTCATCTATAGAAGTAGTGAACTAGATCTATCAAGAAGCATCCCAGTGTTAACTCTCTTATCGACTGGAAATTCCCACAGATGCGTCGCTTATTAAGACGGCAAACGTAACCGAGATGCATTTCTCTCTTCAATCGGGCCACTAAAAGAATGTGTTGGTTACAGCTTGTAGCAATGTTTGCTTAGTTACATTAGTGTTTTTTTTTTTTTTTTTTTTTTTTTTTTTTTTTTTTTTTTTTTGCTTATGGCTTTACGCCTCGTCGACGTCGAGGTCATTAGACGCGGGATGGGACTGTGTACAAGGAGCAGGGAGGAATTCGGCCATGAACTTTTTGAGGGAAGCATCCCGGCATTTGCCTGGAGTGATTTGGGGAAACCATGGAAAACCCAAATCTGGATGTCCGGACGGGATTCGAACCGGCGTCCTCCCGAATGCGAGGCCAGAGCGTTAACCACTCACCCACCACGGTCGCTGTTACATTAGTGGTCTGTTGTTATCTAGAAAATTTCTTTACTTCGAATAACACTTAATAAGCTTCCTGCTTTGATGCAAGTATCAAACCTTCAACCAGTAACAAATTTTTCTCGCAAGCTGTTTGAGTGTCTAAAATACTTGGGAATTTTTTGCCAAAGTAAAATATTTTAGCTGTAACCACCTGGATGCTGGTTTGAAATTAGATGCGGATGAGTGTTCCCTTAATGTGTTGTTTTTACCTGGAAAACTGTACTCAATTATTTTAGGAAGAACTGTAATACTTATGCTCGCCCCGTTGGAACCGCGATAGTGTCCGACCCCTAACACGGGCTTAACTGGTTCGAGTCCAGGTTGGTGGAAGAAATTTTCATCCTCTGAACTTAGCTGGCTGGGTAGGGGAGGTGGTGGTGAACAATTCCTAATCTCCAGATTATGAAACAAAGTCCTGGGTTAGATCGTATGTGGTGAAGGGATACGACACGGTTGATGATGATTCCTACTTCTGACGGGGACTTTAAGCCTGTTGGCCTCAGCGGTAGCTTTCGGAAGAGTTGGCCTGAATGGGCCGACACCTGACTCTCCAGCTCTCATTTCGGACAACACAAACAACATTCTATTCTGAAAACATACACAATCACTCCTACAATAACACACACGAACAATACAAACTGGGGAAGACAACGAGAAAACACCCCAGTTGGTCTTTCCATGGACGGGGTATATACCGCCAATCAAGTATGGTATCATAAGAAGAATGAAGACTTACACTAAATTGTAAAAAGTGCGAGGCTATTTGCATAGCTAACAAAAAGAAACCTATTGTTCACAAATAGAAAAGCAAACAGTTCAGTTATTGATATGGTTGATTCTGTGAAATATTTGGGCGCAATAGTACAAAGGAACATGAAATGGGACTTGCACCTTAATTCGCCCTTACACCCCACTTCGATCGTAGGCAGAGCTAATTCTAGGCTGCGATTCATAGATCGAATCTTGAAAAATTGTAGTGAACAACTAAAGGAGATAGCGTCCAAATATCTCGTGCGTCCACATTTGGACTACTGTTGTGCCATTTGGTATCCGTTTCGTAAAGAGTTGATTGACTGATTGACAGCATAGTGAAAGTACAGAGTAGAGCCGCTCGTAACCGCTTGCTACTTCACTCAAGCCAAGCCCCCCCCCCCCCCCCCCCCACATACCAGAGTCCTGGATCCGCCCCTGCTGAGCACTCTCTGCCACCCACAATTTTGTTAGTTGCAACAATACTTGTTCTAATACAAGCAAAACAATCCGTGGATTTATCGAGAAATAAAAACTACATTGTCTGTTTGAATTTTTTTATTTCAAGCAGCTCGAAATTTTCGCTCCGTGTTTATAAAACTTCATATGTCTTTTCGTAAAATGAGTCAGATGTCGATAGCTTCCAATTGAGTGAAACTTATAGTGTCTACATCGAAATTGTGAAAGAGCGACCCACTGAACTACATTAAGTCCACATTACACTGTTGTATACCGCATTATAGATCACTTAGTGGCTTGCTTCCGTGTCTGGCAGATTACCAGACGCGTTGTTTCTATACTCCTTACATTAGAGTTGGCAACCATACTTTGTTCTAAAGCACCAATCTTCATTTCTGATCGGTATACTTTACCCTAACTTATGCATAAATACTTTATTTCTGATAGAATATACAATTCATGTAACGTAACGCTCTCGTTAGTTTATTTACAGGGTGATTCAAAATAACGTGGACAAAATGACATGGTAGATCAGTCATACAATAAGAATCAAAAATCGCATAGGAACAGAGGGTCGCAACTGCGATCCGGAGCCGCTACTGTGCGTCTAAAATAATGCTGACACAAAGAGAAGAAACAAAACCATTACAGATCATTTTATTGATAATTACTCACTCACATGCGACTAATGCAAGTCAAATGTTGAGCCTACAGCAGATGCTCAAAGTTTTTGCCAGATGCATCGAGACAAGCCCAGCATCTCCGTTGCATGGAACGGCGCACCTTCTCAAAGATACCAGGTGTATCTCGAACACATCCGGCTGCCGCAACAGTTCTTCCTACCAAGTCTTCCGGTGTTTCAATAGGTGTTTAATACATAAGTCCTTTCAAAAATCCCCACAAGAAAAAATCTAAGGGAGACAGGTCTGGTGATCGTGGTGGCCATGCCTCTCGTGGCTCTAGCGCCCTCTACAGGAGTTTCCGACCTTCCGTTCCTATGCGATTTTTGATCCTTATTGTATGACAAATCTACCATGCCATTTTATCCACGTTTTTTTTTTTAATCACCCCGTATAACTCTATATTTAGGATGTGGTACCATCTATAACATTTTAAAGGGAAACCATAAAGTAAATACTAGCTAGTTTCATAAACAAAAAAAAAAAAAAAGCAATAAATATTTCCATTTTAATTTTTTCATAAACTTTTATTTTCCCCTTCCAAAAATAAATATACATAATTTTTTCCAAGTAAGTTGGCAACCCTGCCTTACACGTGTGGTCAGCACAAGTGACGGTCAGTGAAAGGAGAGGCTAGGAGAAGGAGCGCGAACAATAAAAAGCGGAGCCATGTGTATGACGAGTACCGACAAACTCAAGAAACGAGCCGACAATTACTCGCGGGGCAGGTGAGTCCGCTTCCTGCCGCAGCACACATGTCGTTCCCTCACATCCCGTTACACGAACACATCTTAAGGCATCAAATTACGGAATCCTGCCCACGCCAGTAGCTTCACCCACAAAAATAATTTACTTCTCTGTACCACAATTCCGATACATTAAAAAACAGCATTTGTGTCAAATGCCTATACATCCTTACTTATTTTCGAGCCGGAATGATTCCTCCTAAAGAACCATGACCGAATTCCTTCCCATTCCTTGTATGTCATCATCTGTTGCTTCTAATGACGTCCGCGTAGACGTCGACGAGGCGTAAAACCTTAAGTAAAAAAAATCCTATACAGTCTTCTTCTATGATCGCCTTGCTCGTGTCCGAGCGTAGGCGGTTGCCATGGCAACGTCTGAGAAGATGAACTGGAATGGTTTCCCGTCACCTATCCCAGTGGGACAATCTTCGTAAGTGTGGGTGGAAGTGACAGTGTGTGTGTGTGTTCGGCGTAGAGAATTATTTGTGTTGTGTATGAGAGGAGAGAGTGAAACCCGGTGCCAGCCTACTCTTCCGAAAACATCAACGGTCGTCAGGCTTAATGTCCCCAAACAACGGAAGAATCACGATCAACATGATCTCACTACACACGTCCTTCGTAGAGGTTTGAGACTTAACACACAAGTTTGAGATGATCTGATGATTAGAAATTCCGCACCAACGTCTCCGGCCAAGTCCTGATGACGAAAATTTCTTTCATCACCAGGACTGAAACCAGCCAACCACGTGTCAGCGTTGCCGCAACCAACTGAGCCTACGAGGTGGGCTAACGAATACTACTGGTGTGTAATTCCCTAAATGCCATACCGACATTAACGCAGTAAAAGCACTAGGGTTTCACTTCCCTTTGGGTCGCACCCTTCAAGTCAAGGAAGTAACGTCTTGTATTCATGCTTACTTTTCCACACTGTTAATAATAGGAAGGATGAGGGTGAGTCAAATGTGCAGAAGTGGTACAAAGCTGTATCACTTTTCAACATAATTTCCCCCACGCTCAATGCAAGTCCTCCAGCGCTTACAAAGTGCACAATTTAGAAAAAAATTCTTTTGGTAGTCCGCGCAACCACTCATCCACCGCGTGGCGTATCTCTTCATCAGAACGGAACTTCTTTCATCCCATTGCTTCTTTGAGTGGTCCAAACATACGGAAATCACTTGGGGCAAGGTCTGGTGAGTATGGTGGATGAGGAAGACACTCAAAATGCTGGTCTGTGATTGTTGCAACTGTTGTACGGGCAGCGTCGGGCCTTGGATTGTCATGTTGGAAAAGGATACCTGATGACAGCAATCCGCGTCGCTTTGATTTGATTGCAGGCCGAAGATGATTTTTTAGGAGATCTGTGTATGATGCACTGGTGACAGTGGTCCCTCTAGGCATGTAATGTTCCAAAATGACGCCTTTTTCGTCCCAAAAGAGAGTCAGCATTACCTTCCCTGCTGATGGTTCTGTTCGAAACTTCTTTGGTTTTGGTGATGAGGAATGGCGCCATTCCTTGCTCGCTCTCTTCGTTTCCGGTTGCTGGAAGTGAACCCAGGTTTCGTCCCCAGTAACGATTCTTGCAAGGAAGCCATCACCTTCTCGTTCAAAGTGCCGAAGAAGTTCTTCACAAGCATCAACACGTCGTTCTCTAATTTCAGGAGTAAGCCGCTGTGGCACCCATCTTGCAGACACTTTGTAAAACTGGAGCACATCATGCACAATGTGGTGTGCTGAACCATGACTAATCTTTAAACATGCCGCAATGTCATTCATTGTCACTCGGCGGTTTTCCATCACTATGGCTTCAACTGCTGCAATGTTCTGTGGAGTCACAACCCGTTGTGCCTGACCTGGACGAGGAGCATCTTCCACTGAAGTCACACCATTTGCAAACTTCCTACTCCATTCGTAGACTTGCTGCTGTAACAAACATGCATCACCGCACTAAACCTTCATTCTTCGATGAATTTAAATAGGTTTCACACCTTCACTACTCAAAAACCGAATAACAGAACGCTGTTCTTCCCTGGTGCAACTCTCAATTGGGGCAGCCATCTTTATACTGATACTACGACGGTATTTGTGCATCTGCACTATGCTGCCAGCTACAGGCCATTCAGCACGCTGCTTGTAGCACGCTTACCAACTTACAGGATAACGGCGCGAAATTTCGATTTTTTATTATAAATTTAAGGTTTTCGTTTGTCTCACCCTCGTAGTTATTGTAAATAATTAACCAAAATATTTTTTCTTCTCTTTCTTTGATTTTACTGCCCACATCTTTACGTAGAATTAAAGAGTTCTTGAGAAAAAATTCTTCTATTACTGTAGACGTAGAGTGTGTTGTTTGTTGTCGAGAGGTACTCTTTCAAGCTTTACTTTCTCCGGTTGTAGACATTTTAGTATGACGAAGTGTCGTCGTCAAGATATGTATTCTGGTAGCTTCATGTTCCATTCGTCTTCTTCTAATAACAATATCTCTGTATCCACCCTTGGGTGCTCTTCATACCTGTCTCGATACTACATGCTGATTTTTCAACTACTGACTTGGACATGTGTTTCTCTTAGCAGGCACTAAATTCGAATATATACTGTTATAAAACTATGAAAGCGCTGATCTTTTTGATTAAATTATTGGGGTCAGCTTTTGGCATATCCATGAAGCCATAGCAACTCGTTTTGGAATCGTCGTCTAATTGTTTCGGCATCATGCAAAGACTACTACACAGATTTTGGCGTGGTTTTTATAGGATAGAGGTATGGCTTTTTTCATATGTCACCTAGTGCCTCTTCTGAACATTAAACTTTTTGAAATATAATCTGACATCATTTATAAAATACTGAACTGATTTTAATACAATTTACACAACTTGAAAGTTTCAATTCGAGTTAAAGTTTGAGTTGAATAACGTCACGACATTTGGTGACAGATCATAAAAACATCAACAAAAAAATATTTAAATATAACCTTCCGGATGATGTGGAAATACAATCGTCAACGGCGATCTCCGCCGTCATCTTCAGGTGCTATGCCTGCGAACGATATATTTCAGCTACACGACGGAAAAGCCTTCTTTTACACGTCAAAATAATACTTGTACTATTTTCACGATTAGCCTGAATTTTCTGAAAATAATAAGGAATCTGAAATACACAATACACATTTACATAAATTTAAAATTTGTGTATTTTTTTTTTCGTGGCACTTGGTTTCGCGTGTTCACAGACAGTCCTTGTCCGCGCGGAAGAAGACACGGCAAGTCTAGTCCTCTCGTAACCCTCCTCGTTTTATGTGGGGGAGGAGGCTGTGATGGTCCAGGTGTTGCGCGGGCGGCGTCTGCAGCTGCCAGGGACAGCACCTGCTGCCAGCCAGGTGCCGTAACCATGGCAACAGCCTACTCGCCGGCCCAGCGTCCACTTTGTTTTTGTTTACTGTTTACACGCCTAACCTTATGTCAAATTAGTTTTCGTTACTTTTAATATTCTTCTTTTGTTCTTGTCGTTTCTTTTATCTTCTTCATTCTTACACTTTATCTTTGATTACTTTCTGTCTTAAGTTTTGTCGTAACAATAAGTTACAAAACAAATATTGCTTTAAGTAATATCATCTCCAATGAATACTGTCTTTACAGACGCGACTAAGCTATTCATATTCGCGATGAAATTAAGTGTAATTTCCTTTATGTAATTGTTGTTGAAGTTGGCTGTCCTATTTTCGCAGTTTTATTTATTTCTCATTTCACTAATATGTTCAGAATTCTCATTTACTGTCTCGGAAGATACATTTTATAATTCTTAAATAAAACAATGATTATTTCAATCATCGTTCATTGGTATCTTCTCGCTTAGCATTACGATGAAACAGTCTTTCCGTGCTAATATGTTGAGCTCTTGCAACCATCTCCTCGCCAACGATATTCTTTTCTGTTTCTTCATCAGAGTTCCTATGCGTCAGTACTTCGACTCAAACGATAAGATATAACTGTCGTCTTCGTTCTGAAAATATTTAATATTAGTAACAATTTTACACATTAATTTAGAAGGTAACCATGTGTCACCTCATACACATTAGCCAGTACTTCTGAACTGTGAACAAAACATTACAAAGGAACACAAAAATTAACAGTAAAACATGCTCGAACTGAGTAATATTCCTTTTGCGCAGACCACGGGTAGTGTTGATGTTTTAAATAGTTCTTTATCTATTTTTGTACTATTGTCTAACATTATGTTTCAATCGTTACGGCTCGCAAATTTCAGTTTGAACAGTAATAGCTTCGTTAAAAACTGAAACTAATGGATTTTGTGGTGAGATGTGTTACCGTTGTCTGGATTAACATAAATAGTCAAAAACTGTGCTGCCCTTGTTTTTACTCCTCACATTTATTACGTAACTCCCGCATATTTCTCGATACTACAGGTGAGATGGTACAAAAGTTCTGTTCGGTATCGGGAAGAATATATGTTTCTATCGAGGGGTATATTTTGGTGCGTTGTCGTATTTAAGTTATGCTTTAATATGCTACTAATTATTCACAATTTGTTTCTATACTAACCACTATTTTTTTTTACTGATAAACGGTTTATGATAAGGTGGGTGATATTAGTTGTTAGTAGCGTTTTATTTTCAACTGATTTAGAAAAATAAGCCATCTTCAGTACGCTCCTTGAAAGTGTTGTAGAATTGTCTCAAGAATTCCTTTATGTCCTCTAAAGCAGGGCTGCCCAACCCCACTCCCGCGGGCCAGCGAATTTGAATTTGCCCCCCAACAGCAGCGGTCTAGAATATGCTAGCTCAAAAAACTCTGCAATGGTCTCATTGATGTATTTTACTTTTTGATTATATTTTAAAAAACTCTCTAGAAATGTCTCATTGGTGGTTTTTACTTTTTCATTGTAATTAAACTTTGTTACTTATATCTTCGTTATATTTAAATATATATTGTAACTATAGGCAAATATTATATGGCCCGCAGTCTAACTTATAATCAAAATTGGTTGGACAGCCTTGCACTAAAGGAACGGTCTGCAGTATCACTGTCGCAACGTACTGGATATTTACTCGAACCAAGACGTGCTCCTTTCCTATTATTCTGTAAGTAAACATATGCCTGCAAGATCAGAATAACGACTGTCTGGTGTATCTTCAAACATCAAAAGCTTCACGTAGCGAAAATTTTGATGTTAGCTCAGTATTGCAAAGTGAAGTTGACATTTGAAGTCAATGATTCTGAACCATTTCTGTGTACCATCACCCATGATTCAGAACGTTTACTGCTTCGCTTGCACACTCCATATAATGCCTCTGATACTCCTGTAGAACTCTTTTGTTGTTCTGCATTTTTCATTTATTTCCTTTCTGTTTTCCCATTCTTCTACATACAGCGGCAAATTAACAACAACTTGGGCACAATGTATCTTTCTGTAATTATTGTTATTTTGTCATATGTCGAAGTATGGAAACTTTTTTTAACAACGGTATCAAAAATTATTATTATTATTAGTTTTTTTTGTTTTGTTTTTTTACAATTTACTGTCTGGATTTTACAGAAACAAGGTACTGCTTCATTTGATATACGAATAGAAACAAAAACTTCGTTTCAGTAATGGTAAGAAGTGGTCGATTGTTCAGCTAAACAGAAGACTGGTTTATCCTCGTAATTTGACTCTAACGATCTAAGCACGCCAACCTTTACACTTTTACCATCTCCAGACTCGTATATTGCTTGCATGAAGCACCTGCTCGTATTACAGACCTGTTGCTGCGTCACTGCAGGCAACAGGTTGGTATCGCGTGTGGACGTGGTCACTAAGCCAATTGGAGCCCACTCAATTACTCCGAGCCAGAGAGGAGAACAGGCCAGCGGTGGCGCTGATGGTTCCCTCGTTACGGAACCACTTGTGTCCTGTGTGGAAATCGTGGATGTATAAACGGCAGAAGCGAGCTCCCGCCGACAAAGCAAGTATCTGAACAAAGGCGTTAGTCCAGCTCATCCATCACTGCAACAGAAGAGCAGTGATACAGATTCCTGGAGTTTCCGTTGTCCTAGATTCCACAAACCACAGGCTTAAGTCGATCAAGGTGCCACACATTGACCAAGGAAAACTCCAACACTGGAAGGATTGACTCACTGTCCATCTAATTACTTCATTCTATCACGTATTCCCACACCAGCAAGAAATTTCCAAAATGAACATGTCCACGTTCTACCGAGTTAAATTCGCTCCACTTGCGGGGGTAATATGGTTATGAAACGCTTCTGCATCCTTGAATTTTAACTCTGCTGCCTGTAACACAATATGTGACAAATTTTCATTAACAGGAGAGTGGGGGATGATTAGTGTTGCAAATTTTAAAAAAAATCAGATTTGTGAAAAAAAAACATGAAAAAAAAACCTAGCTCCCTGGTTTTTTTCTAATTTTTTTTTTTCAGAAAAAAATTTATTTGGTAAATTATAATTTTACATGTGTGTTTTAAATCTTACTAAATCATATATTGTCTTACATAATGATTCATAAATGTATCTATATAGGTAACATAATTTTTTATCCATCCTCTTGGTCAGTACCACATTCACTAGTATCAGTAGGCTAATACCAACACTAGTGCGGTCGGAGTCGGAATTTTTTGTTTCTTCTTCTGTCTCCTCTAGATGCATAACTTCAGAAGTAGTTACATTTTCTTTTACTGGTTGTATTGTACACAAAATATTTTGAGATTGCAATTTTAAATTGTGAGCAAAGTACGCACTGTGCATAAAGACTGCGCCGATAGTTCCGTATTACGGTATTTTAAGTTTGAATTTAAATCTATAATCATACAAAACAGGAGATTTCTTTCTTTTCAATCGTTGGTTTATGCTAACGGTTGCAAGGAAATGATTCATAATAACTGACAATTTAATGACTCAGTATGCTTCGAGTTTAACAAGTATACGAATATAAGGAAAGCACAGTAAGTAATAAAAAGAGGCAAAAAACCGTTGATAAATTTAAAATTCCTAATTTTTTGAAAAGATCCGTAGGTCTACAGATAAATTTGTAGGGCTGGCAGCACTAGTTCAAATAGTGAGTATCAATCCAAACAATGGGGATTCCTTCTCGTGCAACTTAATGTATTCGGGAAATCCCCGTTCGTAAAAGAATACTTCAGTCAATGTTGCCAATATTTTTGTAATTTTTTTTTCCTAGTGAACCAGAAAAATACAGTAGATTTAAAAATTAAGATAACTACTTAGTATAAACTCTAAAACAGTCATATTAAACGATAAATGCCTTAAAAATAAGAAATTTAGTAGTTATAAAAAAAAACATGTCCCAGAAAAAAACATGTTTTTCCAGTTTTTTTCATGTTTTTTTTTTCAAGTCAGAAAAAAAAAACTTTTTTTACAACACTAGGCATGATTTAATTATGACACTGATCTTAAAAATTTGCTGCCTCCACAAGTGTAGTGCATTTATTGCTATATAGATGTTCTACTGATAAAAAAGATCTAGACTATCTAAGATTACGAAGTTTCGCGATGTTGTATACTGTACTCAGGGTCGGCGCTAGAATTCTCGGGCCCCGGATAAGCGTTCTTAGGGCCCCCTCACTCTTCCCTCTCCCCAAGAAAATTTTTTCTTTAAACTTTGATTTTTTTTGTAAAATCAGAAAATTTTAATGCAAAAAAATAAAAAACTTCTTTTTTAAGAAAGTTTTTTAAAGTTTATTTGTATTTAGTTAGTCACCCCCGACGAAGTGCCTCCCTTCGGATGCTCGGGCCCGGGGTATTTTTGCCTCGCTTACCCCTCCCTAACGCCCGCCCTGACTGTACTAATAAAATGCTGTTTGGACGTTTCGAGGAACACAATCTGTGCCCTTATTTTCAACGAACTATTGCTCCAGATTGCCGTTGACGTGAGTTGATCCTTATGACGCGGATAGAAGTTTGACAGTATTTTATCAACACGTGGCGTATCTCTTAACATGCTTTTATTTCTTTATAATAGCTGAGATCACCAGATTTTCGTCGAATCTCGAGTTTTTTATTTGTCAATAGCGTCGCCATCTACGGTAGTTGTCGAGAAGTTATCATATCGAGCTTGTAATCCCCATAAATACCCCAGAGAAGTGTGGATATAACTGAAAAACTGATTGAATTTCGTTACCATGGTAACTATTAATTCGTGTGGTCCCTGGTGACCTGGTAACAGAATTTCTCACCAGCTGCGTAACCCGCTTCTGACGTAGGTGCCTAACCTAGCCCCTTAATCCTACCGGTTACGGGGGATCTGCAGCTTACTGTGGAGTGCCCTAGTGCATTTCATATTAACAAAACAAAGCATTGCCCTAGGTGGAGGTCAGTTTTAAGGCCCGTAATAATTGGAACCGGGAAACCTTGTCTATGAAGTCGCGTGCGACGGTTTGGTAGCGGCAACGCAGCTCTTGTGTATGTCGCGTGCCGGCCCGGGCCAGCTGTCCGCCTTACCAGACTTCTTTTTCTTAGCTGCCTCCTCCTGGCCTCCTGGCCGCTACACACAAAGGACGGCCACCACCTGCCTGCCGCCACGCGCAGATTGCAGCACAAAGCCGCAGCAACGGCGATCCAACAGCATACATCCATGTCCGTACTCCGCAAGTCCCAACACCGGAACTAACTGTGTGCATTCCAATCGCGAATAGCAGGATGGAAGAAAGAATTCACACAAGCATTCGTACGTCTCTAATCCCATCTCTCCTGTCATCGTGCCCTAAGTAAACATTAAGTTTTAATAAATATTGCTATGAAGCGCACGCTCCAGTGCCAGTTTCCATATACATCAATTTTTACCTTTCCCTGTAACCACCAACTTTTACCCTCTCCGAATTTCAACTTTAAATTCTTTCAGCGTTTTAGGAAAATTATTCATCATTTCTCTTAGTAATGTATTCCAATTCTTGAATTCCTTAATCACGTAAGAGAATTTTTCCATAACTTTATGCCTGAAATCAAGTGCCAGCTGTAGGTCATGGTCATCTTTTTCCTTCCATACACCTGTCCTAATTCTTCTTCTACCAATACCTTTCCACGCCTCTTTACCAATATACGCCATGTACACTCACATGACTCTCTTCATCCTCCTCCTGTCTTCATATAAATAACATCCCAGCTCCTTTATCTTATCAGTTACTGATTGCGTTGTACGGTAATGTCCAGAGACAAATCTAGCAGCCCTTCTCTGCACCCCCTCCAACTACCATATTTTATACCCAAAATGTGAGTCCTGTGCTACACCGCCATATACAAGCAATGGCCTGACCAAAGTTTTGTAATCCAATTCCATTACTTCTATGATACACCCCGTTATCACCATCTTCAACAAGGGAAGGATTTTGATACTTTTTCCAGTGTGTCCTACCAAGTTGAGTTTGTTATCAAATGATATGCCAAGGTGTTTACATTTCAAGCTTCCAACAAGTAATTCATTTTCCGCCCTATAATCATTATCAACCGTCAGAAGGGGAGTGAATTGCTTATTTCAAGCGTTCAGAAATAATCCAACAGTGTAATCCTCGAGCTACACACAGCCCCACGTAGGTCAAACTACGTCATCATATCTTGTAGCGTCTTCAGTCTTTTTGTCACTGGCTGTGACGAACGCCTTATTAACGAGCTACGACCCAGTTTCTCTTGAACGCTTTTTCCTGCAGTTAATGTTCGGCAGTTCTTACGTCCCTTGCGTAGTGCTTCCTCCGCCCTCTACATGGTCGGTTTCGTGTTTCGGGTACAGTATATCATCACGATCATTGAATACACTCACATGTGAACAGTCTCGTGACATAATACTGGTGATGTTTCACTTGTTCCATGTTTTGCGTTAGTTAGCTAGTTTTTTTTACGATTCTTAATATACTTGCAAAGAAAAAAAGATTTTAACAAGATTGTTCCACTTATACGAGACTATATGAAAAAGTGACTGAAGACTACTGCTATGGGTGTAAGGGCATGGCATGGAGGTACCCACTTATCTGAAGTCTCTGCCATCACTTGTTTTTGGCTACGGATGTATTACAGTTAGTTAAAGGTTTTGAAAAATTATATATTAAAAAGAAAAGTAGAATTGAAATTGTGTTTGAAAGTTTTCTGATCAAAACGTGGGGAGAAATTTAAAAATACCTTGTGGAAAAATAAATGGCAAACATAATTCAGGCGAGTAAAAATTACTACTCAATTGTTTCTCTTTATAGAAATTTGCTGACAAACATTCGGTGAAAAATTCGGAGCTCTGTTGTTTATGTTACAAACATTCTCTCATTCAGGGCCATTGCAACTGCTTGGTTAATTAGTTATTAACAGATAACTCCAATGCAACTGTTTTTATTTGTTTATTGCCGTACCCGTTTTACCTCTCATCGAGGCATCATCCGCAACGAATCTGCACTGAAATTAACACTTAGTTTACAAACTTACTAAATTATATTTTGCGTACTTATTTCCTATTTGTTTACTGCTTAGTATTTACAGTCATCAGTTAAGGTTTGCAGGTACATATCTTCGCTTTATTCTCAAAGCAGTACCTGATTAGAGCTGCTTGTCGCAATGTTTGCAAGGTCGTAACTGTCTGCTGTGGCCATCTTGCTTTCTTTATGTCACACTTTGTCTTGACAGCTCCAGTTTTAAAAGTGCGCGAATGAGTGATGTTTCTCTTATTGTGTTTTCGGCTGTGGTGTATATGTGGGTTTAGCAGCTATTATATTTATGTCTGTCTGTTAGAGTGTGTTCATTAGTTTGAACAGCGTTTGATTAGTAGAGTTTACGTGTGTCATTCAGTAGCTGTTTACTGTTATCGTTTTATTTTAATATACTCTACAGGAAAACTACCACATTCAGAAATAAAATAACTGTTTTTAAAAAAAAATCCGCACAGATTGGTTTGACATTTCAGTTTTTACTATTCTACCCCTGTAAGAGGTGACTGGATAAAAGTGAAATACTCAAAATTTGAAGAATTATGTGCTTAATTACAATGAAAAAAAACTTTAACTCCATATATTTTACGACTTTTTCGATATCCTAAAAAAAACCGGTTTTGACCTTTTGACGATTTCCAAATCCGGGGGATATTTAATGTAAAACATGCATTTTTGGCTGTAATTTTAAGTAATACACGATCTATGCTAAAAGTATCAAAAGAGTATTTGAAATGTTTTTCGTTTAATATCGTGTACAAAAACAAAACATACAATGATTTCTCGATCATTTCCTGCAAAGTTGATTTTGGCAGATATAAATTAGAAACGGCGTGTAAATTAATTTAATTTACACAGACAAATGAAAAATTAAAAAATTTCTGAACCGGTAAAGCATTATCTCTTACTGTTTGATGTTTTGGCTGGTGGCGGCTCATGTGACATGGTGGAAGGGGAGCGTGCATAAACTACGTGGCACGGTTTAGGGGGAGAGGGGTTCCAAGCCAAGCCACGTAGCATTTCATTCTAATAATTTGTCTCAGTTAAAATAAAAAACAGAACACACAATACCTTGCGAATAGTTATTTCTGTCAGTTAACTATCTCCGTATGTAATTTACGATAATCTGACAAGAGAAAACGGTACAAAATGTCTTCTGGAATCAATAGGGAAAGAAGCTATGTGTCACATTGGGGGGTGGGGGGGAGGGGAGAGGCAATATCCACGTCGGGTTACAACGTGGGGGAGGGGGATTCACAGGAGGCCAAAATGGAGCTACGTCGTTTTTTGTTTTTAACTGCTTAACGTCTCTTAACAGCGAGGTCTTTAGAGACGGGAAAGGATGGGTGGCAAGGAATGGCAAGGAATTTGGCCATGGCCTATTTGTATGAAGCATCCCGGCATTTGCCTGGAGCGATTTGTGAAACCATGGAAAACCCAAATCTGGATGCACAGACGGGGATTCGAGCCGGCATCCTCCCGAATGCGAGGCGAGAACGCTAACCGTTACACCACCACGGTCCCAAGGGTGTCCCCCACAACAAGCTAACTGCCAATTCGTTCATGACGCAATAGGAAGCTTGCATATGTCCGTGAATCCGCTGGATGGTGAGTATTCTATACTGGTCCTGTGCTGCTAGTCACCAAGCCCTCTCTAAAAACATAATAGTAACATCTCTCTTCCCTCAACATCATAATGTTATTTCTATAAGGGGTAACAAGCCATTATCTTCCTTCATAACTAACCGAAATCCATAAATGAGGTATCATTTTAAAGATTAAGGTATCCGTTTTGGTCACATTATATTTTAAGAAAGTAATTCTACCATATTCGACCCTTAAAGGACAAAAATGTTAATACCTCTAAAATGCAGATTTTTATTTAATTTTTTTAAATTTATTTTGTAACACTAACTATTTATCTCCGAGTATTACTAACAGAAATCAATAAACGAAGTTCCTTTTTAAAGATTAAGATCTCCGCTTCGGTGACATCATATATTATGAAAGGAATTTTTTTAAGTTCGACCCTTAAAGGGAAAACTATCAGTATTTCTACAAAGCATTTTTATATCACGAGCTATTTATCTTCCTATATCTGTGGTCACAACAAATTAAAAAAAAAGGATTTTTTCGGATATTGACCCTTAAAGGGCAAAATTAGTATTATTTCCATAATCTTTTTTAAATTTTTTTATTTTTAATTTTTTTTTAATTTTAATTTTTTTTTAAATTTTTTTTTTTTTTTTTTTTTTTTTTTTTTGTCACGAGCCATTTATCTTATTTGATATCAAACCGAAACAGATTAACGACGTATCATTTTAAATATTAAGGTCTGTGCTTTTGTCACATCATATATGAAGAAAAGAGTTTTTGAAATTCGATCCTTAAAGGGCAAAAGTTTCAATATTTCTACAATGCATTTTTGTGTCACGAGCAATATATCTGCTTTAATATTTAAGCGACATAGGTAAATGAGGTATCATTTTAAAGATTAAGAACCTCACTGTGGTCACAACATATTTAAAGAAAGGAATTTTTCGGAATTTGACCTTTAAAGAGCCAAAGTATTATTATTTTCAAAACGTATTTTTTGTCACGAGTCATTTATATTCCTTGTATCTAACCGAAATAGATTAATGAGGTATCATGTTAAAGATTAAGGTATCCACTCAGGCAACATTATAAATTAAGAACGAATTTTTTCGGAATTTTACCCTTGAAGGACAAAAGTAATAACCGTGAAACTGTGAAAGTCGCGCGTTTATGACAGTTCAGATCCAAGACGCTAGATAGCAGCAGCACATGTCACAGAGAAATTAGTAATGTGGAGTTGACTTTTGTTACGTACCTCTTTCATACCTAATAGACTAAACAAATAAAAAATTGCTACAAATGAGGCTGTTCATTCTTTCGTCCTATTACAAACCACCAATCTTACTATTCATTGTATTCGCGAAATTTTCGCACGGTTCATCTAGTATATATATAAACAGCCAGCGTGGCTGCTAGCCTTACGGCACGATCACACTGGGTCGGGGAGGTACAGACAGAGCAGCGGAAATGTGGATCCGGTCAAAGGAGGCATCCTCCTAGCGGTTACCCCCCAGCTACCCCCCCCCCAGCTCCCCCCCCCCCCCCCACCGCAGGAGATAGACTCTTCCGAACTACCCGCCATTACAGCGGGGACGGTGTGCTAGGCGCCTTTTGTCAGCCCTTATGGCTGCCCACGGGGAACCGCGCGGAAACGCCGCCCGCCACGAACCAGGCCGAAGACCCTTCCAAAACCTGGCCGTATAGCTAAAGCAACTCTGCTATTCCCACGTGCACCCACCCATCCCTTGGGGACGAGGCAGAAAGCCACAGCAGGCCGAGCAACGACGCGGGATTGCCCTTGGCACACGTCCCCCAGCAATCGACAAGCAGCACGAAGCCGCCAGCCGTCTACCAGGTCACGACAACGGGGCAAGCTCCTAGTGAGTGTTCCCCCACACACCACCCGACCATCAGCAAATTTGCGTCTCTGAAGGGCGTGGGTTCCCACACACTCGTCCAAGCTTCGCAGAGCACCGTCGTAGTGCACGATCGCGCCGAAGCGCTCCAATGGTGTCGCTGCCCCACCTGTGTTAGATGTTCGGACCCGTGCACTACCAGTCCCTTCTTATAAAAGCACCTACTTTGGCAACAAATGGCTGATACCGGCGGCAAGAAGAGCACAAGTTTCTCGATCACTGATCACCGGTCCCAGCGAGAGCCAATCTGTACCATCTGGAAGCGATACCGGTCTGTGCCAGATCACGCCAGCTTACCGGTACCGTCCGTCGCCTCCCATCAGAGTCGAGTCACCTCCCTGCACCACGGGTCCCACTGCCGTGATCCTTCAGTCTTACTGCCCGGGCGTTGGCAATGAGTGCTACCGGCGGGAGGATTGCACCACGTCCCCCCACAACGATCTCAGTCTTCCGAAGACCAGGATCACCGGTCCGTTTGTTTGGTCCATACCGGCGGCAGGGGAACCTCACCTGATCACCGACGCCCGCCTCAGCAGTGGTCGCTCCCGAGAACCGGAATACGATCCCACGTCCTAGCGGCAGACACCGGCTTACCGGTACCGTTTGAGTGAAACTGTACTGCAGGGCACACACTCATCTCCCTGAACCCCGTCCGGCATATAGTGGGATATAACCGAGGCATCGTCACAGTGTGCATTCCCAGTGACAGGGTGCACAACATCCCTGGGTGTTCCGTCCGGTTTACCCGGGGAGAACCTCCGGTACCATCCGCCAGACCCTTACACCGCGGCCGGCAGAGACTTCCTCACCAATTACTTGGTGCCGTCTCCTTGGCGTGGTAGCGCTGCGGACTCTCAATCCTCCACACTGCAGGTGCCTACGGCGTGGACTTGCGGACCTTCCTCACCAATTACTTGGGCAGCCCCCACGCCGAGCTCGGGAACCCAGGAACGCCAATCCCGTATCAAGACCCTAAAGAAGGCCGAAACCCCTGAGTGTCGTCTCGCGCCCCAAGAAGCTAATTCCGAACACTCTTGATGGTTCGGCTTGGTACTCTTGTTGGCGAAGTTGCCTTCGCAACGTTTGAAGAGGCACCGTTTGGGGACACATTCGTGAAACCCCTACTAAATACAGCCGGGGGCCGCATTACCCAGATACCTGGGATTGGGTAATCAAACGTCGGGGAGGTACAACGGAACCAGGTTAGAGTCTAGGACCGGCCGTACTGACTGCAGTTTTCCGCAGTCACTAGGTGAGTCCTGGGACAGTCACCAAACGCAAGCTCATAAACTACACATTCTTACAAACAAACATACACATATCACAGAAAATAATCCCTGTACCCCCTTGTTCTAACTACCCAGTGTAAACATTGGAACATTCTTAATTACAAACCGCAGTGAGAATCAAGGTTTGCGTGATCCAATAGGGTCCATTCATGCAAACTCTCGAAAGTTGCGGCAAGTCGTCTATACCATTACGCGAAGTCTTCGGTCCCATTTATCCCTGTTATTTATCAGCAGGTAAGCGGATCCGTACGAACGTACGACTACTGGAACCTCGTCACTGGAATGGTCTCAGCATATTTGCGACCTGCCAGTTCTGTTCCCTGTTTCACTACAGAAACTTTTAATCTCAGTACGAATTTATTTATGTTCCATTTCAGATTAAAACTATATTTCACCACCTCCAATAAAAAAAAAAAGTATGTTGTAGCATTTTAGAAAAGTCTAAAGAATCGTATAAAGTTTTCAGAAAGTTTATTCGCTTTCCAATAACGACACAAATTTATTTGGCTGAAGTGTATCTTCTTCTCAAGAACGCTTTGCCCGTATTCCAGCGTAAGCGGTTGCAATTTGGCGGGGAGGGGGGGGGGGAGAGGAGGGTGTTTCCCCAAAGCGTTCATTTTGTTTACTTATGGCTTTACGCCTCGTCGACGTCGTGATCATTAGAGGCGGGCTGGGACGGGAGGCAAGGAACGGGGAGAAATTCGGACATGGCCTTTTGAAGGAAGCATTTGCCTGAAGTGGTTTGGGGAAACCATAGAAGGCCCAAATCTGGATGCCCCGACGAAGATTCGAACCGGCGTCCTCCCGAATGCGGGGCCATAACATTAACCTCTCACCCACCTCGTTCGGTCAAAGTGTTGATAAATGTTATTATAAGTGTGTATGACTGTGATGGTATGTGTGTGCTCAGTATGGACTATTGGTTGTGACGTGATGCATGGTGAAACAGGGACAGGGTGAGACCGACGCCATCAGCGAGTAACGAAAGTTATAACTCGATGACATTTCACTTTAGCGTTGTACACGCAATGTACCATCTTCCATCTCTTGTGTAAAGGTCCAAATATTATTATGGGTATGAGAATAAATGTTGTAAGATTGATTCGTGAACATTCGAGAGAGCTGCTCCACTTATGCACAGCCGTAGCGGCCTCAGCTGCTGAGTCGCGAATTCCATACACATGCCGCAGAGCATTGCCCTTGCTAGTGTCGGTAACCTGATAGTATTTAAAGGGAGACGCCATATTGCCTCACTCTCTGCAGTTCAGTTGACCAACTGACTGACACGATGTAGCAAGGTAATAGTTGCGAGTCGGTCTGATGGCAGTTGACTTAGTCTGTTTCTAGTCTTCTTGTAGTATTAGTATTTCATTCTGCTCTATAGTTCGTCTGTTCCAGTATCATCATGCATTCCTAAATTCATAGTTTAACTTATAACTTGAGTCTCGTGGATCACTGTTGGATAATGTTCTTATTGGGTATTCATAATCTTAACAGTTATCATTGTTTCCACTCATGCCATAGTTAAATCAGTATCTCGCGTCTGAAGAAGACTTAGTTCCATTATTGTCAATACCATATTGGTAATTCTGGAAGCTACTGCGCGTGTTATTCCTCCCGTCATAACTTAGTTGGAAATGCGGACGCATGTATTGTGTTTCGGTATCTAATGAATAAATACTCTCATTCAATCCATCCTGCTGGTGTTCCCAAATCATTTATCAGTCGTTAGAGTTAGTTACCCAGTTGTTTCAGATATAATGTATATGATGTGAGTAATATGTCCCCAAGGTAAGAAGTATATGTTTATCTATTGCTAAGAGTAATGTTAGCTTCATTGACTACTAATTAACGCAATTGGCGAATCTGCTTCACTAAACTCGCCTGGTGTTCTATATTAATCTACCCACTTGATAGTCGATCAATCTAATAACATCATAAAACGCCCACAAGTGAAAGACCACTGTAACCACGGCCAATCCTTTACACTTGGCAATTCGTAAGACCAAAACCTGAGACCGCTTACCTGTGTGGAATAAAGCAAGGCGAGCTGCCTGCGACCGGTAGTAAGTTTCCACTCTCGAGATTGCCTCACCGGGTCTTTTGAGTGACAGGTCTGCGTGTTTAGCTTATCTGCCGTCTCAGACAGTCGATTTATAACCGCCAGCGTAGTGCCCCAACACTTGCAACGGGTATTTCCTACAAGACACTCGGCTCAATATTTCTTCGATTGAAAGATTGATACACGTGAATTAAGGCTCAAGAAAAAAGTAGCTAATAATCCTAGCGTACTGTACTGTACGGTTCGAACCCTGAATGGCCCAGTGACCAAGGCTCAACGGCACTCAGTACATAACATAGCTCTGAAAACTCTTTAAGTACGGTATAACTGAATAAATTCATTCACTATTTAACAAGTCATTTTCGATCACAAAAAAGTGTTCGCTTTGGGTCATCATGTGGTTTTTTAGTTTTGTCTATGCTTAAATATATAACCAATAATTTTTCTCATCAGAAGTTTGTATTTTGAAGCATAACGAGAATAAAAACCACCAGAACTGATGTGAACCGAATTTCAGCACCTGTTCGGAGCCGAATGCATGGAGGAAGCCGCTATTTGGAACGGATAATTTTTCTTATCGTGTTATTACATTAGTTATAGCTAAGAGATCACAACTTGTAGATTTTGCTGTAATAATTAGCAAAAGTACCTCCGCCAAATTGACTGTCGGCAAGTGAACGAGTAAGTAGATGCGTAAATTTGCACAAATAATCAAATTCGCTGCTTGCAGCTTTTAGGCGATGCTTCATCCAATCATGTTCTACGCATGCTGATAGTTGAAAGGTGGGTGAGAAGTTAAGACGTGCGAAACATTTCGAGTTGCAGCGTTGAGGAACAGCGTTTGTCCTTTCGTGAGAAGATATTCGTTTCACTTGGTGTTATTCACTTGACGATACTTTGTACCCATCTGTTGCGCATTTCGCCTCTGAGTTGACTTTACCTACAACTCAACCTGGAATACACATAGCGCACTCCACATATCGAAAGCAAATATTACCGAGATTAGCTTCCGCAAAAAAATCACGTAGTAAGCAATACATCTCCAGCCCTATTCGGACGCCTAACTACTACACTCAGTATCACTCGAAGCAAGGGTCGAATCAGTGCTACAAGCGGATGTCATTTTGTCGCTGGTAGACTATAAATGTTCTCCGTTATACTGATGCTAATAGCTAACTTTTCCACAAAGGATGCTTTCCAAGTACTTTATACTCACAGGGTTCGTCTCTTATAGTGAAGTTGACTGTATCTTCCGATGAAATTAATCCTACTGCCCTTTGGCGTGATTGTTCCGAGAATGGTTTGCTATTAGGAACTGTATATGTTTCAAGATATTTCCATATATCGTGGGCACGAACTCATTAAACAAGATTTAAAATATATATATATATATATATATTTCCTTATGTCAAATATCTTTCGGATAGTTCTCATGTGATGTAATAACTGATAGCAGATCGTTGTGTTGTTGAGTCGGAACCTACCAATGCTTTCAGGGACGACTTTAAATATCCTCAAACATCTACAGTAGTCTCAATTATCGATCCGATAAATATTTTTTCCTATAATTTTAACCATGCCCAACAACTGACCTTCAACTAAGTGAATTAAAGTTACAGTTTCAATCGAAAACATAAAAAAGCTGAGGAATGATGGAATGACCTGCAATATTGTGGTTAGAATAACAATCGAGATGCTGAAAGCATTTTACCTCTGCATAAATCTTATTGACTCAAACTTATTTCCTCTCTACTTTCATGGAATGTATACATTTTATGCCAAGGATATTTTCAGCAAGCAACATACTGAGCGGTTAATGATTTCTCCAGTATTGTGGAATGTCTGCACTTGAAAGTGTCTGAAAAAACTGTACTTTGAGCGTAATATTTTAGTTAATCAGAATTATTTAGGCCAAAATGGCGAAACTGCAAATATCGCAAGGTTGAAATCTGACTTTTTATTTTGGGTGGCACCACTACACTGATTGGGGGAGGCCGCGTCCAGACTGAGGTTTCTCAGTCACCATGAGGAACGCTGGGACGGTCCATCGCCGTCTCAAACATAACACTACACATTTCACAAACAGAAATACACTTATCATACATAACACAAGCTTCACGTTTCACGAATATAAGGCAACACAAACATTCCACCAGTAGGTTAAGGGTGCCGGATCTCACAAATCCGGTTCTAACACACGGGTAGGATGATATCAAGCATATAAATCGTGTTTATTGTGTTAAGTTCCTTGGTTTCACTATAGACTGCTGTTTAAGTTGGGAAAAGTATATACAAGCTACAGCTTCTATTGTGTGCCAAGGGATCCATATGTTATGAAGACTGAGGTCCAGGGTAAGAAAAGATGTTTTGAAAATGGTTTATTAAGCTTAAATTCATAGTCGTTTACTATGTGAGGCAATACTGGTGGGACATCAGTCTTCTGCTCTAAGGTTATTCACACTTCAGAAAAAATACAATGAGAATTGTAGGTAACCTTCCTTCTCGCAGTCACTGTAAAATTTTTTTCTTAATGTGGGTATAATGAGTTTAACAGCCATAATTATCTTTCAGTGCTTAATTTATATTAAGAACTTTGAAAAATCTGAAATATTAGGTATGACTCATACTTATAGTACTATGAATATGAAAAACATACGTTTGTTCAGGTGTGAATACAGCTGCACTCAAAAAAAACCTTTACTATGTATCGATTACGCTTTTTAATATCATACCAATAAGAATAAGATTACTTCCAATTAATATATTCAGGAATGTAATAAAAAAAATTATTTACTTATATGTACAGAACTGAAGAATTTTATGAAATAGCAGGTAATATGTTGTAAAATTGGAGTATTTATGATTCATTGATCTATACTTTTTACTGTCTTTGTAATGCTAGAGATGTTCTATGTAGTTTATACAGTAAAACGTAACATAACATAACATAACACAACATGATTTCACACTGAACGCCTATGTAACAGTTGCCCGATGTCTGGAGGTCCTATGGGGCAGATCCGAGGAGAACATATTATATACCGGTTCGTGTATTTGAGTTGAACCAATTTCTCTGGATTGTTAGTGTTATCGTCACAGAATAGTGAGAGCATAGTGCTTATCATCGTATAGCTGATTCGCATGTATGTAAGTGTTGGCTAAACAACGTAAGGTCAGCAGTAAGGAAGTGTTCTGAACGGACCTGAGCTTAGCTGCAGAAATAAAGCAGATGTCACGCGGATGGGGATTTCTATATTTTAAAGTTCGTTTATTGTTAAAAATACTATGAAAAGCTAAAGATCACTAATTAAAGTACATCGTATCAGGGTGTAGAGATTTCAGAACGAGTAATTTGCTTCCTTTGGAAACATTAGCCCGGCATATGATATACAATTTTCACTGAGTATTTAGTTAATAACGTGGGTGAAGAACCTTACAACGTTCTCCTCGGTAGCGACACACTATGCAACTTTTTATCTAACTACTAATAGTTTTACTACCGTTGACCGCGTCTTAAGCAATTCAAAATTATGCTACTTTTACCATTGTTATATCTTCTTTAGTAACTTCCTCCCTGGATGGAAAATGTTATTTGCCATCTTTTAGACTTAAATAACCTTTAAGTTTACTTCTCTGGGTATAATTAGTACTGGGTGACCGATCTTCGCTCGGCATCTTTCGATTTCTATTCAATATCCAAGATTTCGAGTAAAGTTTGATTAAAGTAAAAGGCTTGAAGACTTCCTAGGCGTTTTGAGGTGCACAGTTAACCAAAGAGAAACTTCACTAACATCATAGGCTTACTGGTACCTGAACCTTCTACGTAATGAGGTTAGAGCCGTTTTCGAGAAACCAAATACAAAAATTGCTCCTTTTTTTTTAAAGTGTTAAAAACTTGAATAGCAAAACGTTATCTACATATGAAATTTCATCCAAATCGTTAGATCCATTTGCGAGACCGCCTCATAAATTGCTTTCAAAGAAAAATGCTATTATTATGTTAAACAGAAATCTTAATGCCAGTCAGGGATTATTAACGCTGCGAGATTTGTGTTAATTCAGGGCATTCTACGAAAACCCTTGATGATGGATTCTTATGTACTCGACGAGAAAAATTTAAAGTACAAAATATTTTTTTTATATATATCTCGCTTAGTTCTCGAGATATCATATCGCAAAATTGACGTGGTTGGTTGAAATGCGACCTGGACCAGAAGATAAATTTCGTCCAGCCAAGTTTGATGATGAATTCGTATGAAACTCGTCGAGAAAAATCGAAAATAAAGAATTTATTTTTCTGATACCTCAAGTGAAGAGGTTAGAGAACGTCACCAAAAGCACTATGTCGATACGGTGGAAATGTACTTTTAATGTTTTATTTTGTTCCAAATGGTTGTTGTTAGGTTGAAATACAGCATGGACCAGAAGAAACGTCGCCAAAAGCACAAGGAACTATACCTATAACTGATTTTTGACATGCTATATCTCGTAAACCAAGCGAGATATCAAGAACATTTATTCTTTATTTTCGATATGTTTCGTCGCGTTCTATAAGAATTCATCATCAGATTGTGACGTCACGGTAATGATAGAACATCATCAGTGCTAAATCAATTCACTCCGCTAAAACTATGCTCATACCTCGCGTGGTAGTATTTAATGACAAACTAACAACCACTTTTTACGGTCAAAAAGTAAACGGTGATTAGTTTATAACTGGTACCGGTAATATTATTTTCAAAGAAGTTTATCACCTCTGACAAAACCAATCATAAATTTTTAATTATCTTCCTTTTTAAATGTTTTACAATTAAACTTGCAATGTGCTATTTCCACGCCTCAGCAGTATACAAGAACTGTTCGTTTAAATATTCTTTGAAATCAAGAGAATCTATTTGTAGGTTTCTGGTACCAATTGTCTACGAGATGGCGCCGTGCCGTTTTTGAGATACCGTGAAAAAAGTGTTCGTAATTTGTAAACTCGCTTTTTTGTAGGAAGACAACTATTTAGGTAATCTTAAAAGTCAAAACGTTATCTAAATATCAAATTTCATCCAAATCGTCATGGCCGTTTCCGAGATCCGAAATATATGTATACAAGAATTGCTCGTTTAAATATATAAGATAACATCGTCGATTTCTCAACCATTTTGCTTTCTTTCTCCGATATAAAATGCATGCTCTACCTTGCTTTATTTCTTCTTACTTTTACTTCAAGAGTACCATCAACTATATGACCGCCACTAACTTTCCAAGTTTATCACAGTATTATTCAGCAACTTCTCAGATTTTACAAATTATTCAACGCAACTTTACACACATACAACGTTTATACAAATAAAATCTACACTTAAGGTCGAGAAGTTTCCATAACTTTAGCCACTTCCTTCAGGCTGTTTCCGTATCATGAATCCATTTTATTCAAGCCTCTGCGTCTCCTCCTTGCCGTCATCTCCTTCGTCTCGAGTCTACTGCGCCTGGTTTATTCTTCGCTGCCAAAGATGCTACCAAAAATGCCATTAATGCAATATTCACAATATCATACACATAGTCAACCTCACTTTTATATTTATATACATTTATAAGCTGTCGTGTCATATTACCACTGTAGCCTGTGACAAATTTTATTTTTTTGTGAATTGTGGTGGATTAGAATATGGCATAAATAAAACAAAGTTAAACACGCGGAATCATCTCTTATGTGTTAATTACGGATTCATACTCTAGCAACCCAGGCGTATAGTATAATAATTAATCAGTTGGTGTCAATACTAATTAGCTGAGAATGGCGTTACAGTGTGTTGAGTTCATCTTTGTCGTCTCTAATTGTGTGGAAGCTGAAACAGTATGGGAGTAGAGATGGCGATCTGAGATCGATTAATCGAAGAATCGATCTTTTGAACCAAAAAAAATCGATTTATAGTACTGAATCGATCCAGTGAATCGATATTTCACCCGTGAAAATCGAATGTGAAAAAGCCGTTCTACATGTATGCACTTGCACATGAAAGTCAGGGTTAAACGAAGAACTGAAACACTATTTATCGCAAGCAGTTGTGTGCACCTGAAGTATGATCCTATAGTTTACTGGCAAGAATAAAAAATCAATTTATCATCATTTACTCAATCCAAAAGTATTTATAGTGGGATCATCAGTACCTTGCGAGCGCCTTTTTTACTGCCGGCAACATCGCAAGTAATGAGCGGAACCGCTTGGATCTCAGTAGTCTGGACAGACTGTTGCTTCCTGAAAAGCTTGGACATTAAGCACTGGAACTGTAAACTATATCATTTCAAAACTGTTTTATGTAACCAACAAATTTTGATGTCTTATTGTATATCTGATACTTTGATTTAGTTGTAAAAAAGATTTAATTAGTTTAAAACTGATAAAAGATCGATTATTATGGTGTCATTTTTGTTTTCCATGATTGAAATATACTGAAAGCACGAAGTCACGAACACAAAAACCAAATCGAAAAAAGATCGATTTTCAAAAAATCGATGTTTTTGACTTCGATATTTTTGTGAATCGATTTATCAAATTTCGATTCGAATTGATTCAAGAATCGATATTTCTAGCAAAGAATCGCCATCCTATATGGGAGTCTCAATGACAGTGTTTGGACTTTGGTAAGTCCACTGGGTCAAGCTGCCTGCGGAGGAGGCCTCTGTGGTCATGACGTAATGTGTGTCGGTAATTTGCGATTGTGCACGCTGCGTGTGGGCCGCGCTATTACCAACACGCAGCAATGCGTCCTCAGCCTCCCGCAACACGTGTTGCAAAACAACAGTCACCTTACTTTCTTCAGATGCGCTTTATCGTGGTTTCCTCTGCAACA
>CM061920.1:54691754-54831628 GCA_031002005.1 Vandiemenella viatica | reverse complement strand
CCGTCAGGAAAAGATGAATTGCTCTTTATTTAACATCCGAAGCGAATGTTTCCAGAAAAAATATTTGATTTCATTTATAGTAAAATGTCAAAACAAAGATTCATTGATCTACTAAAGTAAAAACTGACGTATCAGCTACGAATCTCAAAGCAGAACAAATAGTGGACAGGGTCACACCTCGAAAAAATCGAGAAGTTTGATGATTGGAGGTCATAGGAGGCGGGGCAGAATAGGGGACAAGGGATGGGAAGGAATTCGACCATGGTCCTTTGAAAGAACCATCCCGACATTAGCCTGGAATGATTGTGTGAAACCATCCGAAATTTGGATGGCCGGACGGGGATTTGAACCCAGGTCCTCCCTAATAACAGGCCCGAGCGTGCTGGTAAGGAAAAATCACAGTGTAAGTACGAGGAAACATGGAGAGCAAAGAAAAGAGAAGAAGTGAATGAGGTGCGTGATTACTGGTATTCTTGGTAGTTGAGATGGCCGCAGTGCTGTGAGGTGAGAATGTCCAGCTGATACGGTCAATGAGGAGCGCGGGGCTGATTACTATCACACGACAGCTGCTGGGCGCCACATAGGGGAGCCGGCGATAGCTTCCCTTAATAGGAGGCGCCCACATGGGAACTGCGTGCGGTAGGTCAGGGTGGCACGCGACCTACAGCTGGCCCGCATCTCCTCGGCGAGCTCACCACTCAGCAAATTAAGACCTCTGACACGACACTCACCTAAACCAGCTGCCCCCCGCACCTATAATATAGTTTGGAGCACGAGAATGATGTGGCCTTATTCAAACTATGTGATTACTTCCTGAATTTTATCAAATAATCAACGAAATTATCAGACAAATAAAGAAAACAACACATAATACTGCCCCATCACCACAAAAGACATTGAACCACAGTAGGCCTCGATATCAACAACAAATAAAACACCACATCAAAACACAAAAAAGAAAGGTATGGCATGTGATGACACACACCAACAAAGACACATACAAAATTATTGCAAATACTAAAAAAAAAGTTTCAAAATATCATTTATAACAGAAAACACGATACAAGTAACACACAAACCAATAAATTCCACAATTCATCAATATACAGGTTAACTTGCAATGAATGTCAAGCTCAGTACATTGGACAAACATGTAGAAAATTCGAAACGAGGTACAAAGAACACATAACAGCACTAAAATAAAACAACTATTCTATATTTGAAGAATACAGCCACCAACCAACGAATATAGACGCAGACATGCAAATACTCACCATAAACAACAAACACTAACATTCCAAGAGAACTATCACATACAAAATCACTAATAGAAAGAAAACATGTATTTAAGGAATACACAAACTTGACATACCAGACAGTATACACAGCACTGAAAATAAAGAATAAAACCGTCAACACAGGTAAAACACCATTAAACAAGGACACGTACAAAATCATTATTAACTATCAACACTTCAATAGGATCTAGCTCTCAAAGAAATGTTTTTAAACTACAGCGTGTAATAAATGATGAATCTGTTACTTGTTTTAGAAAGTGCCTCAATACCACAAACTGGGAACATGTTTACAGTGCACAAGGTATGAATGAAACATACATTTTTAGTAGCATGGTATTAAATTACTTTGAAAGTTGCATCCCATCGAAAAAGTGTCATGCTTCTCGAAAAGAACAAAAACCATGGATAACTGTGGGCATTAGAACATCATGCATTTTTAAAAGGAAGTTATATATTGCTTCTTAGGAACAGTCAGAATGCTAATGTTAAAACACTTTACAAACAGTACTGCAGTTATGAAAAAATCTAAACGTATGTATTACAAACATAAAATTCATAATTCTGAAAATAAAATTAAGACAATATGGGACAATCTAAAATAGGAAAAGATAATCAAACAAGTAATGACATTTTTATCAAAGAAAATTCAGTAGAATCTAATTTTTTAATTGCTGATATATTTAATAAACATTTTTTATCTGTTGCTGATAAATTGACTGCCAATAGCTCAGTGACATACAGTATGGAATTTGTCAAAGCAGACTTCCAAGAAAAATTTAGCACTATGTCTGTAAATTTAGCTGCTGCAGAAGAAATAAGAAAAATTATCAGGTTCTTTAAGAGCAAATACTGAAATGGAATTTCCAGCAGCTTAATTAAACTGTGCTCCACAGAATTAAATAATATACTAAGTTATCTCTTTAACATATCTTTACTTGAGGGTACGTTTTCAGAAAGGCTTAAGTATGCTGTAGTTAAACCTCTCAATAAAAAGGGAGATAAGTTAGCAGTATCGAATTTCCGTCCTATTTCATTACTAACAGCCTTCTCCAAAGTTTTTGAGAAAAAAAAAGTACAATAAAGTTTATGAACAGCTTAAAAATAATAATATTCTAACTAAATCACAATTTGGTTTTCGAAAGGGTCAGTCAATAGAACAAGCTATATGTGCATTCACTGACAATATTTTAGAAGGAATAAATGATAAATTAATTCTTGTGGAATTTCTTGTGACTTATTACTGCATTTTACTGTGTAGATCATAAAATTCTGATACAGAAATTAAAGTATTGTGGTATAGATGGCATTGTTAATAAATGGCTTACTACTTGCCTTCTGAATAGAAAACAGAAAGTGTCAATGGAAAATTTTAAGGCTGCCTTAAGTGGTCCACGGTTTTCTGAGTGGGAATTAATCAGATGTGGAGTACCTCAGGGTTCTATATTGGGGAAACTATTGTTTTTAATATATATAATGATCTACCCTGTGTTTGATCTAAAAACTCAAGATTTGTCCAATTTGCAGATGACACATAGGAATTATAAATGCTCCAGTGTTATCTACAGAATATATTTCAAATTATGTTTTTGAACTTATTAATAAATGGTTTACAGCTAATGGTTTGTCTTTAAACTTTGATAAAACTTAATATATGCAATTCAGGACATCACACAGATTAACACGTGATATAGACATAAAATTTGGACAGGGCCACATTTAAGCATAGGCTACCTAGGCTTTAGTCTAAGGGCCCGCACCACAACCCCGGGCCCCCGCCTGGGCCAGCAGTAGAGCCATAATTTTTTGGGCCGAATTTCGAATTTAAGCATCGATAGCCAGAGGTCGGAGGGGCAGGCCCGCACCACATGTATAGCCAAGGGGCCCACAATGCCTAAATGCGGCCCTGTAAGAGGTAGAGTGTATGAAATTTCTAGGTTTGCATATTGATCATAATTTAAATTGGAAGGTACATGTTTCTGATTTACTAAAGCGCTTGGGTGCAGCCACAGTTGCAATTCGTACAATTTCAGCTATAGGTGATCTCCGTATGAGGCAGCTAGTTTACAAAATCCTTCATTTACTGGAGAGGATGATGAGAGGATGTACCAGAGAAGTTAAGGAGTTGGGTTACAAAACTTTGGTTAGTCCATTAGTTGAATATTGTGGTGTAGTTTGGGCCCACATTTTGGTTATCAAATACAGGAGTTGGAAAGTGTTCAAAGAAAAGCAGCTACATTTGTTTTTAGAATTTTTTTTTTTAACCGATTTACTTCTCTCAACAGTGAGGTCTTTTGAGACGGGAAAGGATGTGGGCAAGGAATGGGAAGGAATTAGGCCATGGCGTTTTGAAGGAAGCATCCCGGCATTTGCATGGATTTGGGAAACCATGGAAAACCCAAATCTGGATGCCCGGACGGGGATTTGAACCGCCGTCCTCCCGAATGCGAGGCGAGAACGCTAACCGTTACACCGCCACGCTCGGTTTTTGAAATTATCGCAGGACCCGATCAGTAACTGATATGATAAGGAAGCTGGGTTGGGACTCTTTGGAGGAAAGGAGAAGGGTGAAGAGAGTGCTGGGGATGCACAGGGCATATGTTGTTCATGGAGCTTGGTCAAAGAATTAGGAATAGTGCATGGAAAGGGAAAGGCGACCATGACCACAACGTTGCGCTCGATTTCATGATAAGGGAGTGGGAGAAAATTTCTTTTGTTGGTAAGGGTGTCAGGGATTGTAACAAATTACCAAGTGTAGTGATAATAATTTTCCAAAAACGCTTAAGGAATTTAGAATTAAAATCGGTAAATCATAATAGTAAATGGGGAATTTAATATTCCAATTATAAAAGAATTTTATTCTTAAAAAATATGCATATAAAAAAAGGGGTAAATGGATGACTGGGGGACTTTTGGGGGGGACTTGAGTCCCCTAGCCCCCCCCCCTCTGGATCCGCCACTGTCAGCAACCATGGAATTTTTTTACGAGGCCTCAATTTGAACTTAACATATCACAAAGCATGGCTTCGTTTACATGAAGCACTCTAGAACGCTCTGTGCGTTGGATTCCAGGTAAAACTGAATGTACCTTTTTTCCTGATGGTCTCGGCTACGTGACGTCAGAGGCGAAAAGCACCGCAGATCAAAACTATTTCACTCGGTGGCTGAACAATCGAACGATATCAAATTCATTTTGTTCAGCATTGCTTGTATAAAACTTGAGCTGCAGTATTGGTGAGGTTTATACCTTAGTGAGTAGGATCTGACTGACCTGTGAACAGACTGGTCGCCACCTAGCCGTGACGGTCAGACCTCGCCGCCTTCAATTACCTGGCGCGTGCTTCATCAGGACAACTGGCTGGTGAGTCTAGCGTAGAAGCGACAACAAATTAACAAAAATATCGGGACTAAGCTTACGGAAGGTTGCACCAGCGAGCTACATCCTTCAATAATACGATACAACATCTGAAAGATTTTTGAAGTGAAAGCTGCTGTAGGCTGGGGATGAATTCACGTCACCGACATGCTATGACGTGTTGTGCGTATGATATGCGCATTGGACGCTTTTTGGAACACACAGTTTTTATCAGATTTTGATGGAACTTTGCATACGTATACATTAAAACAAACAGAAAAATACAGTTTACGTTTCATTTGCAAAAACCTAAACCCTCTCCATATTTCCACTCAATTTAATTTCTGTCAACGTTTTTCATGCAAAGTCACAGTTCTTAATCCGATTTTAATACTACTTAGCATACGTATACTGCAAAACAAGGCGCTCTGGTAGCACGGCGGTTAAGGCACTTACTTCCAAGAGTTTCTGTCGCCGGTCATGGGTTCAAATCCCAAGGTAAGCAGGAATTGTGGAATTTAATTTACGGTAAATTTAAAGGAGATACTACATTACAAGAGGTTATGCTATTAAAAGAAAAACCAAACGCATTACTCCGCATATCAAGGTCCTTAAAGCGAAGCAGCGAGGAAATCCTGATATGTTATAACATTAGAGGAATACACATTTCTTACTTGCCTTACAATTTCTAATAGTCAACCGTTTGGCAGTAATCAATTCTGGAATTTTTTTCCTTCGAAACTTTTCAGTTACATTTTTTTTTTCCACTTGGTTAATTCGACAACGCTTTGCGTTCGACATGATGAATTGAATTTGATGTTTAGAGCTGTTCATTGGCAGCTACGTTTGAATTTTGTTTAATTTTCTTGGGTATTTTTTGTGTTTCTTTTTTAGATAAATTAACCAGCACAATGGAATCGTCAATTTAAATGTTGAATCGCAAGGTTGTCAGCAGTGACTGGAAGTAGCGCAGTGAATTTCGCATGTTATGTAAAAAGCGGGAATCTATTCTCTGTAAATTGAGACCTAAGACCTAAATCACTAGATTTGGTCAGTCGGAATTATGAGTTATAAAAATTTGAATATACGTTAGTTTCGTATTTTTTTAGTGCTGGAATGCTCCCTCATTAAACAAAGTGTAAGACTCCATAGTATTGATCTCAGATAGTGATTATACCGCGAGATGTAGGGCCTATATCTAGTTGCTAGCGGCGATTACGCGGTGATCATCCCAAGCTTGTAGTGTCCCCCTCTGTATGCCTCGGGATTTACTACTTTGTTAAATAAATTTATGAATTATAACAAAATAAATGATTGTGGATGGGGTTCTGTTCCGAAATGGTCCTTCCCATTAGTACAAGTCAAACGTATGTTCATAAGGAACATCTTGACTTTTATTAATCTTTATACATAGAAAAACAATATTTATTTGACGAAATAATTAATTTAATGGATAAATGGTAGTTCACGCTCAGGCAATGGAATTTACAGTTCATAGGTTCTTTGATTTTGGAGCTCGTTGTGGTCACCTTGGAGGTGATTGCATACGTAGGAGTTACCAGAGCAGCGCAGGTGGTGCGTAATGTTGGGTCGGAACGAGAAGAGGTGTCGGCGACCCCTGCTAGACGATCAGCTGGCGAATGTGCCCTAGTAGGCACGCAGTGCGGGCGTCTGGCGTGTGTTACCTCCAACCGCCGGCGGTGTCAGTCACAGGAGGCCACAACAAGCATAAACAATTTATTACCAACCAGCGAATGAATTCCATTGGCTGGACGTAACCCCACCACCAGCATCATTTTCTTGGTAGGTCATCTCCCTCCATATAGCCATAGTCTCTGTCTTTTGATTGGGCTGCACTTTGTACGCATAAACAGTTTAATGTCAGTGAAAGTTTCTTTGCCAGCGACATCCGTAATGCATCTGACAGCTCAGGCCCACGACACTTTATTATTCGGGTTTGAAAAGAGTCCTTCATTCGTCATCCAAAAAGACTAACACACAATGTCATACTGTGTTCACTGTTTTAAACAAACCCGCACAATACTCGAGTGCCTCTCCATCATTTCCGGAAATTAATGACGAACACATTAGGTAACACGAGGGAAATCTGTCCCTTTGGACGTCGACCAGACCACGTTAAATTACCTTCTTTATTGCGCACTCTCTCGTCAACGGAATTACAACCATTAATCTTTCTAACATTTGACAAGTAAGAAGCATTAAAAATTCCTTACGATAACCTTGTCGGTCGAGAACCACATTCAAATCAAATCAAACGAACTTATTGAAATTACATTATGGCAATAAAACTACTGAATCTAACAACAACATTTCGTGTTACTGATAAACAATGAGATTTACAGAATGGGACATCTCAAGCTAATGAGTTTGAAAAGAAATGGCTCAACTGACGATGTCCGTGATTTATCGTGACTTATTTTCCTCACAGGAAATAAACGTGAAAAGAAGGTTTCATCTTCTCTGCACCCTTATGGCCAAAATTATTCTTAACATCTGTCGCAAAAGTGTGCCTTCAGTACCAAAAACCTGTTTTACTTTCTCCAGTATTTCATTTTTACAAGAAAACACAAACAATACACTTGACAGTTCTCAACAGTCAACTACACAAACCTAAAACAAGAGGAAAGGAAAGGGCCAGTTTGCTTCTGCAACGTCGGTTTCACATGATTCATACACATCGCTGCATAAGGTAGTATCCTTCTTCTGACATCACCCAATTTTTATAATACAACTAAGGATTGCAATCCAGCAGTGTTTTCAATCCGCGCGAGATTTGCGCCAATCCTACGGGATCCCGCGGGATCCGTGCGGGATTGGTACAAACAGTTTTTTAACGCATATATTTAAAACATAGTTACTTAAAACGTTAATAAATTAAATAATATTAAATTAATAAATAATTTTTATTTAAATGATAAAAATTAACAGTTAACAACATTTTTATTGGCAAAATGACATTAAAACTTTTTAGCGTGTCTTAAGTGTATTTCGAGGTTTTACATTTTTGTTTTTTAATCTAAACCAATTTTTAAATAAATAATAAAAATGGAAAATATTGAGTCTTAGGTCATATTATGTGCCTTACAATACATCACATAAGTTTAAAAATATGGTTTGCTTAGTGGCCAAGTTACCAGAGTTTTTTTTTTTTTTAATTCTAAATAAACGTTCCATAACACCGAGAAAAGCATTCCATTTCACAAAGTGAAGTGAATATACTCTGTAAAGTGTAGACTTGGCTCAGAACAAGATCTCATAACTTTTTGTCACTGCACAAGCACGAGACTTGGCCTTTTTTTGCGTGATTCATATTATATATCTCCTGATTCCTTGATTGATATTACAGTTGATTCAATGTTATTAAAAGAAACTACTCACCACACTAAACTGTCAAGTATTTCAGATTTACTTATGTGGCGTAACGACGTTTTTAGAGTGGAAATTATTATTTTTTAGTAAGAAAGGAGACTTTCTCGGCGAATGATTGCAGTGAAGTCCTCATAGGTTGTATCTCCGGATTTCATTGCAAACACACGAAATTACACACGTGAGGAAGACGGCGGAGGCAGCCGTTCGAAGTATGGTGTTCCTACAACACAATTCGTCGATACAACCCGTGAATACTTCATTATAACTTTTTGCCTTTAGTCGAAATAATAACAAGGAGACGAGGTATTAATCTATAGCCTGAGCGGCACTATGTAAACAGGCGGCTTTCGTCAAAGAAACGCATTGAGGCAGCAGCCAAAACAGCGATAAGTCAAAGGATATACAATTGCCTTTTGATAGCTGCTAAATAAATAGGTATGCGATCTTTAAAATTACGATAACATTAGTTTCCTATCAACGAATAATCACATTTTCAGCCGCAAAAAAGGAAATTGTCACAATAACCTTATCTGCAAATACAGAAAATGGGAATAATGAAACCGTGAATAAAAAGCTGTAACTTTATAGTTCAGATAAAGTTTGCAAACACATAAAAAATAATTATATAGTTACAAAATGGTACTAAATACGCAACATAATTCAAATTACAGAAATGTGTACTCGAAAATGAATACGTAAAAGTGTATCTATTTACTTACGAATGACGAAGGTTGACAAAAACAATCATTTGTTCACACGCGCCAAATGCCAACTGGAAGGGTATAGGCAAACAGTGCAATAAATCCGTTAGAGACCGAGTGGGCCCTGCGAGTCACGCACTGACACGCGTTTTATCCGCATATTGCGGATCCGTTTAATTTTGTGCGGGATCCGCCAGACTGTCTAATGATGCGGGATGCCGCGGGATTGCGGGATCCCGCTTTGCTGGATTGCAATCCCTAAATACAACATCATAAACAAAATATTAAAAAATGTTTTTACCATTTTTGGGGTGATATCTGCGAAAGGTTCAGTCGCCGATTGACGTAGTTTTCGATTCGCTGTGCATACGCCTCTTGTGGCTATGCTGACCTAACCCGGTCATCTTATCAGCCAAAGACGACCTAGAGTTTAACGTGGAATCCCAAACACGGAAGTGTTGTGCTGTACTTCACACTACACTGTGCCAGAGGTGAAGGTCGGGTTGGGAACCTTAGAAAATCCCAGCCGATACTGCGGTCCGAACAGGGTCCTTTATTCTCCACAGAGATGTTTTAACCACTGAACTACCAAACCGCTGTCAAAACTATACATCATTGGATAATTGGTCATTACCTCGATGGGATGACGTCACATCAAGAGAGTAACAATTTGCAAAACGTCTGATACTTCATTATAAAAAAATCGTTGATATGAGTTTAAGTAATCTATTTCTCTACAAGAAAATAATGCAGCATTAGCAAGTGTGTAACCCTGAGTACAGAAATATCGATTAATAACAACGTCACAGATCCTGTATAGAGTAGTGTCCATTTGAAATAGTCTGCTTAAAAGACTGTAGCTAGATGGAAACAGACAAATAAACAGAGCGACAAGAAAATATCAGAAAGTATTTCAGCATCATCAAGGGTTGTAGCCTGTCACTGGTATCATCTTTCTATTCGTTTTCAAATTTACTTTATTTTTTAACTGCTCGTAACCACTAGATCACCTTTGCATCTGGTACGTGGAGGTACAATTGAACCAAGTTCAAGCAACTATCCCGATTATGGTTCTTGGCGATATTCTGTAATCACCCCAACTTCCCATCCAGAAACTATGCATTTCAAACTGAATCCATACCAAACGCAACAAAACTTGCACGCTGTCGCATAGTTGTCGCTGGTTCTGTTCGTGCATTTCACTATTAGCAAATCTTCAGACCAGTTGATATCACGAAACTAGGCGTTCTAGAGCGTGTTGAAGGAAGCATCCCGGCATTCGCCTGGAGTTATTTGGGGAAACCATGGAAAACCCAAATCTAGATGCCCGGACGGGAATTTGAACCGGCATCCTCCCGGATGAGAGGATCGTAAACGAATATGTCGGAGTAGTATGATACATGAAACAAAATAATGAAATGTCTCTGTAGTCGCCAGTTCTTTTCCTTAAAACTTTATACGGCTGACAACAGTCTATCAGAGCTTTAGTTTGTTTTAGCACAGCAATGAATTATAAGGTACTATTTGAAATAAAAGTTCATATAGTTTCGATGCTATTTGTTTAATGAGTTCTCTTTTTTTTTTTTAAAAGTAAACTTACCGCGATACCAACGGTACACTGTTGCTAATAAGACTTCCATCCAATTTCTCAGCTTTCTCTTTCCGCGAAGATTCACCAACACACGGTAACAGTCATCCATATCGATGCAGTATGTATCTTTTAACAGGATCGTTTCCTATTTCCCTATTGCTGGTTTAATTTCACAAAAAATCACTGACGCCCAAAGAGTGCTCGTTCCACTAGATGTTGACCACAAGCTTTTTTTATATATCCACTACTAATGCAACCATTTTTCCTTTTTTTTGTATTTGGTACTTCAGCTATCGTATTAATTAAGAGACATTTATTACTTATCCATCCCACCCTTTACCAGAACGCGATATTTATTCTCGACCGACAAGTTCAGCTATTTCTTCTCTTCATTTTTCTTTTCCGAAGGTGCTCAGTCCCAACACTCAAAACTCCGTGCATCGATGTTTTCACTCTAGGAGAAACAATTATTAATATCTGGCGGCATCGAAGGCTCACTACGCTATAACGATTCATCGACAGATGGGAACAATTACGCTTGGTCTGTTATTTATCGCAGAAACCAGACGCGGCTACAAACATTCAACATTCTTTGCGACTACGCTTCCGGCCAGTTGGTAAACGTCGTTGTGGCAACTAAATAGTGTTAGCAGAACCTACGTAATACGCTGGGAAGAAGAACGTTCCTCTTGCCTAGTAATCGCTGTTTTACTGTTTCCCACGGGAACATGTTGCACTGTTAGAGCGCGGGAGAGCGCCCTTGAGAGCTGGTACTGTGTACTTAGAGGTCGCTGTGGAAGGCTCAGGTGAATGGCTGCTAGAGGGAGCAACTGGTGGTAAGTGAGGGTCGGCGGGAAAAAACAATGTTTGCTGTGCTCTCCTAACGGCAAGGCGGACGAAGTACAAAGAGGCCGACCGCGCTGGGACCAGCCACTAAAAGAAACGATCTTAGATTTTGGAAAACGTTTACGATTTAGTTTCCTTAACTTAAAGTTGTCTCGCAGATTAATGCTACAACAATAACCTAAACTCATTGAAAATTGATTTTTAATTTTAGAAGGTTTTTTTCTCTTTCAACGTATACATGCATTGCGTATTGATAACTTATCGATATTTAATTACTTTAACTCAAAGTGGATATGCAGAAATTTTGTAAATAAACATAACAATAAAAAATAAGATTTTTTGTCAGAGTATAGGTAAAACGTTAGAAACTGTTACGATATTGTGTTATAATCTTCAAGATCCTGTCTGCCTCACTAAATTTGGAATTCAACGATTTGAGGGCAGTCTGTATTTAATATATTTAGCTTAAGGATATTACTTCCAAACCAGAACTGTCATTTCTTACATATTCGTAAATGTTCTTTGTTTCTTACTCGGCAACATGTGAACAGTTAATCATCAATGCATTTAATTCTGACAAGGGAAGGAGAACATACTTTCACAGCGGAAAATTTACAGGAAGTCGAAGATATTTTACTTGCGGAGACAATAGTACATTAGCGACATCTGGTCTGGGGATTAACATTCGATCCTCGACAGAGCTTCCTGTTTGTAAGAGGGCTTGGTTTATTAGGTTCGATATTATTTACTTGTGATGATAGCGCAATCCAAGAAACTATCGATGCAGATGATTTTGGACCGTAACGAGTAATGTTGTATGCCAGCATGTTACAGTAGAAATACGTCTTCTGTGAAGGGTAGAGTACCACCTTATTAGTGGAGCGGTCTAGTGGCTCAGTGGCTAAGACGTCTGACTGAAGATGGTAAGGTCCCCGGTTCGAATCCCAGTCTTCACCTCTAGTACAGTTAGCTGTGTAATGAGAATTAAGTCCGTGGTTCCGACGGTGTTGCTCCCCTATACCCGGTTGGATTACAGGGTTAAGATTGGCGGCCACAGTAGGGGTGGATTGCGCAGTCCATAAATACCCTGTCACCAGGTCATTACAAGCACACGGGCCTGTATTTGGGGTATGCACCATGACCTAGACCACTTAGTCTGACCTCTTTCGTGGGATTAAAGAAAAATAAAATTGCGAAATTATGAGTCTCACTTTGATGTGTCTAAGAAACTTATTTGCACAAAGAATAAGGGCAAAAATCTCTGTATTGTGGCGCCACTGGTCAGAAAAAAATTAATATTTATGGCCAATACAATTTTTTAGCCATTAATCAGTTAGCCAAATATTAAAAAAAAAATCTATTTGAACCAAAACTTTCTTTTCGCGGATCCAGGTTTGTTATTACGAGCTCGATTTGTTGGATTAACGCCCTATGGGCCGCTAAACCAGTGTAGGACCCTTCAGACTCTGTCACAACCGCATCTGGAGCAACATTTAATTCGTTGTGCAATAAAAATCTCCGTAGATACAGCCATATCTTATGTTACCTAGTATTGATAAAGTGCAAAGAAAACAAATTTTCTAAAGAGGTACAAAATATTCGAGGTTCCCCAGTATCTGAAAGTTTTAAATACATAGCTCATTAACTTAAAACCGAGAACAAGGAATGAAATATGGCATCGTGTCTGTGTGTTTCTCGAAGTCGACTGTTCCACATGAACACCACATCTGCTCTCTAGGACTCGTAGTTCGCCCGATAGTGTGTGTAATTACTGCAACGTTACAACCTTCGCATTCGCTTGAAGCGCAAAAAGCGTTGAAGGAGAAATTTTTGAAGGCCCAGTATATTCAATGACCTCGAACTTCTAGGCTTATAAGCAGCAGCGGCAGGGACGGAACCAATGCAAGTGCAACATCAAGGAAACAAAGAACTAACCTCAAGGGCGGTATTTCACAACAGCTACTCGCAAAAGTATTTCATGTTTCTAGTCCTTATTATACTGCGCCAGTTAACAGTTATTGAAGCAATATTGTTAATGATATCTAGATAATCTTTGAAGGTACCTGCAAATAGATATCAACACATATTTTAGACGACAAAATAGGAATCGAAATATAGTTAGAATGGGGAGGTTTGCTCAGGATTTTATGTATGTATGCACTTTTCTCTTCATGATCCTAACGTTTTTCTGAAGCACAACCCGTTAACATTTTATTTGTAAAGTGTATTGCAGTATTTATTAAATACACTCTTGTTACGAACCATAGAGCTGCTGGGTTTCGTGACTGAGTTTCTGCTATGCTGTGTTGCCTATCTCACGGCTGACAGAAGTTGTTTTTCACTTACATCTGAGTTATATGACCCCCTTTTTATTTTTTTATTTTTTTTAAGAAGATCGACTGAAGCTTTATATGGCGCTAGTTCTCATTTCATGTTTGCAGTTTTAATGGTCCAGATAGTCATGGAGAACGGTATTGTGTAAAATTTCATTACATCTCCAAAACATTTATTGTTGAGAACTGTGTGATTGGGAGTGTTAATTGTGGACGTACTGAACAGCTGAAAATGCAGTGAAAGCAGCGATTTTCTGATGGAATGCTCGAACGCGGAACTAACGGTTTTAAAGACGGGAGTCATAAAAAAGTCTTTACCAACGGCTAGTTGTGAAGTGACACGAACTTTCTAAGACAGAGGAAGAGATTTAGGAGTGTGACCTGACAAAAGAGGGGCTTTCCGCAGGCTGCAGTGACGGACACCGCTGCGGAAACCACTCCAGTTCAATTTCTCCAGAAAGCTGCGATGTAACTCCCTCCAGAACAGCCTCCAGACCTGCGTCGCTGGGTGCCAGAGATAATCCTAAATAATAACTAAGACTGCGAATGAGATGTTCTGGATGTACGTTAACCACGTCACCTGCTGAAATCAGCAGATTCCGCTGACTTTTACTTATCACGCATCATTGTATTAACTTATGTTACCCCCCCCCCCCCAAAAATGAATTTACTACAAATTCTGTACTAATCGTTAGGGGTACCATTTTTCGTGTACCTCTTCTATTTTGTGTGTTGAAGGTGGTCCTTTAGTTGGCTGATCGTTGTCTATCAGGACCGGACCGATTGTGCCGACTCTTTACTCAGATTCAATAGAGGCAAACGAGCGGAGAGCTGGAGAGGTTAATGGGGCGCGGAGCCCGCATCAGGGAGGGTAGCGCTCCCCTCTAACCACTCAGCTGGCGCCCTGACAGGTGGGAGTACTCACAACCACGACATTCATAGTTTGGTTATATTAAATATCAATGGAGCCAAAGTAACTAATCACAGGTTACTTGAGAGAGAGAGAGAAAAAAAAACATCTGTTCCCTCTGGTATTTCTAACCAAACAAAATATTGAACTTTGAACACGAGGGAACATATTTTCTTCTCTTCTTGTTCCTTGCACTTATCCCGCTACCGCAGGGTCGACGTGTTTGGGATTTGCCCGGCTTGTCGCCTCACAGGGAGGAAAGTTGTCTTGCCATCTACCTGCGAAACGCGTAACTATGCTGTGTGTGTGGGTAGTGTGAGTGTGACGTGTAGTTTATGAGGCGGGCACCTTGGTGACTGCGGGACACTGCATTGAGGACGGCGGGTAGGCAGGGACCAGTGCTTGACACCCCCGACTCAGTGCACGGAGCCACACTGGCGGGTTGCGATGACGTCAGTACTAACAACGACAATAGGAGAAAATACACGTCATGTCTTTGTAGAGTAATATCTGAACTTTTTTTTTAATTTAAATGGCTTTCGGCCTTATCAGCCACACAGCCAAATTCTTTGCGTTTTATGACAATTCACATTTCATTACTTTACAGTTCTATTTACATATTTTAACAATTTACATTTCATTTCCTTTACAGTTTTAAATATACATAATTTACATTACTTTACAGTTCTATACACAACAGTTTACATTGTATGACCTTTTACATTTCAATTCCTTTACAGTTCTATATCTATCTGTTTACTTCTTGGTGTTATACTATGATAAGTCGACAGGTAATCACTTACTTTATTATATTTCTTATCTGCGCCGTAGAGTGTTTATTATACAATTTGTGGGATATCTTAATTTTATTTGGGTCAGTATACAGAACTGATGCCCTAATCGTTCACTATGACCTCAAATTCTAGAAATATGACTGGCTAATATGTATGAGGATGTATCTGTTTAACTGGTGTACGATTTTAAATGTACTAACTTTGTTCCCGGCGTTTCCTGTTGGATTTTCTACTTGTCTAAAATTTATAACTGGATGTTTCTCTCCTTAAAGAAGGTCATTATGATTTTGAATATTTCGTGTTTATTTGAGGAAGCGTTGGTTGAGAGAGGAATGTTACATTTTGTGAGTTCTTTTAGCATTCTGTCCTGAATGTGGGCGTTCTACGCGTGTAAGAGTTACGGATCGAGACTAGAGTTTTTATTTATTTATTTTATGTAAATAGACCTATAAACATCTGGATATTGTGGGCCATTTCCTAAATTGTAATAGGATTGAATTTTTTTATGAATAATTGTCACGTCAATACAATTGAATTTGATGTTTTATTTCCCGAACGCGTATCACCCCATTCTCTGAAGCATCTTCAGCGGTTCTGTCTGTTGGATGTTTATACAAGTAATTGCATTTGTTCTGTGTTACAATTTAAACATGAAAATTATGGAATATACAGATATAGGTCTACTTACATTTTTCATCGCTCACACATGCTTATAATTGTACAGTGTTTCAGCTTCAGTTATGTTTGTAGCAGCAGTTTGCATTACAGATGTTGGTTGCATCTTTGTGAATAATTGCGTAGCACTTTCACTACACTGTAATATATTGGTTTCGGATGGCTTACGTTTCTTTGCTGTGTGGTGTACATCGCTTATCGGCAGGTTTTGTTTACCGTTTATCTTCTGTTTTATTCGCTGGGTGGCGCTCTTTTAAATATGTGTTAGTGCCTAGTTTGGTGTATTATTATTATTGGCTGTGACTTTTTGATGGTAGATGGTTGTGTTTCTTATTTCGTTTTAAGTACTGTCTATAGTGTTGCGCCCGTCAGGTTTGGTTATTCATTTATTGTGTTCTTTTCTTCTGCCAGCGATTTTTGAATGTGGTAGTTTTCCAGAAATATTAGTAGTTGTGGTTTGCTATTATTAATGGTTAGTATTTGCATGTCTGTCTTTATGTTTTTGGGTTGGTGATTATGCTCTAGTAGGTTTTCTGCGAATGTTGAGTGGTTATTGTATTTTAATGCCCTTAAATGTTCTTTATATCTGGTTTCAAACTTCCTGCATGTTTGGCCTATAAATATCACGCAAAACTCAATCATTTTCTGTCTGAGTTTCTTTTGCCATTCCAGTATTCCCGCATCCGTTTACTGAAGGCAAGTTTTCTCTCTCCTGTCCAAGTTGTGCCGGTCTTCTTGGCTTTGGTTTCTGGCATGACTACCCAGCTGTACATTTTTTGTCTAAAGATTTTACGATCCAGGATTTCTGATGACTTGATATTTGCTTTTTCTAGGTCTTGTCTTACTTGATAGAACCAGGTGTTAGGCATTTTTAATGATTGATTGAGGTCGAATATCTGCTTAGGTAATCTATGATCTGACATCTTGTAGATGTGAGCGTAGAATTTTGGTCTGCGTTTTCTGATGTCGCTGGCTATGTTTGAGTGGGACTCTACTGTTTTGTTTGACTTTAGTCTGTAGCCTTCTTCCTTTTAGGTTGGTCCAATAATTTTCCTGATGATTCTTCGTTCTTCTTTCTGGATCTTCTCGATGTCCCTCTTAGAGCTTGCTGTAAGTGTTTCTGTGGCACAGAAAGCGTTGCGTTTAATAACTGTATTGTATTGCCTATTTTTGATTGGATTCCTATGTTCTTTTTGTTGTAGACGTTGCAGGTCTAGCCGAAGGCCTTTTTCATCTTGTTGAATTGATTTATTGTGCCTTCTTTTCGAATCCTATTGGACTGATAATTGCGCCTAAGTATTTAAACTCAGCAACTCTGTTGATTTTCCCATGGTTGTATGTTCAGTTTGTGTGAAAAAAAAAATAATAATAAAAAAAAGTTTTCTGCTAATTCTTTGAGGGATTCTATTTGTTTGATGGCTTGTTGTTCGCTTTCTGACAGAATAGCCAGCTCATCTGCGAGGGCCAAGGATGAGATATTTAGTCTGTTTCTGCTTATTTTACTGGGGTGTTCGTTTTCTCCCATTTTCTAATTCATCCAGGGCTATATTAAATACGAGGATTGATGAGAGACCGTCGCCCTGTCTAACTCCGGTATTTGTCTCGAATTCTCTGGAGTGTTCTCACATGAATTAGACTTGTTTTATGTTTATTTTTTAAATGTAAAATGGCTATATAAATGATCTATAGGTGGTGAAATTTTCGGGAAATATAGTTTTTAAATAGTCACAGGTTGAATGTTTGACCACCTATGGCTCCACATATCTTCACAAACTTGTATGAAAACGCACTTTATCACATTTACTCCGCGACTATCGTTCTTCGAGACTAGCATAACTATGTGGAAATCGATTGATTTACCCTTTATTCCGGATATCATCGATACATTTGAATAAAACCACTCATTACTTACTACACAAAGGGTCGCTGGTCTACTGTATTGTGACATAAGGTCGGTACAATGCTCCATTTTGTAACTGTGGTATAAAGTAATAAATTACCATCGGATATGGATAACAAACGAGAAAGAAGATTTCACTGAAGTAGATTTTGATACGGAAGCAGGAGGCCAGCAAGCTAAGAGTAACATACACACAAAACAATTACATCGAATTGTTGAAGCATCTTACTGGTGAGGGTTAGCTTTTGGCTATGGTTTTACGCCTCGCCCACGTGGAAGTCATTACGGGCGGGAAAGTATTGAGGGCAGGGAACGGGAAAGAATTCGGTCATGGTCTTTTGAAGGAGCCATGGAAAACCAAATATGGATGGACGGATGGGGATTAGATGCTGCGTTCTTCCCAATGCGAGGCCAACACCCACAATATGCAACTCGTTGTCAACCGACTAGAGCAGAGGCGGAAAGTTCATACACGACTGTAGAGCGCGTCTGTTGAAGTTTCGTAAATGTTTATGTTGACCTAAAAGAGTAGCGCGTAAGAAGAGTTTTGATTTCTTCTCTTTTGGCTTTACGCTTCGTTGACATCCAGGTCATTAGAAGCGGGAGCGGTGGAGAAACTGGGTTGTCTCTTGCATTTTGTTTTAAGTTTCTCTAAACGTACATAAGTATGTTTACTACCTTACATAATTTCCAGCAATTTACATTAGAATGACTACACCAGCGCTTTTTACACGGCATCTGCGGGGCTTAGGAGACCCATGGGCGCCGGGAGGAGGGTACAAGGGGTCCACTTGACCCCCCTGGCAAAAATTGTCTACTATTATTATTTTCCGCGATTCACTGAAAGTGGGTGGCGGAGTGTGCATTACTACAATCTAGTGTATAACAATTTGTGCATCGGTATGGATATACGGGATATGGCAGGAGGCGCACATGGGCTATTTTGAGGAATCATTCCGACATTCGCCTGGAGCGATGTGGGAAAATCATGGAAAACCCATATCAGGATGGCAGGAGAGTTTGTCGAGACCTAAACCTATCGAAGTTTTCTCGCTCAATAAATCCTTCGTATTCCATTCCCTAATCGCTCGTGGAAAAAAATGACCATAAAAAAGAATTGGTTCAGGCCCTGATTTTCTCATTCCTAGATATAAAAATGTTGCTGGCAGTAATATGTGTTTTCTGTCATATTGAAATAGGTCTGTCATAAATTTTTCGATTAGCTTCTGACGAGAGCAATGCCTTCGGCATTACAGATCTTTCCTACCCTATTGCTTCAACATCGCTTCCATAATATACAGGGGGTTGCAAAAAGGTACGGCCAAACTTTCAGGAAACATTCCTCACACACAAACAAAGAAAATATGTTATGTGGACATGTGTTCGGAAACGCTTACTTTCCATGTTAGAGCTCATTTTATTACTTCTCTTCAAATCACATTAAACATGGAATGGAAACACACAGCAACAGAACGTACCAGCGTGACTTCAAACACTTGTTACAGGAAATGTTCAAAATGTCCTCCGTTAGCGAGGATACATGCATCCACCCTCCGTCGCATGGAATCCCTGATGCGCTGATGCAGCGCTGGAGAATGGCGTATTGTATCACAGCCGTCCACAATACGAGCACGAAGAGTCTCTACATTTGGTACCGGGGTTGCGTAGACAAGGGCTTTCAAATGCCTCCATAAATGGAAGTAAAGAGGGTGACGGTGAATCGAGGAAGTACAGTACATACTAACGAAACTAAAATGAGCTCTAACATGGAAAGTAAGTGTTTCCGGACACATGTCCACATAACATATTTTCTTTGTTTGTGTGAGGAATGTTCACTGAAAGTTTGGCCGTACCTTTTTGTAACACCCTGTATATATATATATATATATATATGCCTCGCATTAACGATGACACGGGTTCGAATCTCCGTTCAGGTATCCACATTTTCCATGGTTTCCCTAAATTACTCCAGGCGAATGCAGGATACTTCCTTCATAAGACCAAGACCGAATTCCTTCCCGTTCCTCGTCCGCGGTCCTTTCCCACCACTAGTGACCTCGACGTCGACGAAGCGTAAAGCCATGAGCAAAAAATAATTTAAAAAAAACGATTCAGGCGGCTGTTCTTTGGACGTTCTCCATTGGCTCAATTAACCTATTTAGATGGGGGCCCGGTACAGAAGAACAATATTTCAAATTAGGTTGCACCAATGCTTTTTATGTGATCGATTTAACTTCCTGTGTACACTACCTAGAAATTGGATCATGTAGTTTGTTTTCTCTACCACCTTCTAAATACCTCCACAACAATATCGCGTGCAACAGTATTTAATTTACCAAACAACCGCATCGAAAAATGACCAACAACATAGCTGTTGAACTGTAGGGAATTCACACACTGTGCGTCGGTGTAGTTGAGTTTCCTCCGTCGTGCTGCGCCAGCGGACCAGTTGCCCTCGGCCGTCGCTTTATTCTGACTCGGTTAATACTCAGGACGCACTGTCGTCGGCAGTAAACGTCTGGGACAGGAAGTCCGCGTCATGAGATGCAGTCGTGCGTGGAGACGGCCGTGAAGAGTGGGCGCCGGGGCCTTGGCACATCCTCACCACAAACTGGTGGGCAGCGGCCAAAGCGCAGCTCGTGTCAGTATTACAACACACTGACGCAAAATTGGTATCCCAACACTGCTTCGGGATATAGAGGACAGATGCACAATTGCTCCATTATTTCCAGTACACCTGTGACCACAAACAGCTTAACTCCATCCATGACTTTCTACACCAAAAGTTCGTGAATCTACTAAATATACTGATAAAAAAGTAAAGTCGTGTGGCCGTGACAGCAATTATTACTGCCTGTGCAATCCGTCCACATCGTAGCCACCTAGCCTAACACCATAGTCCTACCTGGTATGTGTGATGTACAGTTTAACCACGGAAGTGTTCTGGCGCACCTCACATTACACAGCAAGCTTTGCCAGAGATTAAGGCATGATTGAGGGCCTTTCAACATCGCAGCCGAGACCGGGATTCAAATCTGGGACCTTTCAGTCTCCGGCCACACGCCTTAACCACTGAGCCACCAAACAGATCTCACCAAATTCAGTTATGTCCTGGTTAGCCAAGCAGCGCTTTGGTGGCAGCTAATGTAACTAATACTTCGGGCGTCATCGCTCGCCTGAGATTGCCGAGATATCGAGTTCATGTCCAGTTTTCAGGCAGAACGCGTTTTATTAAAGTAGGTACATACTTCTTATAATTTTTCTTGCAGATATTCAGTATTAGCTGTTCAATTGCAATGAATGGATTGACCTAAATCATTAATTTACAAAAAAAAAGTACGTTAATTTATAATATAAGTGTATTGCAAGTCATAGCCATGAGTCACGTGACCTACTAGTCAGAGAGATAGAAGAGGGAAGCAACGCATCGAGGCAGATGCTGGTGTTATGAAAGTTATACAAGTATTTTTGTGGAGTGAACACAATGGAAAGTATTTATTTCGTTGAATAAAAAATTTTCAGACGTTTAACACGATCTGACATGCATACTTCTGTTCGATATTAAAGTGAATAAAGTATGATAAGAACTTTATCAAATAGTTGCCCTACCGAAAACCAGGAAAGTATTTATCAGTAAGTATATTACGTCAGAGATTATATACACGAAAGGGTAACACCTGGACCCAAAGGAGATGGATGATGGGTGATATAAGGTACCTAACTAATATTGCATGGAAGCAGTATAAACCAGATCCGTACTCAGTGAAAGGTACGAACAACAACAGCATCCAATGACATCATGTCCGCATGCCAGTCTTCATTGAAACACAATAAGTATTAATCAACCTATAGGTGCAAAGGCTCACATAGAATTCCGTAGTTATGTTTCTTTTATCTCATTAAATAGTATTTTTTTTTCTGTTGCACTTTCGAAACCTTTGACAGAGACCTATTCTTGTAATGGTAGGACTGGTGATAAATTGACAGAAATTCGAAACTAACAGACGTAACTGCAAACGCCTTTTTTTGTAATAATAGTTAATTAAAGTGCATACATTAATATTAGTGTCAGAAACAGCACACGGGATTGAAAACGAATTCACGTTGCAATGCCTGCCTCGCGAGATTCTAAATACAAGTAATCTTTTCATAAAATTTTAATTAATTAGTCCCAAGAATTGTATCAGTTGATAAAGAAAAAGAAAGACGTTAAGAAGAAGGCGAGTTAGTTGGTGTTGTCATAAAGAGCACAGACAAAGAAGACGGAACCTAAGACAGAAAAAGAGCGAGATGGCGCCCAAACAGATTCAACACTTCGCGACTAAAAAGCAGAACGTCTGAGCAAGGCGCCAAGTGAGCTGGGAGGAAGTTCACGTGACTGAACGATTTGCATTGCTTATGAACATTATGTTTAACCGTAATTTTGTAAATATCTTTGTCTCCATCGAAGCTGAAATATATGACAAAGATCTCCTGCCAAATAGAAAAGTACGTTGTATGTGTTTGTTTTAAGTACTGATGGTTATATCTGAAATTCTCTCGAGTGAGTCCGTTTATATAACACGACGTTTCTCTGCCGCCATTCCCAAGTGAACTGTTGCGAATTGAAATATATTAGTAATGTCCTTAATTTGAGATCTGAATGAAGAGGAAACAATGAAAATATGTCAAATACACCAGCTTCTTCGTCTTCAGCTGCTAGAGGTACGATTCCTAAATAAAAATTTTCGAGAACTAACTATTTTGAAATAATTAATAACTATATTGGGATTATTTTGACCTCTTCTACAAGCAAGAATTTGATGCACCTGCTCGCTGAACATGGTATATAATGTCCGTGTTATTGTTTGTTACATTATTTTTGGATTTAAGAGGTGATTTCGAATTACTGGGAGAGCTCTATATTTTCTTCGTGGCGTCTTTAGTTACATATCCATGTAAATTTGTAAGGTGCAGAAGTAGACGGGTGGAGCCAGATCACTGAAAAGATTTAAGATTAAAAAGAATCGTGAGATGGCATAGCAGAGGTGTAGGGAAATTGTCCTTTTTGTTATCGCTTTGCTCTCGTCTAAATCAATGTCATTAAAGGCGAAAAAGGACTGGGGGCCAGGACTAGGGAAAAATCCGGCTGTGGCCTTTTGAAGGAATCATTTCGGTATTCACCTGGCGTGATGTCTGGAAAACTTGGAAAACTAAAATCTAGATTGCGGAACGGGGATTTGAACCCATCGAACCCACGTCCTCCTCAATGCCAGGCCAGTGCGATACTGCTCACCATTCAGGCTCGTTGGAAAAATGTCACCTGGGTATCTGTCCCACTGTAGTTGCGATTAAATTAAATGAAATCAAATTCTGTGATGATGTTACATCATCGAACTTGTAACATAGTAGTTCATAATATTGGTAAATTAAAAGTTTAAAGAATTTATAAGAAACAATAGCTAGTCTAATAAATATTGTTTACTCCGAAATGTCTGATAAGATATGATCTCTGAAAAAGAAGAAATGAGGTGTGAGAAGAATTGTTGGGAGAAAAAGTCGAAAGAGCAAGACAGGATTGATCTAGCATCACACTGAGTGCTATGTGTTGTTCATTTCTTTTTCTTTTTTAATGTGAGATTTATGTGTGTTTAGGATAATAAGTTTGTTAATATTTTGTAAAAATTGTATCAGCGAGTGATATGTATAAATCTCGATACCAACAACATTATTTGACATTAGGAAAATTTTCCTCCTTTTTTGTACATTTTAAATTGACAAAAAAATGAGGAATATTTTCGGAGGGGTTGTAACAGGTAGTTCATAATATTGGTAAATTAAAAATTTAAAGAATCTGTAAAAAAGTAATAGCAAGTCTAATAAATGGTGTTTACTCCGAGAAGTTTGAAAAGATAAGATCTCTGAAAAAGAAGAAGTGAGGTATGAGAAGGATTGTTGTGAGAAAAAGTCGAAAGAGCAAGACAAGATTGATCTAGCATCACATTGAGTTTGGAAATGATAAGAATTGTGTAATGAGAAATTTCGAACTTCATATTAGCGTAAAAATAAATGGAATAAATCTTGAGTAGAAATGAACCTGCGAATCTTTGGATATCAAGATTGTCACAAACACGGTCGTTGTTGGTATGAGAGAACTTTTAGGCGAATAAACGAAAGAAATAAATTGTCCAAGATTATAAACAAAATTCAATCTACAAATTATATTTATTTAATTACATGGTCGTTATATTTAATGTGACAAACTGTATTGCGATGGAGAGCATGAACCGCTGGAAATTTCCATAAATATCTAATTACCCATTTCTTATTTTGGTATTATTATCTTATGTGACATGGCGACCGTGACAGGACTTTGGAGAAAGTGCTTTATTTTCTACAGGTATGTGTTGTTCATTTTGTTTTTTGTTTTTTAATGTGTTAAATTTCTCCATCCATCTGCTTTTACCGTTTACGAATTTTGATTTTGAATTCATTCAGCGTTTTTGTTAAATTATTCATCACGTCATCTAGTAATTTATTCCAATCCTTGACACTATTAAGCACAAAAAAATTTCCCTACTCCCTTAGGGGGCACCAATTAATTATGTGAGGTGAAAGAGGGAGGGGGGGGGGAGATCCGGACGTCCCGGGAACCGACCTTGAGGGGGGAGATTATTGCCTTCGGAAGTAGGAGAGCTAATAAAAAAGGTCTCCCTAAACCACGAGGTCGATTAGCAAGGGAGGGCGAAGAGCCGTCAAATTTCACATCACTTGAGGGGGAAGGGGTTCCGACCAGATCTCACGGAACACCTCACGTAATTCATGGACTTGAGGTTAAGTTAAAATGTTTGCTTAGTTTTGGTGCAGCAGGCTTACAGTGTTTGCGCTGGTTGTGGATGCTTTCCTTTGTGTCCGTCCCACGCCGGGCCGCCGCCGGCTGTCCTTGAGTCTGGCAGACATTCGGCACAAGGACGACGCGGAGGACTCGGCTGGCTTCTCAATGGAGCCGCCAGCTGCCGCAGCCCACAAAGAACTGGCTGTGACTCACTCAGCAAATCGTGCCACATGGCTGTCTCAAACTACGAGCTCCTATCAGTGCTGCCGAATTCTGAGACAATACTTTGGAATAACGTGCCGGCTATTAAAATCCAGGTTCCACCGCTTCGCAAGAAAAGCATCATCTTTAGTTCAAAGAAAAGTAGCATCAAACACGGAAAGGAAGAAAGTGGGCCATGAAATTACTCATCCATTTATCGCACAGGCAAAGACTGAAGTCGGGAAGAGGAGAGCCCACCCCTGGCTGGGGAAGATTTTCAGAAATTTTATCGCCAGACTATGACAAGGGATGGCAGACAGGCTGAGATCAGGAGGTTAACCTAGCAAGAGGAGGCTATGCTGAAGTCGATAACATCAAGTGTGCCTGTGGAGAGGATCAGACTGTCCATCACATGTGCCAGTGTCGACTGTGTCAAACTGCTACTCGGAGGATGCCAGGGCCGGCGTTAGTGAGGGGTAAGCGGGGCAAAAGTACCCGGGGCCCTCCGTCCAGCGTTTCTAGCTAAATAGAAATTTAACAAAAAAAATTCTGAAAAGTTATTTGACTTTTTAGAATTAAAATTTTATGACTTTATCTAAAAAATCAAAGTATAAAAAAAATTGGGGGACCCGAGAACACTTACCTGGGGCTCGAGAATCCTAGTACAATTTGAGATTTGTTATTGTGTAACTATATATGTTTCTCACATGAAATAATAATAATAAAAAATGAGTATTATTATGGTGGTATGTAGAATAATCCTCGTTTTACTTTCAAGGAATTCAATACAACACTCCAGCGTTTAGTTAATTGAAGACCGCAGACTGACACCTGGTTCGGGAACATTATACATATTCTAGCGGAGTTCCCGGCGTTGCCCGGTATAGTCGACGTAGATTTACCCGTACGCTATTTTTATTCCCGCACTGAGAAACATTGGTACAAAGATTCATATAATTCGCGCCAATTTTTTTCGGAATTAAAGCAAACCTAGATTCACCTGCCCCTTACCAAGAAACGGGTGGGTTGAAGTTTATTTGCACGTACACTATTTTCATTCGTCCGGAAAGATTCATGTGTATCAAGCTTCATTAATTTGGTTAAACAACGCTAGATTATGTTAAAACTCACATTTGATTCAACTGCTAAGTGAATTGATATACTTTTTGCTCGAAATACCAGATACTTTAACTCCGCAGATTCAGCCTTTTATACAAAAATCAAAAGTGAATCCAGAATAATATTAATAAATGATTTTATTTAAACAGAAGACTAATGCTGATGGCCAGAGACAATGTGGGTGTGGGCCTACTGCCAGAGATCATGGTTAAAGGAAAATCTCTGTTCTTTTTACGGCTATCTATATCGTTTAAAAATTGAATATGCCGAATTAAAGGAAAGAATACTTCAAGTTACGGCTATTTGTTGGCGTTTAAAAATTGAATATCCCGAATTAAAGGGAAGAATGCTTCAAGGTTTGTTTAATGTGCAAAATAGTTATTACTGTAAAGTTATCTTATTGCTTTCATTAAAGGCTATGGTCAGAGACATTGTAACTGTGTGTTTAGTGCGAAGCATGCTGCATTTAGTGGTTCCATCTGTGGTATTCCTCACCATACGTTCAGAATTTCATTTAATGTTCCGGCGTTATGTAACGTAGAAGCATAAGACATACCAAACAACTGAGTTGATATTCTAAGCTTTAAAACGGTGAAAACCCCATCGAAATCTTCTCAGTAGATTTCGAGTTTTTCTGGCACAAATATAGCCAGTTTTTGTTTTATAGATATAGATAGATTATGCCAAATAAGTGAACTAGTCAGAACAATTAAGAGCTGTGCATGGAAGAGATGACCATGATCACAAGTTGGCATTCGATCTGAGGCATCAGGGAGTGGTAGGTAAGGCCAGGGCCGGATTAAGACAGCGCGGGGCCCGTAGCAAATGTGAAGAAGAGGCCCTTGATTTTTGCCGTTGCCGTCCGGGGTAAAATTGTAGAACGAAAAAAATAAAAGTCGCCCATCTGACCTAGGTGCGGGGCTCCCCTAGGAGACGCGAGGCCCCCCAAAAGGCGCGAGGCCCGTAGCATTTGCTACCTCCTGCTACGAAGTTAATCCGGTACTGGGTAAGGCAGTCAGAGATTGTAATAAAGCGAGAGGGAGAGGGAGGAAATTACACTCAAAGAATTTAAGAATAAAATTAAGAAGAAAATGAGTGTGTAGGAAAAATTCCACTGGAGCATGCGTTCCACCACAATTAAATTAACCTAAACAGGAAGCAGGCAGCAACAGTCGCGTGTGAAGTTCGCATGCTTGGAATTCTCACTCTTACTGCCGACCTACACTTGGATATCCGAGTTGCGGCAGAACCTGAATCCCGTGAAACAGACCTGAGGCTGGATCAGGTTTGTTTTGAGAGTAATGCAACTCCCTCTCTCTTCGCAGAACGAAGGAAACCATATTATCAATGGGACTGGAACCATCGGGGAGAGAGGGGTAATCACTGGGTATTTTTGCCAAAACTGTGATATGAAAGCGTTGCGCCATGCCAGTAGCAGTAAATGATACAGAATGGCAGGCTGTTCCCTGCGCCGTTGCGTAACAACGGAGCCTTGTCGTAGACCTTGGGCCAGAGAGCGTCGCCCGTTCAAGATCAAAAGGGTGATTGGCGATTCTTAGAGTTGTGTTTGTCCTTTGTCAAAAACGCAATAGAAATAAGAAAGTCATGAAAGTTTGACACTGCGAGAAACAATTGCTGCTGACTCAGTGGCTACAAAAGGCCAAAAGCTATAGACAAAGTAAAAGAGGAAACGCCTTATTTACTGAAATCTGTTTTTCTCATAGACGACATGGTTTATAATCTACATCTACATCCATACTCTGCAAGTCACAAACATTGTGGGTGGCAGAGGGTGCTAAGCACCAATCCTAAACCCGTGCATTCCAATCCCGAATAGCGCGAGGAAAGAAGGAATACATAAAATCATCCGTACGGCATCTTATTTCTCTTATCTTATCCCTCCGGTCATTACGACCTAAATAGGTTGGCGGAAGAAGTATTTCATTGCACACAAAATTTAATTTTTTTCGCATATTCTCCAATAAATTCGAACGCAAGCTACGTCGTCTATCTTCCAAACTATCCCACCCCAATCTATGTATCAATTCTGTGACGCTTTCATAAGGGCTGTAACAACAAGTCACGAATCTAGCGGCTCTCCTCTGCACCCTCTCAACTGAGTCAATCAGAACCTTGCGATACGGATCCCAAACTCCACAACAGTAATCCAGATGCGGACGCACTAGTGATCTATACGCTATCTCCTTTGTATGAGCATTACAATTCTTCAAAATACGACCTATGAATCGCAATTTAGAATTCGCCTTGCCTACGACGGAAGTTATGTGCATGTCCCATTTCATGTTGCTTTGTACTATCACCCCCAGATACTTCAGGGAATCAACCGAACCGTGTCAACAGCTGAATTGCTTATTTTGTACTCGTCAACAAACTAATTCTTTTGTTACTTATCCGCATTGCCTTGCACTTTTTGCAATTAAGTGTAAGCTGCCATTTACGGCACCAATCGAAAATAGCATCCAAATCGCGCTGAATTTCTAAGCAATAGTCGGGGCACCTTATTTCCCTATAGATAACTACATCGTCGGCAAACAATCGCAACCAGCATTTGACGTTGTCACCTAGATCAAGTATATGAGGAATACTGGTACCATAGTGCTACCCGATGACTCGCTGTCAACATGTCCTCCAGCACCAGAGGTAATGTGCACACAAGGAAACTGCTGGGTTCGAAATCAGGATGCGAGTGCATCGATAGTTTGCAAGACGTTAACTACCGTTCAGAAGAGAACGTAGACAAAAACAAATTACAACAAAGCAGTATCACTGCGGCAAAGGTACGTGTTTACAGAATTCAGTGCACGGTAGCTTGCAGGCCAAAACAAGAGCAATATTCTCCTCTAAGAGGCACAATTTCTTCGCGCGGAAACCAAAGATTTCAAAGTAGTGGAAACTAGTTTGAGGAAGGGTGGCGCAGGCAGATTTGTATACTGCAGGTTTGAATGGTAGAGCCACTATATGTCCATGAGTCTTGCAACAAATAAAGTCGATAATAACTTATATCTGAATCCATCAATATATTTTACTTTTATTGAGATGGAGTTCTAGCCACGATGTGCCACTCACTGTGCAAGACGTCTTGTCCCAATACCCGTCAGATCTCCGCCATCCTGGTGTGCAGTTTGATCTTTACTTTTGACAGATGTATTTTGTACCCAACTACGTTGGACTGCGAGAAAGAGAGGAGAGAAACGTAACTGGCGCTATCTATCTATATAAAACGCTATTCTTGGTCACGAAGTGCCGATGTCTGTCATACTCTGACGTCACGCTTGCCGCCTCCGCTGCCCAACCAACAACGACCGAAGATATTAGAGGTTATGGGTGTTATTTAATAACAGCTGAACATCCACGAGTAAATCAGGGGGCAGCACACTAAAATAAAAGTTTGTATTTCGTAAGAATTGACATATTAATTATTACTTGCTTTTTCTTAATTAAAATTTGATCGATGTAGATTTTTCGTATAATGTCTGTACAGCGATACTGTGTCTACAATAAGCTAAGAAATATCTCCATCACATCATTTTCAAAATTGATAAAAAATTATACTTAGTTAGTGAAGAAACGAATTGCTAAAATACTGCAGGCAACGCGTCATTTTTGACGGGCTTACAAGATATTTATAGTCGACGTAGATATTTTTAAGTCACTGTTATAGTATACTCTAAGAAATGATTTGCCGAAACACCGGAGTAAAAGTATGAACAGCTTTTAAATAAATATATTAATTGTTAGCTGCTTTTATTACTGATATCACTATATCAGATACATGTAAATATTTCCAGTGAGTCAAATTTACACGGCAATACAGTGAATATATTCATACGCGGGTAATAGAAGCTATGAATTTTGAACAGCAATATTAGTAGAAGTTGTTGTCATGTCGAAATGTAGACAGGTCTAGAATGACAACTGACTGTTTTTTACAGAAGAATTCAAAATTAATTTAGTTTCATGCTTTCATAAGCGCCGAGTTACTGACGTTATCATTTCATACAGATGGAAGTAGTTCCGTTTTTATCGTGCTGAATGAGACCTGGATCAAAAATAGACCCAATGTTATAGCATAAGGTTTTTGGATTCCTAATTTATTTTTAATTTCTTTGGTTCTGTAATTCTGACATCATTGATTCAGTAGAAGTTCCATCTGTGTCGCTGTCTAAACTACAACCGAAATATATACCAGTTAAAAATAAGATTATGAGCATTACGTAACAACAAGTATATTAATTTAGTCAGTCGCAATCAACTGCCAGAACATTCCTTTCACCCGTCATTTTTTGACGGGCTTAGATGTTGGTCACCGAGCGTGGTGGTGTAACGGTTAGCGTTCTGGCCTCGCATTCGGGAGGACGGCGTTTCGAATCCCCGTCCGGGCATCCGGATTTGGGTTTTCCATGGTTTCCCCAAATCACTCCAGGCAAATTCCGGGATGCTTCCTTCAAAAGGCCATGGCCGAATTCCTTCCCATTCCTTGCCCCCCATCCTTTCCAGACCTCGCTGTTAAGAAACGTTAAGCAGTTAAAAAAAATTAGATGCTGGTCGATGTATAAACTGTGCGAAGTTATATAATTTAAGTGTCGTTTCGTATGTGTGGTTTGTGCGGCAGAAATTGGACCATCCTAATGTTCGCGTAGGAGCCAATTATACCAGTTCAGCAGAGGCCATGGTCTGCGCCATGCAACGTCGCACTTCTGGGGCTGAAAGGACGTGACTGCGAACAGGTGTTGACTGCTCTCCACGCTGCTACTGAAGGCATAGCCGAGTGGGTAAACGCTTTCGACGTCACTCTGCCGTTTATTGTAATTAATACAATAATTCAAACCGCAGATAAATATTATCTTTCCATGTAAGTTTCACGGCTGTTCAGTCAGATAGCGTCAAAAAAACACAACGTTTCGACAGCTGGCTATGCTGTCTTCATCAGGTGCGGAAAGCTTCAGGTGGTGTGAGCTATAAGTCACAGCCTAGACTGGCTTAGTGTAAGTCCGTTATTTATTATCTTGGTTCTCCGGAATCATTTGACAAATAAATAATTCACATAGGTGATTACAAAGAAAAAAAACGACGGTAATGACGAAGGCCATTGATCCTGACTAGATAGTCAAAAGTGGATCCTTAGTGTTTCCCGACGTCAGATATTGCGCATCTCTACCGTGCAAACTATCAGTTTAGGACAAATTCTTCTCGGGTATTCTGCCGGATAAGTTCTTCTGTCCATAACGTTTCGGCAGCAACCACCGCTGTCTTCATCAGGCGAGATGTCCAAACCACTTTAGGAGTTTCAGCCATCACAAACAACAATCCCCGTTTCCATTGAGTCGAGTGAAATGGCACGGTACTTTTCGTCTCTTAGATTCACCCTACATGTTGATACTGTTGCTACACAACTGGTACACAGTAAATGGTTGGTGGTCTCAGATATTAGATAGTGTGCTCGTAGAGTACCACACATGCTGATGACGTCTAATACGCGGCTTTCGGTGATCTTTGAGTGAAAGCTGAAATGATCCGCTATAGTTACTCAAAAACGTTTCTGAGATCGTGTAACCAACAAACATTTGTATTCAACTCTCACACATTCGCAGCTAATTTGCTTCAAGTCCTTTCTCCAGTAAAAAGCTGAGCATGGATTAAAAACGGGTTTTTATGAAAATAGTTTACAGTGTGTTTGACACACCGTAAACAACTCTTATTGCGTTCAGACAATATGCCTAATTGGCCCTTTCTCACCCTTTCATCTACTAAGATAGGACGTATGGTCTGTCGGCAGAATATTAACAATTTAATTCTATCTGAATTAAACATAAAAAAAACTAAAATTGTTGCCGTACAGTATAAGGCTATAAAAGAGTATAAGATAAATGCCGCAATTTCTTAAAGCCATGCATATTTCAACGAACAGCAAAAATCTGGTATTTCCAGGATACGATTGCGTAGCCGCTATAGTAGTCTATTCAGACGTTTTCTATCGTCATCAAAGAGAGTGGGGTTCCTTTAGGTCTGAGTTAGTGACAGTTTTAAGGGAGCCTTATGATAGGTGTAGATCATAAGGGACAGTGGTACATGTCGGTAACAGTTGGCACTGTTGATGAATAATATACGCATAGGTAAAAAAATTAGGCCCAGTAAATCAGTGGTCCATAGAATTATTTTTAACATTTTACTGGTCCTCACGTTGAAACGCCACTTTATACAGACTAACTAAAAATTCCGTCCACGCATCCGAGGACACAACTTTTTTTTTTTTACTGGTAACCAAGATGTTCCATAAGGAAATTACTGTTATAAACTTAGAATTTAAATCTAGCTTTGGATTTGAATTCCTATACGAAATCAACAACTAGGTGGAGTGACGTCCTGAATACCCTAGCACGCCTAGCTGAATAAAAAGTCTCATTCGGAGTCGTCGGTACAGAGACTGCGGAACCGAGTCCAGCTCGATAATGACACTGCCGTCGACCTCCCCCAGTCACGCGCGTCCGTCTGTAGGTCACACCTGTTACTGGGTCTGTCTGCCTCAGTACGACGCGTGAACTAACAGTCCATTCGTGCACGGCGTCCCGCAGTCACAACCTTACACAGTTTATACACAGCTGTAACCATTACCAGCGAAGATCAAAATCGTAAGGCAATAGCTTACATCCCTAGTTTTGTGTTAAACTATATGCGCCCGCGATTTCGTCCAAACGGTTTTGAGAGTTATGCTGTTAATTCAACTATCAAAGAAATGTCGGGTGGCTAGGAAAAGCAGAGATGCTGCCCATTCCCCCCCTCCCTCCCTTTATTTGATCTCTTCTGAATTTAGGTTGTATACAATTGTATTAAATTTTTCGGATTTTTCGGTGCTTCTTTTCCTTTTTTTCCATGACTTTTCAATCCTCAACTAGGATCCTCTTCAAGACTACTTCTGCCTGCTGCATCTGCTATGAAAGGCTGATTATGTTCCCTCCATAGTGTCTGGGAAAACTTTAAATGCGTACGTTCTATTTTAATTAATAGCACAAATTGCCAGATCCACTTAGTTATTATACCTTATTTTTCACTGGATTATTAAGTTTTCTTCGCTGGGCTCCTCTTAACATTTGTAAACAACAACAGTATCTCGAACTAAAATTATCTTATTGCATGTTCCAGATATCCCCTCTTCTTGCCATGAAACTTTAGTTGGCACGCTGGCTGGTGGAAGTTTGAATACATCAGACACCCTCGGCATTCGTAATAAAGTAATTTATCTTCCGCGTTTAGCTTAAGTTTTTTTCAGGGCAGCGCGAAGTTTTTTTTTTTTTTTTTTTTGGTTAGCCCGGGATGTGTAATGGATATATACATTGCTCATTCCTTTAACTTTGTCACAATTATTATTGTTCCTCTTTTTCGTTGTCACAATTGTGACCAAGATAAAGAACATAGGGAAAATGCCTTTCTATCATATGTAATTGGAGTCGCTGAGAGGATAGGCAGGGAGCTAACCAAAGATAATATTCAACCACTTGCCAACAGCAATAATACGATTAGTAGTAATCAACGATCAGCGAAGGATCAAAGAGAGCAAGTGCCGTATATGGCGTTACTTGACAATGTTGCAAAGTGTATGTCGATGAAACATCCGCAGCGCATCATTACTTCCAGTGGAGCCGCGGCACTGTTCCACTACCAATCCAGCGACCTTTCAACTCACTGTTACATCTAGTGACAGCTTCCCAACCAATACGCAACCGATTTTCGGTGAATTGTTGAAGCGTGTCCAAATTGCAGGATAGGACACTGAAGAACCGTACGTACACGAGGCAGTTGCTAACGGTTAGATGTTTCGAGTTTAGTTTCCCAGTCACTTATTTCTGAAGTGAATTGGAGTCTACACGGCTATCAATGTAGAATTTTACAAATGGAAACTCCTCTCCTAGTGGCCATCTTTTAGAGTTATCCGTACCTGTAACCTGGCTGTTATTATGCAATCTGCATTTGGTAATATTTTTATCTATCTATAGGTTGTACACGTGTGGAAATGTTCTCATACTCATTAAAAAGAACGTCGAAGCCTGGGGTGCAACTCGTTTTTCATGGTTTCCTGTTGCAAACCCCATACAGTTCGTTCCTACCTATCTATGAGAAATGTTAGTAGGGAAATGATTAATCTTTGCTGGTCTACTTCCCGTCGTAAGTTAAGCACATTTTAAATTAACGGTTGCTTAACATAGTGACTCCGACAAACTTTCAAATTAAATTGGGATCACTGCGCAATCATTACATATTTAGAATTTTTTTCTTGTGAACTCGACGAGGCGTAAAGCCATAAGCCGGAAACAATTCTTTTAAATGAGCACTACCTCCGTTTTTTCCTTGTTGATACTAAAACTGTTCCATTCGTGTCTAAAAAAATATATTAGAGAAAAATTAAGATGTATTCACCTTTTGTGAAATTATCTAAAATTCTGAAAACTAGATTGCAATAGAAATATTGTGTGATGAATACTTCCGGTTTAATAGATCATGCTATTGTAATAAATTGGACCCACGATTCGTTTCTTTTTTATATGTGATTATTGTGGGCCATTTCTTCCATATTTCTTTTTTCATTTTTTTATGGCTTTACGCCTTGTCGACGACGGGATCATTAGAGACGGGAAAGGACTGGGGACAAGGAGTGGGAAGGAATTCAGCAATGACCTTTTGAAGGAAGCATCCCGGCATTTATCTGAAGCGATGTGGGGAAATCATGGAAAACGCAAATGTGGATAGCCAGACTGGGATTCGAACCCGCGACCTCCCAAATGCGAGTCCAGAGCGTTAACAGCTCACCCATCACGTTCAGTCCCGCGGTTAGTATTGTGTTTCGGAGAGTAAGAACGTCGTTTCTGAGTTGAGTGCAGGTTCGCACCACTAGCCTGAAACCGGTCATAATCGCAGTAAAGATCAGACCGTTGGGTGCGTAGGTTGTGGTACATACCTGCAAAAGGGTGGACCTTGTGTGTCTGGTCTAGTATTGCAGCACGTTCCACCTCATCACCATTCAGTAAGTAGCCTTCACTTGAAGCCAATGTCTGCACCCAACCTCAAGAATCAAGGCTACCGCTGTATTCAAGCACTTCACGTTGAGTATCTGCGTACAGAGTATCTTTAATAATGAAGTAATAAACAGAATTAAAACGCTTCGGCGCTTATAGTAAATTCTTACGGCAGAGTCAAATATAGGATCACCACTTCTTCCTTTCATGAATCTAAATACGTGGAATTTAACGTTGACAAAAATGCAACTGTTCGAAGTAAGTGTTCCTTGTGGTTACTTTGATTGTGCGGAAAATGCTTTGCTGCATTACGAAACCTATATTTCTCCTACAAAGAATTGTGCCTTTTCACTGACCAATATCGCATTGGTGGAGATAAAATATACAGAGTTAAGTCTCACCAAACTACCTTTACCAACCACTTGAGAATTATTCTTGTTCTGCCCTACCCGCAAGTTTGTTTCCCATTCTGTATGCTTACTGCGATTTTGTTTGTAGTTCTCGCAATAAAAGAGTGAAATAAGAACAAAACTATGGCTACATAAATTAGAATCACGTATGAAAGCCACATGAAATTATTTTTTCTACACATAAGACGGAGAGGGGCTGAAGTGTTGGTTAGACACGAAGCACTATGCTGTTAATCTCTGTCCGAGTGCTGAGCCCGGTGCGTGAGTAGTAACGCTATGGAACGGCATTCGGGAGGGCATCCAGATTTCAATTCTCCGTGGTTTCCCGAAATCACGCCAGGCTAATGGCGGGATGGTTCCTTCAACAGACCATGGCGAATGCAATGTTGCTCGGTAAATTAAATGATAAAATGACGCCAAGGCAGGAACAGTTACATTGGCGTCATGTTATCATTTTATCATTTAATTTTATCATTTAATTTAAAAGATCATGGTGAAGTTACTTTGCGTTCCTTCTTCCAACACCATATTCCTATCGCGGCTCTAATTAACTCGACGTCGATGAGCCGTAAAGAACTAAGCAGAAAAAGCTACTGTATGTTTCTGCCTTCAATCTTTTGCTCTACTTGTCTCTTAGTTCGTCCTGACAACTACCTCTCCACATTTCGAGGTTTGGCTCATACTTATAGTTGTGGCCAGACGGGCGGCTTCCAACGCGGAATTGCCAAACCGAACACTTAAAAGAGATGCTTGCTTGTAGTAATAGTTCGTGCGTTGACGCTCGTTTGAGGCAACACAAAACGCTCAGTGTTGCCATTTTCTAATGTTACGGAAAAAGAGTGCTACGCGAGAATATTCGCATGTACGGCAACAGTGCGCTCGCAGCCAGCCGCCAGTTTCCCTGACCACCGCTATAGTCACTGTGCTTGTGCGCACACTGTGTAGTTTTTGAGGTCTAGATTCGGGACAGTGCTGGCTGTATGATTACCGCGAGCCGTCCGTAACCCGTAATGGTGACAGCCGTGGTGCACGTCACGTCACGTGTTTTGATCTTATATACCGTCTACAGATCGGGTTTACCCGTAGCACCGCTATGTGTACCTTGGCGGGAGACTCGATAGCGCGCCCGGAGCCCGTCGCCTGCTAATTAGTGACTCGTCCTCGCCGAATCCGATCTGTTGTCGACCCTCCGCAATTGGATCCGTCCGCCTTAACGAGATGATGGCGGCCAGCGCGGCTGACGCATCGCGTCTGGGAACACCGCCGCGTCGTCTTCCCAGCTCAACAACACATCTCCTCTCAGAGCCATAACTATTTCCTATATCGTACTTTAAAAACCATTATTATTATTACACTAAAGTACTAGAAGTAATGTCAGAGACCAGCAACGTCTGTGTTGTTTTTTTTTTTTTGCGTATGGCTTTACGCCTCATTGACATCCATGTCATTAGAGTAGAGAAAGGATGTGGGGCAAGGAACGGGATGGAATTCGGACATGGCCTTTTGAAGGAAGCATCCCGGCATTCGGCTGGAGTGATTTGGGGAAACCAAGGAAAACCAAAATCTGCATGCCCGTACCCGGACTCGAACCCACGTCATCCTGAATGCGACTCCAGAGCGTTACCGCTTATCCACCACGCTCGGTGTCTGCGTTGACAGACAGGTAACGCTGCGTCAAGGAACAGCATCTCTCAATATGCGACCTACGACAGAGGTATACGTGTGGTCAGTGCAGCCAAGTTCGGCGTTGATGAGAAACGACGGCAAAACACCATCGCCCGCATCGTCTCCCCTGAGCTCGTTAACTTATATGATGGAAGTTAATCTAACCACTGGAGAAAGGTCGAGTGGTTAGATTAGTCGCGATTCCAAAGTGGAAGAGACCCCACGGTACCGTGGACTCAGCTTGTCAGGCTCCGTGTAGGCTGGCGGAGGCTCCATTCCAATGATTACATGGCTCGGGATGGGACATCTTGTGAAACTGAAACACGATTGACTGGATATGGTTTCATTGACCTAGTTGAAGACCATTTGCAGCCATTCATGGCCTTTATGTTCCCAGACAACGCTGTATTTTTACAGGACAACAATACTCAACGTTGCAGGACGAAAATCGTTTACGGTTGGTTTTAGGAACATTGTGGACAACTCCACTGAATTATTTGGCCTCGTAGATTGTCACAGTCGAACATCTCTGGTACATGATCGAAAGGTGAACCTCCTGCTCCGGCAGTAGGAGCAGATCTCGCACAAAGTACAACCTCATGGTTCAGTGTTTTCCATTTGTAAGGTTCTGTACCTTTCTTACTTCCTTGCTGGTCGCTCCAATCTGTAAAACTAGTTTTCGCTGATCGATTCTAAAATAAACAAATGGCCATCTTCTCGGTGAGTTTGGATCAGGTGATGCAAGTATTCGTCAGCTTGTCGACGCCTATAAAACACATTGGCAGCTGTGGCCTACATACCTTACATACTCCATTAGCATTACTATTTTTGAACCTTAATTGATTCACGTGCCTAATTTGAGGGTGCACTGGATCGACCATAAGACATTTTCTTAGCCGTACGAGGATGAGGAAATACTCGACGTAGGTGTTATTTGAACTTATATCTTCCCTTTTTCTTTGTGTAAAAGGTGGAAGTGATGGTCAGTACAATAAAACACAGGAAAGGAACTATGGGTGAGATGTTCAAGAAATGTTAAGGTAAACGACATTCCAGCAGTAATGATCAGCCAAGGGAGAGGTTACAATATACGTCACAGCAGCTGTATTTCTCAGTTTTTGGTGTCAACTGAAAGTATAGCTGACCTTAACAATGAAATCACATAAACCATCCTCCTAATGTCGCTGTCCCGAGGCGGTCGGGGTGAAACTTAGTACGAACGATAGCTGGTAAGAACTGCTCGCGAGTCAAGGCAATCCACTGATTGATTTGGTGCCAGTGTCAACCTTGGTAAATGGAAGCTGAGCGTATTCTGTGTGCGTCTGCTGATTTAAAGCATTCCACGAAATTTATTACCCATAGGGGAACGTCCATAAACTACGTGACTTATTCTGTGAAGGGGAACAGGGGTTGGCTAGAAGGCTACACTGCGCTACGTGGGGAGAAGGAGGGGGGGGGGGGGTTTCCGAGCCAGGTCACGTAGCTTTCCATTCAAATTATTTTTTACAGTTAAAATGAACTTCAGAACACACAACAGCATGTGAATATTCATTTCCTTCATTTAACTACCTCCGTGTGTAATTTAAAATAGTCTGACAAGAGAAAACAGTTCAAAATGTCTTCTGTAATCAAAACGGAAAAAAGTTACGTGTTTCACAGGAGGCAAAAATGGATCTACGTGGCTTATGGACGCTCCCTAACGAACTTGATTGTTGGTGATTGTTGCTATGATTAAGAAGATTTTGCTCTGTAGTGATCTAAACGATCTCCTCTAGTGTTTTGCAGCACTGGTTACAATATGTGATAAGCATATTCAAAGACTCACAAGAATTCTAAAAATAATTTTATAATGTTCGTTATTGTTTTACTGATTAGCGCAGGTAGTTGAAAACTTTCGTTCATTGTCAACCCACATCGGAGATTAGCAGAAATCATTTCTATATTCACTGTTACAGTGAAAACAGTAGTGGCAGGATGAATTATTCGCTCAAGAAACATATTTGGTCATTAAAATGTATAACAATTATTTCCTCTTAGCAATGGAATTTGATATGCTATTCTGATGAAATAGTTAACCTCATTTCTCCAAAGAAAGCCACAGCTAAATTTTTGGAGAACCATTAAACTTGGTTTAAAGGCACTTACAAAAAGTTACTGAACTATATTTATTTATTCCTTTGTATACATTGTTCTGTATAGCTGTTTATTTATTTATCGTATGACTAAGCAACTAATGTAATACATGTAAATATGTACAATATAGAACGACAAGACCGTTGGTAGCATTCACAAATTGATTTCTAGTTGTTGCAGCCATTCTATGACGGACGTTGCAACACTGAAAACGTCTTCAAATGGCCCATCGTACTTGTTATAATTAATTTTGATGATTTGCTTAAATTCGTAATTTTAAAACGTTAGTGTTATTATGTCAAACTGAAAACTAGCTTAAGAATAATTTCATAAATAATTCCTTCAGTAACAGCAGTTTTCGTAAATAATTTCTTCATGGAATATGGAAATATTATGTTGTGGTTCATCTATCAAGCAAATGACGTCATCTAAATATATGTACCAGTAGAGTAAATTGTACTTTTTTGTTTCTGAATACATCTAGCGTGGTGGTGTAACGGTTAGCGTTCTGGCCTCGCATTTGGGAGGACGCCGGTTCGAATCCCCGTCCGGGCATCCAGACTTGGGTTTTCCATGGTTTCGCAAATCACTCCAGGCAAATGCCGGGATGCTTCCTTCAAAAGACCATGGCCGAATTCCTTTCCATTCCTTGACCACATTCTTTCCCGTCTCTAAAGACATCGCTGTTAATAGACGTTAAGCAGTTAAAAAAAAAAAAGTTTCTGAGCATATGGTGTTCTATATGATATAAAAATATTTGCCATGATGCCTGAGAGCCCATCGGTAAACCTTCATTTTGGATATAGTATTTGCTATTGAATTGGAATTAGTTTTGGGATGTTACAAGGTGTAGTATTTCTGTTATCTCTTTGATATATGTTTCTGGGACTGTTTTGTGTGTGTGGTTAGGTTGTTTTGTATAATATTAATTGTTTCACTGACCGGGATGACAGAGAAGATATTTACAACATAAAATGATAAGAGTGTGGCTGTGTGCGGTATTACTATCATGTTTATTTTTTGTATTAACTGTGTTCTACTTTTGATGGTTCTGTCATTTTTCACTGAGGAATTCATGTATGAATCTGCTTAGTTGGTATGTTGGTGCCTTCCTGAAGTTTATTATTGGTCTTATTGGTATGTCATTTTTATGTATTTTTGGTTGGTCTCTAAGTTTTGGAACCTTAGGATTTTTCTTGTTTTTGCCAATCTGTTAGAATGTGATTAATGTTTTTGAGGCATTTTTTCAGGTTGTTGTGAAATCTGCTAGTGGTATTTGTTTTCAATTCTGTCTGTTATTTGGTTGTTAGTTATAAACTGTTCTGTTTTCTCATTATATTATTTTTTTTTTTTGCATCAGTACTATTGTGTTCCCTTTATCTGCCTTAGTAATTATTATATCATTCTTTTCAATTTGATTTTTATTTTCTTCAGTGAGTTGTTTGTGTCTTTGTTGTGAGTGTACTTCAGTTTTGTATCAATTTGTCTTATCTCACTTGCAATAGTTCTCTCGTTAGGCCTGCATTTAATGGTGTGTTCAGTGCTTTTTCCTCCTTTGTGATTATATATTCGGATTAAATGATGATATGTTCCACCAAATCAGTTGTTTTTGACGGAATCATTTATAAAATTACTGTTTAACAACTGCGGAAATGTGGCCTCCCACCAGATTAATGCCGTAAGAAGGTTAGTTGGGTACAGCGCGCGCGCGCATTCCGCTTTGGAGTAGGAGGGCCCGACATTCCTGCGCGGGTGACTCAGTGCCCTCCAGTGACGTCACATCCGCTGTCCGCGTGGGCGGCGGAGCAGACGCCGCCTCCAGGCCACAGCTGGCGCCCAAGGTCACCGCGGCCTCTTCTAGGCTAACAGGAGCCCACAAGTGGTTCTGATCGCCGTCTGTAAACGCATAAGGCTACGGTTACACTCCAAGCGAATTCCCGCGAACCATCCTTCGCTCGAATTCGTCCGAATAAACAAACCCAAACAAAGGCAGGTGGTTACAGTAAAAGCGAATTGGTCGCGCGAATCGCTTGTTGTCGCTAGAAGTTCAACTGGCTTGTTTTTGTCGCGCGAATGGAGCGATTCCTTTGTAGGCTGAGGCAAGTGCTATAGACTCCGTATAGTTGCAAAAGGTTTTATTTCACGCGAATCCTTTGTTGACTATTTCAGTTATATTGAAATGTTATTAATAGTGTCAGACCGAAGGTCATTTTTTGGCCGAAGCCGAATGTTCGGCTCTTGGGATAACCTTCGGCCGAAGCCGAAGGTTCAAAAATAATTATATATCTTAGAACACTAACATGAAGTATATATGACATGCAAAAAATAAACTGTTATTTTGTTTTATATGTGGTATTTTTATATAAATTGCACCTTTACAATAATTATATACAAAGTTTTTAATATTTATTTATTAGAATAAAATAAAACACTAAAATAGAACCAAACCAGGTTCTGAGCAATGCAATTTAGCAAAAATAAATGCAGTTATTTTTATTTAACAATAATAAAAAGAAACTATAAAATTTAACAGTAACAGCCCGAATCAAATCAGAATAATTTGTCCCGTGGATTAAATTAATAAATTTTGGAGTTTTAGCTTTGGTAAATCAAATACATGTTAGCTTATGTATAGTAATACCATCGTTTTTTAACAACAATAAAAATAAATTTCAACCTTCTTACCTAGCATAAATTATTCTCGCTTTTAAAATACGATATTCTGCTGTCTAAATTAGTACCACATATTAAATTTTCAGTTAAAACCGAATCAATACCAATATTTTTAAAGTAGTTTCACGTATACATATTAATTAAAAATGTACTAAATATAACCAAAACAAAAAGTACATCGGCACTAATAAAATAAGATTTAATCGCTCCAAATGACCTGTTTTATTTGTTATTGTCAGTGCACAGTTTTGACGTAGAACTGACAAAATATCAGTCTTCGTATTTACAATTTCGTCGCTAGTCAAATACTTAATTTTAAACCGTGGATCGATTAGAGCGGCAATCAACAACCGTAAGGTTTTTCTTGCGAAAGCAGATCTGTTAACAGACCCACACAAGTGGCTTTTGAGCAGTATTATATGATCAGCCTTCATCCTTCTGAGCAAGTTTTGACTTTAAGATGTCAATGATTGATATAATTAAAGATACTGTTGATAAATCGCTAGAAATATTAGTTGTTGCTTCCTAAATACACTTTAGCACAGTTATAAAATTGTTAATTTGTATCCATTCTTCTGCAGTTGGAATTTCTATTCCACCACGTTCTACCATATACAGATTTACTGCATTTTTCTGTTCTATTAATTAAGATATCGAGTGGCTTGTTCACTCTTCTTACGTTTTCCAACACTTTTTCACTATTTCTATTATAGCAATATCTTTAAAAATTACTTTGTGAATCATGAGCTGTAGAGTGTGAGCAACACAACCAATAAAAACGAAGTTTCCATAGCGGGTGGTTGCATTCATATTTGAAGTATTATTACGTATACCCGTATGGATATTTTCTTTTGAATTGTGTTTGGTAACAGTTTCAGTGATTTTTTGTGCAATATATTGCCTTTTATGATCTTCCAACACACTAACAGCCAATTTAATTTTTTATTATTTTGGAACCTTTGGAAATGCCATGTGCCGTGACACTCAAAAACGTGTTTGATTGATCACTTCATATCTTCGAGGTAAAACTGATCCATTCAGCCTTTTTCTAAAATCAATGCAACTTTACTGTTTACTTTTTCGTACGTAGCTGGCATTAAAGAATTTCTAAAATATTTCTCTCGCTTTTGTCTGTACTAGGGTCGAGTTTGAGGATCAGTAAATTTAAGTCTGCGAAGACCTTCTCCTTCAACGAGGTTGTACGGAAACATGACCATGTCCATACGTAATACATTAATCCGCAAAGAAATCGGATGATTATAGGGCCATGGTGGCGCTAATTTTTTTCTACGATATCGCGTGAAGTAGACTTAAACTTCTTTTGTAAAATCTTTGGGCGCATACAAGATCTCTGATTTTTTTTAAAAATTAATTGGTATTTAACACTGGCTTCACAATATACTTCCCACTGATTTTTATGATGTTTTTCAAATGGTTCTTTATCTTTGCTATCGTCTGTTGGCGCGCTACGTTGACGGTATTCGTAAAAGTTGGTTCATTTTCAGGGGCTGGATGTAAAACTTCGGCTTCAGCCAAACATTCGGCTGAATTTGGCGAAGCCGAATGTGCTTTTTTTGGCCGAAGGTGGCTGAAGCCGAAGTCGAACCTTCGGTCGGACCCTAGTTATTATGGAGTGAAAAACTGATATGCTTAGTGATTGTCAGAAGAGTATTGTGGATTTTCAGATGCTGAAATACATTGCCTAAAGTTACACTGCCTCGTAATTTCTTCCTCTAATGCAGGTTTTCTCACCTACACACACACCTATAAAATTTCTCAGGCAACGACGAATACCCTCAAAAACAGGATTTTTTTTCTTTTTTCTTTTTAAATAAGGATTTTATTTTTACAAATGTAATACAGTCACATGTTATTAATGAATGTGATTGATGGGTTTCTTTTTTCAGCAGGTTAAGTCGACTTTAGGAACATTTTGCACATGTTCATTCTCAATTCACCACTGTGAGTGCCTCCGGTGTGGGTACTGACGGTTCTGGAAACAAATATAACAACGGGGCTGAAGACACTTTTGAGACAGCCAGTCAACCACCATAGCGTAAAACATGTCGCGACCCCCCATGATTAACTGGCGAAGCCTTAGGGGTTTGCATATTCCACTGAGAAATCCTTCTCTACTTTATTCAATATATATGGTACGTGTCAAACCATAATAGTCATAAAACTTCATAGTTCGGTTCTTTAATTCTTCAAAAATTTGAAAATATTCACTCAAATGGTGTTTCAAGAATATATCACTAACCAAGAATTACCTCTTTCTGTTTTCAAATGGAAAGATTTTCACAAATGGGTTTTCAGCTAAATAAAATTCTTCTTCAGCAATCATATTCTTAAATTTTCACCAGTTGAGTCTGATCTTCTGATAAATTTAACTAGACTACTAAATACTAATCGCTTTGAATCGCGTGAAATAAACCTCTTCTTCGATGACTTCGTTCGCGCGAATACGCTTGCACTGTAACCACTTTTTATTTTATTTGTTTATATGGCTTTTGGTCTAACGACCATACAGCCAGATTACAATTGTTGTATTACAATATTATTTTGGCGTAATAGTTCTATACAATTGTTGTATTACAATATTCTTTTGACATAATAGTTCTATACAATGTTATTTTGACACAATAGTTCTATACAATGTTATTTTAACATAATAGTTCTAAACAATTTTTATTAGTAACAATAGTACAAATGTTGACATGACTATTGACGATTATGTTACGTTATTATTCAGCATACTAGTTCTATACAATTTTGTAATAATACTGATAGTGCAGGTGGTATAATAACTCTAATTTGCTACTATATTTGGACATATTGTCTGTGTACAAGTTTTCTGATACCAATAGTGCAGATGGTGTGGTGTCAGTTGTTAGTTATGTGAAGGTATTATTTGACCTAATGGACATTTTAATACCAGCGGAGCGAATAGTTTACTAACAGCTGGTGCTTTAATAATATTAATTTTAGATAATAAACCTCATCTATGTGGTGAAATCTGTATTGTATGTTTGGTAATTGTGGATTTTAGCATCAAGCTTTGTATCCCTGAAGTAGTTCTATTTTTAGGGCGTTTTAGCTATAATGGGTCTCTTGAATGGCCTGGGTTATATAGTGATATCTGCGTCCCTTAAGAAGTGAACAATCGCTTGATGCACGTCCTGTCGTTCCGTTCTCATAAGAGAGATGATTGATGTAGGCAGTGGGATTTTTAGTTTGGTCGGTCTATTATATAGGTTATTTTGTGGAATTCGGTAAAGGGTGTATGCCAATATTATATGATTTAGGTCTGCTATTTCTTCGTTGTCAACCGGGCAGAATGGGGAGTTTGCTGCGCCAATTCTATGGAGGTGTTTGGGATAGCATACGTGTCCCAATCTTATGCGAATGATAGATGTTTTGTATTTTCTTGCGAGTTTTGATTCTTCGAAACATTCTTTGTGTGGTATGTGAGGTTGGATCGATGCGTAGTGTTTCCCTTTGTATACTTATGACGAAGTCCATGCGTTTGCCCATTTTGCAAGGGCCTCTATTTTTATAGTTTTTATGAGATCGGTGTGAGGGAGTTGTGTGTATTGTTGCTGTCCTTCCAGAGTGCTGTAATCACTTCTTCGCGCGATGGATAGTTCGCTTGCAGTGAAACCGTAGCCTAAGGTGTTACTGGCCGAGAGAGCTGAAACGAGTATTTTGCCGACTAGTGTCGGAGTTTTATTTTGCAGCGCAAAACCCCTCTTTCTTGGCTACACTAACCTAAAGGTTGCCTGCAAGTTTTTATGGAACCCGATCCACGGAACCTCCTAGCGTACTGCTCAGGGCCAAATCAAAGCGTTGCAAGAGGTGAAGGGATTCGAACCGCAGACCTTTTAAGCATAACGAAGTGACCCACTTTGTACCCTCATTCCTCGACTGATGACCAATCAACTCGCAGCAATGTATCAGCACAGTGCTTCCTCAGTGTCTGTCCTTCCGGTTGATACTCTTTATTTAGAACTAGCTCCTCAGCCCGTCAAAAATGACAGCTTGCACGCAGTGTTCTGGCCTCATGTCTTCTTAGTTACTTAACTAAAAAGAACTGTTATAAAATAAATCTCAATGCAATTATTCGTGACTTGCGCTGTAGCAAAATGTTTCAGTTACCATCCTGGTCCATCTCAACCACAGACCCTGCTAAAATTGCCGCTAGAAAATGAATGTTTCAATCATACGCGAATTAATACATTCACTGCGTGGCAATAATGCATCGCGATGTAAACATGATCCGAAATATGCAGGGGTTCTGACAACTTTCTTATTTGTTAACCGTGATTCAGACCGATATTATGGCACAACATTCGAATGGTTGACATAGTTACATGTGGCTGAAATATTAACCTCAGTAATATGACGTCAGTAAATACAAAGCAAAATAAAAATAAATCTTAACAAATCACTTTATACCACGTAATATTAGATTTAATTATACTCCAGGCTGCACAGATCACGATCAATGTGGAACTAATTTCGTTCAAACGAAGTAATGATTTCAGTAACAGGACACTCGTGAAAACAATGTAAATTATTATTTTTAAATTAAATTACTCATGCACTTTGCTGTATAGTCAAATGCCAGTTGTAATTCCGACCGAGGTTAAATAACAATCTAATCAAAACTGACGCTAACATTTCTAATAGTAAATTAAAGATTTTATCTTACATATCATTGGGCAAAGAATTTAATCAATACCTCTACATTGAACGAGTAATAGATAAATGTAAGTAACTAATATTTAATATGTCGATTTAAACGAAATACGTACTTTTCTTCCAGTGTAATGACAATTCATTTACTCGCTGATGCCTAGCTTAATAGAACTGTTATTATTAAATAACGCGCATAACCTACAACAACATCTCTGGTCGTTGTAACCGAGGCGAGAAGCGTGACGTCACAGAACATCGTGACCAAGACTAGCATTTTATAGGTATAGATTTTTCTTCTGAAACTGGTAGCTAATTTTCTTGTAACTTAGTAGCACTTCATAATGCAAGTGAGTAACAACGCAATGGTTAACAAGAAATGTCGATGTAGCTGTCATGGTTTCCTACTGTAGCTCATTAGTCGTAAGCCTGAAGTGTTACGAACACACAAACTAAGGCTCCACTGAATACCATAGGATTTAGTATTGATTACTTCTCATTCTGTTTTCAGTCTAACTTTAGACATTAAATCATAGGTTGGCAGTTACATTCTAAATGCTTTACTGCGATAACTCTTCTCAGAAATCGTATATTGTCGCTGAATTTTTCATTAATTCATATGAATAAAATTTCTCGCTAAATCAAATGAATCAAAATTATGGTAATTCTTAATGCTTCTGATTATTAAAAAAATAATAAGAATCTGGTTGTGCGCCATATTTCCGCAATTGCCGAACAAAAGATTTTATTAATAAAATTTCATCTATAAGCAACTTTTTTTGGTAAATGTTTTTTATTTCCAAGACGCGTTTCGCCTTAATGGTGCGAGACACCATCAATGGTTGTAACTGTATGTTTTTACAAGTGTATCATTACAATTATCATATACGATACAATAATTCGACTGCAACACTAAAACACAGGCCTATAAAGTATTAAGTGATGTTCCAGACCGCCATGTGAAGATTATCAACATACAGTATCTGTAAGCGCAGAACATATACGACAAATAAAAAATATTCAGCATAACATTTGTTTTTAGACGCCATTTTATTTATAACAACTAAAAAAGTAAGTTACGAGCGTGTCTGGACCTATCAACAATTACGTTAGAGAACCTGAAAAGGTTCTTCTTCTTACCAGATTCTCACTGAATTTAGCAGTTTCATAAACGGAAAAAAATATATTTAGAACAGTGATCAAACTGGAATGTTAAATCACTTGTGGGCTATCTAGGACACGTTATTATTTTTTCCTGCGGCATCAACTGTGGTTAATCACAAAATGTGTTTCGAATCCACGATAGAAAAACGTTCTTATTTAACCAAGTTTCTTCCTTTTACTTTAGTATAAGAAAATCGCTTTTTGTTGCGAATGGTTAAGAATTCTGTTAAGACTATTCTGTTCCCTATGGTGGTTGGATTAAATCCCTCTGCAGTACAATCGACGATTGTTTGTGCTGTTACTTATATCTCTGCCTGAAGCATAAACAAAAGAAAAGATGCTCAAGGGAGTGAGAGCCAAAGATGGTGCAGACTGGTTTCACCTGGAACAGTAGAACGATTAGGGTACAGTGGGCTCAAAGACCTGTCACCTTGGGGAAGTTAATGCTAGGTTTCAGTGGAAGATGCAGTCGCGTTGGTCGTGCTTGTTTTATCAGTAAAAATAAAATTTATGCTAAATATATGACAGAAATGCTATTTAACTGAAAAGTACACAAGCGACTGATTGGCAGATCTGGCAGCTTGTGCTCTCGTATCTGATATTCTGTCATGAAGTAACGTATGTTCTGAGTTATTTACCTGTAAACAAAACTACGAATATTTACCTACTGTGTGTAATACCCAATTTATTTAAACATCTTTACGAGAAACATATTAAAGGTTGTTGGTTTTTCTTCTAGGTTGGAACTTACATCTATTCGCAAAGAATAATGACTGTCTAGTTATAGTGAATTGTTACGTTTGAAACAAAAATATACCAACCTGTATAAAGAGGGGTGGAAGCTCAGAATGTTTCATGTAATAAAAGTTCTTTTAAAATTATCGTTATTTTATTAAGTACAGAATATATGTAAACATCACAAAAAATGAAATTTCGCACCAATCCAGTTATCGGTCTTACCAGAAGCAATAAATAGATTTTCTTAAGCATAGTAGCCCTCTACGACTTGTTCTGATCTCGATACTAATAATATTAGCTGCAACCAGATGCCAACAGGTCAACGTTGATTTCTGCGTCAGTTTTGTGATGGTTACGAAAGAAATGTTTTACGACCGTGCAACATATATTAAGAGCTTCATCCTAAGCAAAAAAACTCAAAATATAAACAACTCTGAACCTTAAAAATTATAGAAGTAAGACGGGGTGAAGTTATATCCAGTGAGCAAGCAGCAACCTAATTCAAGTGCAAATTAAACAGAGGCGATATGATCGGAATAGGCATACGTTGCGGAAGCTGGGTGGAAGGAGAGGGTGACTGGGAAATACTTGGAAATGTACTATTGGGGATGAAGCCATGGAATCTAGGGAAATATTGGTGGAAGTAAAGAACTTGTTCACAGCGGGTAGAAATGTAAGCGATTGCAGGATGTGTCATATTCCTGTGGGGAAGTGTAAGACTCGGCCAGTGAGTCAGCCACTTGTCACGCAAGGAGTGAGCTATCTGTGTAGTCAGATCTGCTTCCTAACACTGTGATACGGGGGGGGGGGGGGGGGAGGGTCATTCGTTGTACATAATCGACCCCAAGTGGTCCCACCGCGTAAACCTCGAGAGCTGTTTTGCGGGACGGCGGGATGATACAATGCGCGGAAAGCACTCTGCTTGGTAAGCAGAACTTGGTTTAGCGGCCCAAGGGTCGAATCGATCAATGAAAAAGTGTACTGCGTCAGCTCTATCTACGAGAGGCTGAAGGTTCCCCGCCTTCCTCAGCACTTTATTAATATAACTTCTGGGAGTCAATAAGGATCCAATATGTTCATGGATAATTTAATCGGCAATGTTTGCTTAGAAAGAAGACGTCAACGAAATATTGCGTCCCTCTATTCCAAATCAGTATATTTTCTTCTGCCTTGAAGCAGGCAAATGTTGGTCAGTGGTGTAGGAGAGTCTTTCTTTTCATGTGCTTAGTTTAAATAAAGCAGAAGAATCATGAACATCTTCAGTTCCGAATCAGTAGCAAATCACCTAGAGCCGTTGTCATTTCAAGTGGGAATGTTACATTAATTATGTACCCCATGGGAGGAAGGAGAGCACAGTTTAGGTAGCACAGTGGTTCAGTTTGTATACGATACAAGATATCGAAATTCCGCTTTTTCCGCAAGAAACCAGTCTTCGCAAGCTGATTTATTTTCTGCATTAATACCTCTAAATGAAAAACATCCCTCCTTCCTCAAATTTATATCTTTATATTTCCGTACTTTTTTCAGAAAGTACTCAGTAGTAATACAAACTCACGTGACGCCAAATAGACAGAGCTGATGAGAAACGGCATGTAACTCCCTTGAAAAGCACACCTGGAATTTCAACGATACTTCTGCTTCTCGTGATATTATTTCTGGTAGTAATTATTCAGTTCTCATGTAATATCTTATTTACTACTTTTTTTAAAGTTAGCAACCATAATTTGATGTCTACATCTACATATATACTCTGCAATTCACAAAATTGTGGGTGGCAGAGGGTGCTCAGCACCAAAGCTAATCTCTTTGCTGTGCATTCCAATCCCTAATGGTACGAGGGAAAAAAGAATTCATATAAGAATCAGTCCGGCACCTTATTTCTCTAATTTTATGTCTGTAGATCTATTTATATTCCTGAGCAATAGGCATATTCATGGTGGGTGAGCGGTAACGCTATGGCCTCGCATTCGGGAGGACGTGCTTTCCGGAAATCAATCCAGGCGAGTACCGCGATGGTTCCTTCAAAAGGCCATGGTCGAATTCCTTCCCGTTCTTTTACCCCATTTCTTTCCCGCCTCTAACGACTTCGACGTTGACGAGGAGTAAACCCATAAGCAAAAAAAAAAAAAAAAAAAAAAAAAAAATAAAAAAAAAAAAAAATAAAAAAAAAAAAAAATTGGCGTCTTAGGCAAGTCTATGAAATACAAGATTTTCTGAGTAAAAGTCGGTATTGTCCAGTTTAATTCTTATACTGATTGGTTTTTTGGTCCATTGCAAATATGCTATAATAACAACAGAAAGCATTAATACACAGTTTTTAGAGGCATTCTTAATTCAGGCTCATGCAACTGAGATAGTTGTAAATTATTTTCTAGGGTAATTTACTGCATTTGTTAAAACCACGTTGTTGTGATCGCAATAACTCTCAGCCATCCTGATTTCGATTTTCCATGGTTTTCCCCAATCACGCCAGGCATATACCGGGATAGTTCCTTCAAAAAAGTCTATTGCCAAATTCCTTCCCGTTGCTTGCCCCTAGTCGTCTCCTGCCTCAAATGACATTGACGTCGACGAGGCGTAAAGCCACAACGAAAAAATATCTCAACGGTATACTGCTACTTAATAACTGTACGAGTGGTTCAGCATGGAAGTGGCAGGCAAGACGACGTGGTGGCTTGAGCTCGGCGTATCGCCTCCTGAGAGCCCTGTCACGCTGTCTCGGCTCATTTCCAGTCCCGTCATGCCCCGGGCCTCGTCACGCGAAACCCAGTCGAGCCTCTGCGAGAAATCGATGGCTGCCGGCTGCCACGACCAACTTGCTTCCCGGGCTGCCAACCCACAGAAGCTGAAGGCGCGGGAAATAATTCAGCCTCAGTCACTAGCGCGGCAGGTCAGCGATGTTAGAGCAAGCAGTCACTAGCGCGGCCATGGAGGAAGGAAATATATGGAGGAGAAGTGACGTTAAATTGGTGAAGCAGGCTCGCGCATGCGTAATGGCGGCAGCGGCGATATTGCGCTTCCAAACAATTGCGATGTTCCCAGTATATCCCGAAAACTAAGCAAGATATCGAAAAATTTTATTCTTTATTTTCGATTTGTCTCGTCGTGTTACATAAGAATCGATCATTAAATTTGACTTTTGCGAAATTTTTCTTCTCCATTTCAACTCAAGACACCTCACTTTTGATACAGTATATCTCTAGAACTAGGTGAGATATCGAAAATTTTTATTCTTTATTTTTCATTTGTCTCGTCTTTGTAAATAAGAATCCATCATCAAATTTGACTTTGACCAATTTGTTCTTCTGAATTTCAACCAAAACCATTTCACATTTGGGACAGAATATCTCGAAAACTAAGCAGGATTTCAAAAAAATGTATTCTTCATTTTTTATTTGTCATATCGAGTTACATAATAATCCATCACCAGATTGCGGCGTTACCTTTATCCTAGAGTCCCCTTGAGGTTTTTGTACATATTCCCCGTGTCTGTATGGAAGCGGCAATGCCCCCTCCACTCCGGCCATGCCCCCCCACTCCTCCTCCGCCCTGCTTCACTTCAATGCGTGGTGAAGGTCTCTTGCGTCGTCTCCATATATTTCCTTCCTCCATGAGCGCGGCAGGTCAGCGATGTTAGAGCAAGCAGTCACTAGCGCGGCAGGTCAGCGATGTTAGAGCAAGCAGTCTCTAACGCGTCAGGTCAGCGATGCTAGAGCAAGCAGTCACTAGCGCGGCAGGTCAGCGATGCTAGAGCAACCAGTCTCAGCAGCCGGAATAGACTGCACGGAGTGACGAGTCCAGAGTGGACAGTCCTTCGCAACTTCCATTCGAACACTGCTGAGCAGGGACAGGTGTATGTTGTGCAGGGAGCGAACATCACGGCGACAGTGAACGAACAAGAGTTGAGCAAGCGCGAAATATGAGCACGTCACATATAGTTTCAGCCTGTCGACAGATTGTTAAATTCCACTCCATGTATTGTACACTAATAATGACAATTATGTGTTAACTGATAACGGGAATAATTAAACAGAATATATTCCTTGAGGACGATTTGTTAATGTGGAAAGACATATCGAAGATACTAGTATGTAGAAGATTTAAAACATTATTTTCAGGGCTTTACGCGCCTGACCATTAGGGAAACTGTACCACAGTGTTTGAAAGATACTTATTCAAAGAAGATCATCCGGCAGAGTCACGATAAAGCAAACAGAGAATTGTAATAAATTGTTTAAGTCAAAGCTGGATTGATAATCAATCAAAGGTCATACCAAAAGTTAAAAACTGTAGAGCATAAAGAATTCTAAGTTATCTGGAAATGATATTGGCAGAAATCACTTCCTTTATTTCCTGTTTAATTTTAAGTACTAGAGACAAGAAAAGATCACCGACACGATATACTCTGACAACGTATAATAATTTTCATCTTTGAATAACTTGTAGTACACATCATCTTTAAACTGTTTTGTTGTGTTTATATAAACATGTGCACCTTATACGACATCGTGTCCAGTACAGTGCTCCGCAGTAAATATGTATATGAAACTAATTATTCAGCATCTCGTCAATTCTGGTAAGTTTTTCACAATGTTTTCATATTTAGTCTTTTCTCTCATAATAAAACGTGTTCACGATACTTACTTGAAATCATTTTTCAGCGCAGGAACAAACTTTACTAGGCACGAATCTCGCTTAAGGAAAATTTAACACCAAATGTAAACACCTGAAGATGGATCCACAGGGTCCGAAATGCATTGTGTAATACAATAAAAGTTGTATTGTAGTGACTGAAGGCTGTTTCTCATTCTACCTTTGTCTCAAATTACTTGCGTCACGTACTTGAATTAAATGCAGGTGGAGAACTGTTTAAGTTGAAGATCATCATAACCTATTTGATGTTAGACCATTTAATGATCTGTATAAAATCTTCTCGAGCTTTCCACCGGGACAGCGAATCCAAAAGAGGCGACGTTTTGGAACCTGAGTCAGGTTCCATCTTCCGGCGAAGTGTGTAACCACAGGCATTATAAGCGCGGACTCGTCCGGTACCGGACACTTCGCCGGGAGATGGTACCAGACTCAGGTTCCGAAACGTTATCTATTTTGGATGCGCTCTCTCGGTGGAAAGCTCGAGAAGATTTTATTCATCTGATTCTCCGAGAAAGCCTACCTCCTTTCATCATTTAATGACCTTTTTTAGCAACATGGAAAGTGTTAATATCAAACACTGTTCTTTTCGTTGAAAGACACAACGACAGCCACCTCATGAGTTTGGAGTACTGGAAGTAGAAGGCTCCCAAAATGCAGTCGCCACATAAAGCGGAGAACAAATTCACATAGAATATGGTGAAGAATCTGAGACCGAAGGCACTGAATGTAAAGCGTTTGTTCGAGGCTAGGAGTAAGCAGATATTGAGGAAAATTTAAAAAACGAGCGTGCAGATAGAGATAGGACCATCATCAGAAAATAGCTCTGAAACTTAACGGCAAGGACATAGCAATATTGTATTTTATTTTTTACTTATGGCTTTACGCCTCGTCAACGTCGAGGTCACTAGAGGCGGGGTGGGATGGTGAACAAGGAACGGGAAGGAATTCTTCCTTGGCCTTTTGCAGGGAGCATCCCGGCATTCGCCGGGAGTGATTTGGGGAAACCGTGGAAACCTCAAATCTGGATGCCCGGACGAGGATTCGAACCCGCGTCATCCCGAATGCGAGGCCAGAACGTTAACCGTTCAAACGCCGCGCTCGGTAAATATTTTATTTTTGTTGGTAAAGGAATAGGTCACGGGTGTGAATACCAAATCCTGTATCGGATACAAAGAAAGAATTTAGGATAAATATTCACATCTACGCATATGCGAATGGCAACTGTCGCAGAAATATCTCAATCATATTATGTGTATAAAATTCAGGAGTTGGAGAGGGTACAAAGGAGAGCAGCTAGATTTGTTTGCGAAAATTGGCACAGAATGCAATCAGTAACCGCTATGCTGAAGGAACTGCGTTGCGAGTCATTGAAAGACAGAACGCTTGAAGACAGAAGGTCTGGATTTTCGAGGTTTATAATTGCGAAAATGTAGGGATGGATATTGGTAGAAGGATGAGGAATTGTATGTAGAAGGGAAGAGATGGCCATAATCAGAAGCTGGTACTCGAATTCAGGCGAAAGGGATTGGGAAAACATTTTTAGAAAGTTAGGGAGTTATGGACCATAATAAATTATCAAGGGAAATAATGGGCAGTTTACCAAAACACTGAAGGAGTTCAAAGTTGCAATTTGTAAAGGGCGCGCGGAGGTTGGCGATGAAAAATCATGACACCGTAAGTTGGAGGTATAGGGACATTGCCATCGGAACATCTGAGCTCCATTGCAGTGAGGATTAAATTAAAAAACTAAATAAAATAATAGTAAAATGTCAGTTAATTCGTGTAGGTTAAACAGGAGTTTGGTGGGCCACGAGCTGTCTAGACAGGACACGCTTCCTCCAGATCCAGGAGTCGGTTTCGTTTTGTCAGCAGTAATCAAGCAACGCGAGCGTCAGAGCTCGTTAAGCAACAACAGACGCAAAGAAGCAAAGCCTTGTCTCGAGGAAGTTTTGTATTTAATTAGTATAAAGAGTAAAAGTGGGACAAAAAAGTGATAACACGGCATTAAATCCAACCCTCAGCACTTCCTTAAGGACCGAGAAATGTCGTGAAATGTGATAATTCTGTGATACAGGCAACTCAGGAAATGATGCACTAAGCTACAGCTTGAAAATTTAAATGACAAATGTCAGTAATTTTTAATCCAGAATCCTAGTGTTTCTCAAACCGTGGTCCTTGAAGGTGGTTCAGGTGGTGCCAGGCAGAATATTATTAATTTAGATATCGTATTGATATTAAGGCTATAAGCGCGTATAAACTATAAGCCTAACTTTCCAAAGGTAACGAATTCTTCAAACACCAGGCAAAAATCTGTCATTTCCAGGATGAGTAAAGGACAGCATTGTTCCCACAATAATCCATTCATTCCCTGCTGGTATCAAAAAGAATGTCTGGCGTTTCTGAGGGTCTTATAGTAGGAGTCATGTACTGCTGTACGTGGTAGGGTTGTAACGTAAGAGTGGTAAACCAAACAAAAAGTTGTAAGGTTGTGTGTTTTACTTATTCTACACATGTAGGTCGGAGGTATAGTGTAGGACCTAGCCTGTACTACCATTATTGTTCATTTGGTTACTAAATATTAAGAGTCTGGTGAATATGTAATTAACTTTTAATAGTTCACTACCAGATTGATAACTGTGTTTGCGTATGAACTCAAAACATGCTTTTATATTTATTATGTTATAATGGGTACAATAAAATATCTCCCAGTGTAGTGTTATGGAGTATACTACGGACAGTTTCTGCCATCTACTGGGCTCACACTGCAATTTTGTTACGTTTTCGTCACCAACAACGGCGAGTATCGGCTAGATGAATCGGATTGGCGGAGCGGTATTGCCGCGAAAAAGGGATCCTCGACACGTAGGTGCAATTGAAGACGGGAGAGACGGTCTGCCGCTGGTGTGACCTGGGTTAATCAGATTCGAAGTGGTGAATCAGTTTTGTGAGCAGTGAATATGAACACACCTGAGTGCAACGAAGCCATCATGTCAACCAGTGCCGTGAATAAAACACCGATATGGTAATGTAAAAATAATTGCAGCAGCATGTGTATCCGCATGTGACCTCTGGAATACCCGAAGGGCCTTGTAAAGAGTTTCAAGTGTCTCCGCATTAAACAAGTTTGGTTTTTGAACAATAAGGACAGCGCCCAATAATTTTGTCTATTCGGAGTTTTAATTATTAGCCATGCCGGAAGAAATGTTCTGTTATTGTAATTAATTTTTTTTCTCACAATGTTCCTTTCTTTTTTTTAAATAAATATAAATTGATTATCAAATTATTACCAGGTAGTTTTATCCCATACTAAAGACAAAAAATCAATACTTGAGTAAATATCGCAATTTTCAATTAACAGTAAATTTAATTTAATATTTAAGTAACAGAGATAACGTTACACCCAGATTTTAATAATATACACACAGGGAAAAAAGTCAGGCAAATATAAATTAATAGTGATCCGCAGCATTATATTGGACAATTCACTGGTCCTCGAGTTGAAAAAACTTGAGAAACGCTGTCCTATCCCATCATACACAAGATAAAATAAAGTATGTGAATACCGAGGCGAAACATCAGCGTCTCACAACTGAATATGAATACAACACTAATAATTCTGTCGTGTTGCCTTAAAGGTTTAATAAAAATGAGATGGCACCCTACATAAACAATATTTTTTGTTTGTTATGACAGCGTAGTTACTTCAAGCCCAAAGACTTAATCCAACCGTTACAGACCATAGTTTGTGTTTTATAAGTGTAGTTTTTTTTTCGCTCTCTAGTATTTTCTCTTGAATAAATAAGTACATGATTGAAACTGAATTACAGAACTGAAGTACTTTTTCTGTATCTGAAGAGTGAAAGCTTTCAGCGTACGTACACTGCACCACTTTGCTTACAAAACAACCACTTTTGAGCCAAAAGCCGAATGCAGCCTAGCTTTAGACAATCGCAGGACTAGCAACGAAGACATGTTTCGGCGATTGTGAGCATAAAAGAATTAAATGTACATTACCCTCGGCATCTAGGCCTCTTTTTGAAATGAAAATGCACGGGTGGCTTCCATCTACGTTAGTTAAAAGATCCTATTATACTTCTGATCGCTAATCAAATGAGAGAAGAACAGAGTGGTTGAAGACTCCAGCTGTTTCTGTAATCTGATCTTTCTTTTCTTCGTGACACACAGTGATTCGGTGATGATTTTAAAAACTTTCAGGGATAGTGGAGAAGAGACAATATATAAATTTGAGGTAAGGAATCCTGATCCGGAAACGACCGAGTTTAAAATTATTAGCAAAAATTGTTCTGATATCTCTGACACTGGAATACATACACCAGTGTACACAGTGTTTATTAGAGACACACTACATTTCCTGCTTGTTATTCGTTAACGGATGTGGCTAAGAATGACGGAGCTCCATCTCACATTGGGCTGAGGGTTCGTGAACACCCGTATATGACATGTGGATTGGCAATGGACGTCCTGTTCCGTGGGCAACACGTTCACCTGATCTCACTCCACCATGATTTGTTCTTGTGGGGCCATGTTGAAAGTTTTGTGTACGAAACGCCTGTCGGGACTGAAGAGGATCTCTAGACAAAAATCCTCGCTGCCTGCGACACTGTTCAAACGATGCCGAGGATATTAGAACTGTACGACACAACGCTATGAGCGACAATGGCATGCCTACACTGACTCTGGGGGACACCATTTTGAACAACAGTTGTAAATGTAGCAGCTTGTGAATCTTGTGCAGGTAAATGGAATTCATTATTACTGTACAGTAGACTTAGGATTTTCTGTCCCTCAGACGCCGTGGCATTTTTGAAGGAACCGTACCAGCATTTGCATGGAGTGATTTGGGGAAACTATGGAAAACCCAAATCTGGATGCCCGGATGGGCATTCGAACCCGCGTCCTCTAGAATGCGAGGGTATTGTGAAGTATGCACGTTGAGTTCTATACGTCATGATCAGGGTTCGGAAGTTGGGGGCCTTAGTTTAAGTACTGCGCGAGGTTTTTGAGTATATTTCCACTTATAACTTTCTACTCGGTCGTTACCCTTCTCCAGTATGCCTGAAAGCTTGTAACATCATTGTCGTGGAGTCCGTGGCGTATCGACTCCCCGTGCGCTGACGTGCTAGGCGTCTCCGCTATCTGGCACGCCGGATGCCTTCACGCCGCCTCGCCTGGCGCCGCCCATGGGAAGCAGGCAAGGGAAAAACCGGCCGGATGTGACTGCGATAAGGGCTCGGCCCCGCCACTTGTTGACTGAGGTCTCAGTCGCCGCCATCAATTAAAACGCCCGCGCCTGTCAGATACCACCAGCAACTCGCGACAGCCTTACTGGAGCGAGATCTGTATTCCCCAGAGTATGGGAACAGGGCTTCCACAGCTCCACAGATCCAACTCCCGTCTCGGTATATTATTTCTAAAAGGCGTTTTATTGTGACGAGCCATTTTTCTGCTTCCACACTTAACTAAAGTCGATAAATGAGACACCATGTTAAAGATTAAGTTATCCGCTTTGCTAATATCATTAATTAAGAAAGGAATTTTTCGAAATTCACTCCGTAAAAGGCAAAATTAAGAACAATGAACGTCGCGGGTATGCGATAGTTCAGGGAGAAGCTACCAGGCTTCGCTGTCATCGACAAGGAGTGACGGTGTCACCGCTAGATAGCAGCCCTTTTAATGAAATGTTATTTCAAGAATCATGTATAGCAAGCTGGCAGTTCATTAATTATGGTTTTTTATATTTTTGTGTAAATTAACATTGTTTTATAGAGAGAAACTAAGTAAATCTATTTAATATCTACAAGGACAGTATTATGCATGAAACATTGATTAAAAGTTTTGATGTGAGCTATGATGTTTGCATGACAATTCTCATCACTTTGGACTGGCTTAAGTTGATAATTTTGTTTGTAAATACATGTAAATATCTTTAATTTTCATTTCAGTGTGTTTCGTGATGATTGTGAATGATTTTAAATGAATTCTTATTGTTTTAATGTGATTTTATTTGTTTAAGTATTGTTAGAATACGAGAAACGTAGGTCGGAACTCTTTGAATTATTCTGGGAATTTCTGTAGCGTCTACACAAAGCGAACGGCAGACACGATTTTGTTTTGGTTCTGAAGGAGTCGCGAGTTAAATGAAAGTTAGAATCGCTGAAACATTTGTAAGTTTGTACTTAGTATCTTTGGATCGAGCCGACGCGACGTCTTGTTCTGTAATGTTGTTATAGACCGTGCGGAAAAATAAACACAAGAAAAAGTGATTCTTCGAGTGTTTATTTCATACAACCTATCAAGCAGCACACACATCAAAGAGATATTGATAAACTTTGTGTGTTTTGTTCAGCTAAGAGTTCCGCTGAAATCAAACCCCCAGTCTCGCTGTTCATCCCTATATCATTCGCGAAATTTTAAATAAAAATTGGTATTTGGCCATGGCAGCCATACAACCAGCCATTGCTTCTTTCGATGTTTATAATCGTGATTATTACAGTAATGACGACACAAGATTAAAACAACCCTTACTTAAAACCGCCCATGCCCTAGGCCGGACTCGAACCGGCGATTCTTCCAATATGAGGCCAGCTCCAATAAAACGTGCTGGTGCCGTCTACCCTGTAGTTTTACCGGTTCAGGTAACAGGGCCACGACAGATTGAATTGTTGTTACCGTCGTCAGACATGTTTTTTGGTGATTAGAATGAAGACGTTGGAGAATGACTGGAAAACAATCCAGTTCCACTGAGGGGAAAATATATATCTTGAAGTGTTCCCTATGTTAGGAAAGCTACTTCTCGACTTTACTGTGGCCTTTCACTACCAGTTATTAATTTCCAAATAATATTAAGATTAAAAACAAATCAGGTGGGCGCCAGAGATTGGAGTGTACCCTATTCTCAGGGAAGCGAGATCCAGATCTCAAATTATTGTTACTTAAACATGAATTATTGAACAACCAGAATTATTAATAAAGTCAAATGACACATTACATTACTGGATGGGATCTATTGAAAACAAGGTTCACAATCTGACTATTCGATTTAATTATGTATTTTAATTGTTTACTTGACAAGATTTTACAAAGATTAATTTTCTTTTTAAAACACAAGGGTACTTAACTTTTTTCTGTGGAGCAAGAGAGTCTGTCTCGGGGCGATAACTAGGGTAAACGACGTTGATGCAAAAGTTCCTTTTTCTGAATGATGGTTACCGTGCAGGCGAATCTAAGTTGTGCAGTCGGTGGGTTGACCAGCTCTCCCTCACGGCCGGATGCCTCCCTGCTGTCCCTCCTGTCGTCAGCTGGTCTGCCGATCTACCTCTCTCGGCCGGCGATCAACCAATTCCTCTTCTCTTCCGTGCTGCCGGACGAACCGTCGCTTTCCACCCCCTCTTGATGACGTCTGCCAGTGTCTGTATTTGGAGGGAAGCTCTTCTCGGTGGTTGGCTCGGGACATGCAACAAAACCGCCCTTTTATTCATAATAAAAATACAAATTTTTCCTATTGGCTGTACTCCCTGGCTTGCCCTCACCCTTCGTTCTTGGATACAGATTTACTTTTTATTTTATTTGTTTACTGAAACAGCCCTGGTTCATCTTGAGTTGTGTCACGGGACTCTTATGCCATAAGTCAGATTTAATGGCAACACTCAGGGACTGGCGTTCACCAAACACTAGCAGAACCTCCCCTGGGACCGACGCACACACGACGCACACATATGTTTCAATCACTGGCTCTCGCGGAACATTACAACTTTGTAGTTTGGAACATTATTCCCACCAAATAAAACGCACCAGATTCGTACATGTTGCAGTTCCAGATTGTTTGCAGAGGAAACATGTTTGTAACACACTATTCGATGGCTGTGACGAATTGACAATGGCAGAACTAAAAATCGCTCTCTATTTTAGTATAGCAAATTCCAGAATTATCATCAGAGCTTTGGTGACAACAAAGCACAGCTGGCACGGTGTACCACTTGCTCAGTATAGCTTACAGCCTTACACCAACGATCAAGTATTATGCAAGATTCTGGGAGCCTTAAGCGAATATAGTTGCAAGAGGATTAATGAACTGAAAATTTGCATAACGGTAAGAAAAGTATTGAAATTAGATTGATCAGTATTTAATCTTTTATGATATATTTTCTTGTAATTTATGTGTATCGGAATGTATGTTTTGATTGACGGTATGGCTTACTGCCAAATGCTAGTAAATAATTAATCGTAAGTCTCGCACTGAGTAGCCAGCTAAAATTTTGTTCTCTAGTTGCCAGCAATAATATTTCTAGCCTCTTTTAAAGTAACACCATCAAGATCTCTGGATGAACTGTTGTTCTTCATGGTGGGTGCTACAATTTTCTACATTCCTCACCATGTTCAGCTATTTTCTACATCTCCACATGTGTCTATAGTAGCCAAGGTTTGAGACCTACTCTATCTTCGTCTCGTCTCTTCTATACCTTCCCTTAGCACACATTCTCTTTTCATGCCTACAAAATACACTTCTCCTATGTCTAACTGATCTTGGACAACAGTTTTCTATCTTCAACTGTCTTTATCAGAACCTCTTCCTACCCACCTTAACACACCATTCTTGTCAAAACTGATATTTATTTTGCTTCTATTTTTCGGTTTTATTTTTTCCTTAAGGTGCATGTATTTTCTTCTTTTGTTTCACATGGCCTACTAAGGAACACGACATTCAACTATTGCGTTTGTGGAGAGTTTTGATGTTTTCCAAATGGCTACTACAACAAATATTCGAGTCAGTTTTCTATTTGCAGGACAGAACTGGCTTCAAATTAATTACAGTTGACCAGAATTTCATTATTGCTGTGGACATTCATATCAGCTTCTTCTAGCACATCTACATTTGCCATTTCTCTCGACGTCTTGAAACTGTAACGCCGTATCCCGTATCACTTACTACTACCTGATCTTTTGGCAACATCATCTGAAAATAAACTGAAATTATTATTCAGATAAATCTCGTGTGATTCATAGAAATCAAGAAGAAAAGCTGTCCTCGAGGTAGTATGCTACGAAACCAAACCTCTCTCTCTCTCTCTCTCTCTCTCTTTTTTTTTTTTTTTTTTTTTTTTTTTTTTTTGCAAAGTGCCCGATAAATGAGCAACTAACGCGCTTGAGTTTGTCATTCCAGACGACCCGAGTTCGATCATCGGTCCACCCATCCAGATTTTAATTTCTCAGAGTTTCCTAAATAACTTCAGCAGAATGCCGGGATTGTTCTTTCAACAGGCCACGGCCGAATTAGTTCCCGTTCCTTTTGCCGAATCATCTATGGCTCTAATTACCTTGACGTCGACGAGCCATAAAGCCGTAAGAAAGAAGAGAAAGAATAATCCCTTCTACAGGCGGCAACTGATGCTTGGTTCCTGTAACAGTAAAAAGTATTATTTTCCTATTCGTAGCGTTTTTTAAAGTGCAACAAACTCGAGCCAATAATAAGCACTGCCAGACACTTAGCCTCGTGATTATATACCGTCTCAGATAATGGAGCTTAACAACAAGTACGCAGGTGCGATTATGACGCAAGCGAATCTGAACATCGCTAACAGGGAGAAAAGTTATGCGGACGCGCTGCTTGTCGGGTGAGCAGCGTTTAATCGGTAAGTGACCCGTTGGGGTTGCACGCGTTGGCCTACATTGTGTGTAAATTCGCGTACGGTCACTGAACCCGCCCCACAACTTGTAATTTTCGCTCCAATGGAACCACTTCCGTCGCACGCTGACAGAAATTTCGCCAAGTCCATCTGCCTCCTGATTCGCATTACGAGTATCACGTCCCGCATCTGAGGTGGCTGGCTGGGTTAGAGATGAGGCAGATTTACATTCCACAAGTTCAAGTCGCCGATCAAGGTTACTTCCGAAACCAGCTTCGGTGAGTGTGATACCTTTCTATTCTGCTGACCGTTCAGACAGTATTTATACGAGCTACCGCCGAAAAGTTTACGGCATTGCTGTGACGTACGGGAACTGCATCTTGGAACACTTAAGAATCAGAGGATTAAAAGTTAGTTTTTGATTTACTTTAATAGGGATGGAGTACTTGCTACGCTGGGAATTTCCCTACGCACATATTATCGCCCCTTCATTTTCTCACTCACTTTTGCTCTCTACTAATTTCAACATTAAATTCTTTTAGCGGTTTTGGTAAAGTATTCCTCATTTATCTTGGTAATTTATTCCAATACCTCATCCTTTACCTTCGAAAGAAAATATTTCCACACCCTTGAGCCTGAAATCGAATGACTGCGTGTGGTCATGGTCATGATTTTCCCTTCGCGCACGTCTCCTAATTCTTCCACCGATATCTTTCCACGCCTCATCAACAATATAATCTTTGTACACTGCCATGACTCTTCGCTCTCCTCCTGTCTTCAAATGAATTGCATTCCAGCTCCTTTATCATATCACTTACTGATTGTATTCCGCGATAATTCCAAAGATTTCTAACTCAATTGCCTAACTTTTCTGATACATCCCCCTCTTCAACAATTGAAGGATTTTGAAACATTTTCCTATTAACTATCCAAAGTGTCCTACCCAGTTGAGTTTGCTATCAAACGTTATGCCAAGATATTTACATTTCAAGTCATCAACAAGTATTTCTTTCCCCACTTCATAATCACCTTTAATATTTTTATCTGTATACCTAATACGCTGACTGTTCTTTGCACCCCATGTTGACCTGCCTAGTCCAGTCCTGTGCTGTCTGTTGTTGGTATACCTTGTGACGTGTGATCTACTTTGCTACTTTGTGACAGCAGACGGGTCAGTCTGCTCCCGCGCTGACGCCGGGTCCTGAGATTCCGTCAGGCAGGTGGCGCGCGCGTCGCGTGGCCGGAAGCCTCGTGCGCCATCCATCACGGCTTTGTTTTTGTTGGTCCGCGCTCAGACATTGTTCCTTCCGGCGCGCGGACGAGCTGGGCTCTCCTTACCAGCGGCCTTGAGCCAGTCAGGAAGCACAGCCCCGGCCTGTCTGTTACATACCTGCTTTCCTGTCGCAAGTGAACTCCGCTTCCTCTGCAATATTCTTCCGTACATCTTTAAACGAGCAATTCTTATACGTATATGATATCTAGGAAACGGATATAACGATTTGGATGAAATTTCATATTTAGATAACGTTTTGCTTTTCAAGTTTATCTGAACAGGTGCCTTTCCTACAAAAACGTGTTTTTCTAAAAAATTAGCAATTTTTGTATTTCGGAAACGGATGTAGTTACGTTTCTCCTTGGTTAGAGCAAGGAACTCATATATCTTTAAAAGAACAATTCTTGTATGCTAGCTGACCCGTGCGAATATGTCGCACAGTATGGGGTCAATCACCGAATGGTGATATAATAATGTCGAAAGAGGTAAATGCAAGTATATTTATTAATGAACGGTGTTTTATATTGAAGAGTAGTAATAAATATCACTGTAAAAAAGTAGTTATCTTAATACTGTCTATTATTTAATTGTAAAACATTTAAAAAGTTGATATTTAAAAAAATAGGTATTGGCTTTGTCAGATATAATTTTTTTCAAATTTCTTTACTTTACAAAACTTCTTTGAAAACAATATTAGAAGTTTTTTTTTTTGCATTCGGCTACATAGGCCATACAGCCAGCTGAACGTGATTATCGACTCTTCTAGTGTTTCATTGTCTCCGTTACGATGTAGATACTAAGTATGCACACATGAACACTATAGGATGGACACGACATTCACATAACACTAGACACCCATGCTCTCTGCCGGACTCGAACCGGTGACCACTCTAGCCCCTACGCTACCGAGGCCGGCAATTAGTAGCAGTTATAATGCGATCATCGTTTACTTCTAGACCGATTGTGTTTTTAACACAAACATAAATGTTAATGAGTCTACGAACTCGAGAAAAAGTCACGAGCATAGTTTTATGGGAGTGAATGAATTTAGCACTGACGATGTGCACGTCTAATTGAATTACCACTAATCTGGCACCATTGATTTACCCCTGATTAGCACTAAGAGTTCTATTTAACACAATAATATCATTTTTCTTTAAAAGCAATTTATGATGTGGTAAACTGGACGATTTCGGAAATGTCTCTAGCGATTTGTATGAAATTTCATATATAGATAACGTTTAGCTTTTCAAGTTTGCAACACGATTGTACAAAAAAAGATCAATTCTTGTATGTGGTATCTAGGAAACGGTTCTAACTTCACCTCGAAGATGTTTCAGCTAGCAGTAAGCTTACTGATGTAAGTTAAGCTTTTGTTAGTTTGAACAAGAAGTGTGCCCTTCAAAATGCCCAGGAAGCCTTCAAGAAAAATGTTTAACTTCAATCAAACTTCACGCAAAATCTTGCATATTGATAAGAAATCGAAAGATGCGGAGCGTAGCTCGGCGACCCAGGTAATAAATTGTTTAACGAGGAATTCATAAACTTATTTCAGTTTCCGTAAAGCGTCTTCGGGCCTCCCACTGGAAGAGTTTCATGCGACGTTTCGAAGCCGATCTCCGACTTCCGAAGCGTAGCATCAAACTGACGTGATTCTATGATGGCACGAAGGGTCGAGAACATTTTGTGCGGTTGATACACTGGAAAAGACTCCCTTCTTCTTTCGAATTACTCTCAAGCCTCTCCCTGATGATTGAGCCTCAATTCACCCTCTGCGTTAGTTTATCATGTGCTATAGAAATGAAGGTAGCTGTTTACACATGAACATCCGTGCTTTGCTTTTCAGATTGGAGCGTGTGGTGTAGAATATATTCTACTGGTCATAATGGAGAAGTAGATGCCAAGCGCAGATAAGGATGTCCTTGTTCACAAGCGAGGCGATGGAAGTTTGGGTCACACTGTGTATCGCAAGGCGACCCACACTAATAGGTATCTGCACGCCATGTCGCACCATCATCCGGCAACGAAGATAGGCGTATTGACATCACTCAACTTAAGAGCTAAGACAGTATGTGACTCGGAAAGTCTGAATGAAGAAATAGAGACACTTACAAAAATATTCCAAGCCAACGGCTATAGTGAATCTGAGATCAGGATGGTTTTAAGACCCAAAAAACCTATGGAAGACGTCAACTTATCCCATGATATTAATGTGCCAACAAAATTCGCCTGTCTCCCATACATACAGGGCATCACAGACCGGATTGGGAAATTGTTAAAGCGGGTGGAGGTGCGAATAGTATATAAGGCTAACTGCAAACTTGGTCAGTCACTGACAACGGTAAAAGACAAGTTACACCCACACCAGCTTATGGGTGTTTACGAAATCCCCTGCAGTTGTGGCAGTGTTTATATCGGCGAGACAGGTCGCACTGTGGCGGAGAGACTTAAAGAACATATCCGCCACTACAAATATAACAACAGTGACAAATCCGCCGTAGTCCGCCATGCTATTAATACCGGGCATGAAGTAAAATTTCAAGAAACGAGGCTACTGTGGAGAGAAGACCAGTGGTGGCCCCGACGGGTGAAAGAGGCAGCAGAAATTTTAAAAAACACCAACAACATCAACGAAGATAGCGGCCTCTTACTCTGCGATGCTTGGCGCTCGTTGCTATGCCAACATAAACAGTATCTCTGACGAAGGCTGGAGGATACCAGCCGAAAGCTTAGGTAAGGAAATAAACAACGCGGCAAAACCCGAAAGTCTATTAATCATGAAGAGAAAATTTTGTTATTGCGGGTCAGATAAAACTCTGGTGACCGCGTCAGAAACAGCCACATTTATAAGGCTATGCAATCACACATGCAATCATGCAAGAGAGATTTCATGTGTTCATGGTAATCGCCTGCGCCTGGAAGAAACAGGGGAAAAAAGACTGATATGGAACAGTTCCTAACTGTAATGTAATATACAAAAAAACTGTAAGCAAAGTAAATTAAGATTATAACTAACATTTAGTAACAGATTAATGTTATTATCTACCTAAAAAATTAAAAATGTTATTCTAAATATCAAAATTTCTACATAACTTGTTTTAGGGTGCGATGATGATTTAATAATTCGAAAGTTTATTTCCTAGCTGCAATAGACGGATGAAAACCCAGTATTAGTAAAGCAGCTGATGAAAACGGCCTAAATGTTCGAAATGTCTTTCTCCTCTCTCCTCTCATTTATAAACGTCAGTTCCGTGGTTGAACGCCAAGTGGTTCAGATACCATTCTAGACTGTGTTGGTATGTTTCCCGTTATAATCGTTTCTGTTTGAGTTCATGGCTCCGATGAACCCTTCAGGACATAAACATTGAAACGATGATCCTGTCCAATGCTCTGCAGACGTCATAAATTATGATAAAATAATTTGTGGGTGGCCTGAATTTTTTAAGGATAAATGTAATAGTTTTTTTTTTCTTTTTTTTTTTTAGATGAACGGGGTTTCTCCATATTTTCTCAAGTCTAATTTTGACAATAGTCGACATGAAACGCGGATCTGTAATTTTCTTCTGTAGCTCCGGTGAAGTGACGGACTAACAACTTAAATATACAGTTTTTCCCCCAATTTCTGCTTCTATCTGTCTCCTAATTTTTCGTTTTAAAAAATATTGTTACTCATCAAAAGAAAAGTGTTTAAAAACATCATTAGCAAAGTTGCTATATCGTTTGTAGATCACCGTTCTCCCGTCAGCATGATTGTTAAGAGCCACGATTTTCATTCCATAACAGCACGAGTTCTTGCAGAATAAAAGCAACTATGTTGGGAACACTTTAATTAGAGTCACTGTCAACTCTTCGACTTTTTTTGAGTTCGCTGAAGATATTGCTAAACCACAGCAGCAAACATGAGATCCGGTAGAGACGACGTTCTGACGTCTCTGCGAGCGTCTCGTAATCAGACAGAGTTCCGCTCATTGTTATTTCTGTCCGACATCGACCTTTGGCGCATCCACGAGAACTTACACGGAAAAGATATTTTTACACTAGTTCAAGCGTCTGTTGCGCTAGTACTGCCAGAGTCTTTACACCCACAAGAATCACGCTATAACCACTCTGTTTGAGGCAATGGACTGTCTGATCTTTATACTATAGTTTGTAGTTGCACATGTATCATTTTGTTGTTTCTAGCCACCATTATGACGTGTGGATGCCTAGCAGGTTGTTAATTGTGAGCTTATCCTGGCAGGAATCGTCAAATGCGTGCTTTCCAAAATCCTGCGTTACAATGTGAGCTTATCCTGAAGTTGTGATACATAAGTAAGCTATGCTGACATTGGAAGACGGCGTGTTATTTAGAGGAAATCTGCCCAACATCCCCTCTTTGAACACATGCAAGCCGTTACCTTGGATAAACGAATTTAGAGGCATTTCGACATAATCTGGAAATTAAACACTCACTGTTCGTGTTGAAATATTGTTGATTTTAATTAATAACGTTCAGTGATACAACTTCTAAGACACTTGTGTTACATTGACACACACTATTTTAGTTTGTGTACGACGGCATACAACCTCCTCCAAGCAGAAAGACACACACACACACACACAGAAACACACACACATTGCCTCGCCCCCTGCTTTCTTACAATGCAGGCGCACTACCATCAGGCGCTGGCCAGCGTCAGAGTGTTACACAGCTTAGATAACAACACTACGCTACACTGGTTACTAAACAAACTACACACTGTGGAAGTCCAGCATTATTACCAATAAAGTTACAAACAATTATACAGTTATTCAGTATGCTTATAACTAAGAATTTTACATAATTCAGTAACGGTTATAATAATTTAACAACAAAAACGATTGGTGGATTAGTGATAATGTTACATAATCTGAAGGAATCTGGTCTGTTCTTTGAATAGTATTCTTCGCTACTTGTCAAAAGACGAGATCCTTAACCGGTCCCCCACCAGGATCATTCGCCACTTATGTTCATAAGGAGTGGCAGGTTCTAAAGTGGCCACATTCAGCATGAAAAGATGTGAAACAACATCAGCAGCTCTCCAAACCTATTTGACAATCACGTCACGTTTCCATGGGCTCGGATTCACTGAGAGCAACGCTACCTAATCAGTTTTGGAGATGGGCCACAATTTCGATTCTAAGTTAGCCTGCGCGCTACATAATACTTGCCTATAGTTTAGATATTTAAATAAAACAAAGATATAAGTAACACAGATTAATTACAATCAAAAAGTAAAAACATCAATGAGACCTTTCCAGAAGTTTTTGGCTAGCATATTCTATACCGCTGCTGTTGGCGGACAAATACAAATACGTTGACGGCCCTTCGTGGCCCGCGGGCCTGGGATTCGGCAGTCTTGGCTTAGAGAATTTCTTCAGGTTTATTAGGTACAATATAAGATCTTCTTAGGAATAATAGAAATCAGAGGACCAACACGTTACGAAGTTGGCATAGATAAGGGTTTCCCCCTTCTTTTTTAAAAAAATTCGGTGTTTCTGGCACATCGTTGACATAATCATTAGAGTATGGAGAGGATTTTATGAGGAAACTATCACTGCAATTGTCTAAATCTATAAAAACAGATATGTGAAATGCTGACTCAGGCATCTGTCCTGGGAACTACGGAATGCCAGGACAGAGCGTCACCACTTACATGTCACGGTCGGTGAGTAAACAATGATTTGTAAGTGTCTGATGCGAAGTAACAATAAAGCATGTCTAAATTAGGTACAGTAATCAAAGCAGCTGTTCGATTGCAGTGTCCGAGGTTGAGCTTAACCCTTCCAAAGAGGAAAAGCTTGAATCTGGAACCGGGAATCGAATCCAGTGCGTTCGAATTTATTGGAGAATATGCGAAAACATTTAAATTTAGAGTGCAATGGAATACTTCTTCCGCCAACCTATTTAGGTCGCAATGACCGGAGGGATAAGATTAGAGAAATAAGATGCCGTACTGATACTTATATGTATTCCTTCTTTCCTCGCACTATTCGGGATTGGAATGGGCGGGTTTAGGATTGGTGCTTAGCACCCTCTGCCACCCACAATGTTTGTGATTTGCAGAGTATGAATGTAGATGTAGATGTAGTATCCAGACGCGTCACCGACTAAACTACGACTCACTGCTCAGGTCAGTTATAAAGGCACCCGCTCTCACTCTCCCAGGTCCTGGGTTCGAATCCCGATGGGCCAGGAGGTTTCACGATACGGGTTCCACGTTAAACTGTAAGACAAAGGCGGAATCGAAATTGTGTTACCATGTCGTGGGACTACATAAAATTACTTATTTAGAGGTCAGGTGCAAAACCTTTCCGTTGAACAGGTATTCCACGAGAAAAGCATAAGTAAGCTGGAAGATGTTGCGTTCTTCTCTCGAACGGAAAACCATTGGTTTCTGTCGGTGCCGATGTGGTAACCCTGAAACACTTGAAGACCACCAGCTGGACTGTTGCTTTTGGGTTACGGTGGCATACGGCGGTGTCAAAACACGGCTCCTATCCCACCCTGCCCACTAACTAACAACAGGTGAGCGGGCTGTCAGTAGGGGGCGCATGTTTTATGCATGTGACGCGGGGATTACAGGAGTGTTCCGGTTGCCCGGCGACGCTTACGTGACCCCTCGTAGGGCGACCAGGCGCAAGGCTATCAGACGTTGCGTCATCGCGCCCACGTGAGAAAAAATAACCAAAGGCTGACCGGCAGCCATTGTCTCTGCCAGGAAACAAGCGACGACTCGCTCAGGTCATGGCAGTCTACCGTGTCACTACCAGGTACAGCACTACCAACAGCACGACAATGCAAGTCTGATCGGCACAAAATCAAACCACCTGATTTGCGTTTCTGAATTAGCGTTTTATATTAATTATGTGTGAACGACAGTTATGTGTCAAAGGCAGAAAAAAGTTATCAGCAATAAGTCATAAGTGTCTTCAAAACAATTGACGTCGATAGGTGACATTACGAGCAGCAACGCAGTAGACTATAAGCCTTTCCTCTGTGTAACTCAAATATTTTGTATTCACGTAATACGGTAGTAGCTAAGGGAGCGTCCATATACTACGTGGTTCAGTCTACAAAAGGGGGAGGGATTGGCTGGAATGCTACCCTGGGCTACGTGGGGGTTTTTCGAGCCAGGCAACGTAGCTTTCTATTCATATTATTTGTCACAGTTAAAATGAGGTAAAGAACACACAACAGCATGTGAATATTTATTTCCGTCATTTAATTATCTCCGTACGTAATTTACGATAGTCTGACTAGAAAAAACAGTACAAAATGTCTTCTGGAATCAATCGAGGCAAATCAATTTTTATAAAGGTGAATAACACGCCAATGCAATTGAATTTTGTTTTATTTTTGTGTCATAAGCGTTTCGCTCTATTTCCAGAGCATCATCAGCGACATCTGTTTGGTATTTATTCATTTAGTTAATTACATTTGGCTTAAAAACAATATAAAGTTCAGGTGAAATTAAAATTACTTACATGTTACTTTTTTACTTTTTTCTCATGATCAGGGTTAGCTTCTCTGTGTAGGTTTTGTAGAAACTTCTGAAGGTATATAGCACTACACTGCACCGACCAAATTTCATATTATCGCTATTATTTACCGTCACTATCGTTTTCAAAACCTGAGAGAGTAAACACCATGCCACATTTTTCACAAGTCCATAGAGTGTGTGTTTGTTTATAGAAGATTCTACAAAGCCTATACAGAGAAGCTAACCCTGATCATGAGAAAAAAAATAAAAAAGTAACATGTAAGTAATTTTAATTTACCGAGCGTGGTGGTGTAACGGATAGCGTTCTGGCCTCGCATTCGGGAGGACGGTGGTTCGAATCCCCGTCCGGGCATCCAGATTTGGGTTTTCCATGGTTTCCCCAAATCACTCCAGGTGAATGCCGGGATGCTTCCTTCAAAATGCCATGGCCGAATTCCTTCCCATTCCTTGCCCCCATCCTTTCCCGTCTCTAAAGACCACGTTGTTAAAAAGGGACGTTAAACTGTAACAAAAAAAAAATTAATTTCACCTGAACTTGTGTTTTTAAACCAAATGTAATTAACTAAATGTATAAATACCAAACAGATGTCGCTGATGATGCTCTGGAAATAGAGCGAAACGCGTATGACACAAAAATAAAACAAAATTCAATTGCATTGGCGTGTTATTCACCTTTATAAAAATTTATTTGCCTCTATTGATTCCAGAAGATATTTTGTACGGTTTTCTCTTGTCAGACTATCGTAAATTACGTACGGAGATAATTAAATGACGGAAACAGCTATTCACATGCTACTATGTATTCTGTACCTCATTTTAACTGTGACAAATAATATTTATAGAAAGCTACGTGGTCTGGCTCGGAAACCCCGTACGTAGCCCAGCGTAGCCTTCCAGCCAATCCCTCCCCCCTACTGTAGACTGTAGTTTATGGACGCTCCCTTAGCTATTACCGTATTAATTGAATATTATTTGGGTTACACAGAGGAATGGCTTATATTCTACTGCGTTGCTGTTCGTAATGTCACCTCCCGACGTCAGTTTTTTTTTTTTTTTTTTTTTTTTTTTTTTAAAAAAAACACTTATGATTTATTGCTGATAACTTTTTTCTGCCTTTGACACATAATTAATATTACACGCTAATTCAGAAACGCGACGTAGAAATCAGGTGGTTTGATTTTGTGCCGATCAGACTTGCATTGTCGTGCTGTTGGTAGTGCTGTACCTGGTCGTCGCTTGTTTCCTGGCAGAGACAATGCCTGCCGGTCAGCCTTTGGTTATTTTTTCTCACGTGGGCTCGAAATTGAGGAAATGGTCCACAATATCCAGCTATTAATAGAGGCAAAAGCTATGTGCTACCTGGGGAGGAGGGAGATGGGGGGTTGACAGGAGACCAAAATGGAGCTACGTGGTTTATGGACGCTCCCTAACCGCCATCAAACAGTGTTGTATGGGCTCAATCCATATGCACTGCGGAAAGGTTGGGGAATTAACCCAACACTTTTTCTCGCAATCTGGTGATTAGGAATTGTGCGCCACCATCTCTCCCACCCTGTCGGCCAAGTCCTGAGGGTGAAAATTTCCTTGACCATCAGGGCTGGAACCAGCTAACCCCGTGTCAGCGCCTGACACCATCACCGTGTCGTAACCAAAGGAGACAACGGGACGGGCTTTGATTTGTAGCTTCGCTCTGTCATGTCGTGGGGAATTTGAATGTCTTTCACGTCACGCCTGTGGATTTGTTGAAACGCGGAAATGATAGAAAAACTTTTATGTGGTACGGAGGGAATTTAGGGAACAGAATAAATTACTGAAGGAAAGAATAAAAAACAAAAATTGGTGACATGGGAAGGTGGGTGAGTAGGGAAATTGCGACGATGGTGTGTGCGCTCCATGGCAATTAAATTAAACTAAATAAGCTGTCGGTGGAAATGTTTTGATGAGCGATTAACACTGCAAGAATAGCGGTCTAGTGTCTGCTGAGATGTAATTTTTTGATTTTTGTTTTTTGCTTATGGCTTTACGCCTTGTCGACGATAAGGTCATTAGAGGCAGGAAAGGACTAGAGGTAAGGAACGAGAAGGAATTAGGCCATGGCCTCTTGAAGGTACCATCCGGGCATTCAACCATCCATTACACACAATCAGTCATTATTTAGTAATATGGGCAATTGAGCAAATTAAACATTAAATCTCTGTGAGGAACAATCAGATATTCTGTGAAGCATATGTAAGGATTTGGTAAGTAATTTAGCTTCGTTAGAGATCACTCCTTCTACTGCATAAGCATAAGAAAAAGTTTCTACAAAGGTAAGAACAGATAGCAATTTCTCTGTAACTTTCTTTCAACACCACACAAAAACTGGCTGTTCTAAAATTCAGTTATAATTCGAAAACTGTGCAGTGATTTCGTTTTTCACGAATGTAAATACTACATGACTGAGTGTCTAATACTAAATACCAGAATACTTAGATTAATAATAATGAAAAATTTAATTTCTTTCAAACAGAAGTCACCCTTTTTACATATTTTATATATAAGTGCGAGATTTAAACTGAAATTATTACGAAAGTTAAGAAGTACTTTTATGTTGCAAAATGTTTGTTTTGCACATAAAGAGTGATATGTGGAGAAGGAGGGCCGATTGTCGTGAGTCAGAAGTTGCCGGGATGTTAGTTAAAGGGATCGGAGTCGACCCAACTCTCGCCTTCGTCTCTGCGCCTTGCAGCCGCAATCTCTGGTCAGAGATTAAACATTGATCCCGGCTAATGGCGGCGCTGAAGCATTCCGCGCACGCGCCGGGCCTCCTCTCAGATTCCATTAAGGCCTAAATGAAGAATGATTGATGTGTAAAGAATCCGGCGCGCTCGTAACTTTTGTCGCCTTGAAGTTCTCATGGCAGACGCTGTGAATTTGCTCCACACATAGCACCTTGCCGCCGCTCTCATTTTGCTAACACGTAACCCACTGAGTTCTGAAACTGAAATTTAAAGAGCAGTATGTCAAGATCAAATAGGATGACGACATACATTCTGGGATATATATTGTAGTTTACTTTTTAAGGAAGGAGGAGACCCACTGTCGTTGCTCCGTTGCCTGCCCATCTATTAATTCGCCCTTGAACGATCCAAAACTGATTATCGTGTTTACAATTTTGTAAAAATTAAGTTCTAAAGTGGTTTAATATTAGTATAGGAGTTCAAAAGATTTTTTTTTTACTCTTGTGAATGTCTAAAGGTTCTACAGAAGGAACTAATAATTCACCGGAAAATAAATATGTTGTAACACTCCTAGCCTAAGATCCGGCTACATGATTTCTACGTCCATTTGTTATTTGATTGAAATGCAATTTTCATGTACAATTATTAGTAACAGAATACGATTTTGCCGTGTTGCCTATAAAAATATGACCAAAAGTATTTTCAATTAATATTTATTCGTTGAGGCCAACTAGGACCACGTTAAGCCTTTTTGCATTTGGCATCGAGTTCCTTCTTCTTTTGGGCCCAGAACTTCTTCATTCGTTTTGAATGCGCCTGTTTGCGCTCCTCTGTCCAGAGTGTACCGCGTCTTCCGTTGGAGTGTTCGTCTCGGCTCGTCATTAACTTCTTCCGAAATGTATCTCTGTTTAAAGCATCTTCTGGTTCTAGCCCCATCAAATGAAGATATTTAATATTTACGAACCAGGGCATTACAGTTTTGGGTCTGGAATAAAATAAGTTAAAGATTTTTTTTTTTTTGTTAGTCTGTTCTCCTCCATCCGTTTGAGGTGGCCATAGAATCGAGCCCGTCTTTTGCTGATTGTTTCAGTGATTTTATCTATTTTGCTATAGACTTCTTTGTTGGATTTCTTTTGATGGACGCCATTCTTAAAGTTGGAACCCAGAATTCTTCTAATAATTTTTCTCTCTTTTTGCTCCAGTTCTCCCAGAAGTCCTTTATCGGCATTCAGGAACAAGGTTTCAGCTGCATACAAAACTACTGGTTTCAGAACTGTTTCATAATGACGTATTTTAGTATTTTGTGAAAGACATTTTTTATTATAGATCTCTTGCGAAGTTTGGTAGGCTATTTCTGGTTTGCGAATCCTTTCCCGAATAGCTTCTTTGTCCAATCCATTTTTCATAATGATCTCACCGAGGAACTTAAATTTTTCCACTTGATTAATGTCCCCATATTTGGTTTGAAGTTTCGGTGGAGCATCCTTGATGTTAGTCATTAATTTCGAAGATATCTGTAAACCGGTTTGATCAGCAATTTCCTTCAGCAAATCAATTTGGATCCTAGCAGTTTCTAAGTCATCTGATACGATAGTGATGTCATCGGCAAAAGCCAGAGTGTCTATAGTGATCCCTTTAGATTTAGTTCCTATTCTTGATGGGCTGTAGTCAATTTCCTTCAATTTTGCTCGCCAGGTCCTAATGATCTTTTCGAGAACACAGTTAAAAAGTAATGGAGACAGACAATACCCTTGCCTGACTCCAGTTGTGACTTCAAAAGGATCTGACAGACATCCTAAAAACTTTACTTTTGATTTTGTGTTTGTCGGTGTGGATCTAATTAATTAATTAATAAAAATTTTAAAAATTTCGTTCACTTGTTTTTGAATTATAATTCATTTCAAAGAGAGACATGTAAAGAAAGTAAGACGTTTGGGTTGCTTATGTAAAAGTTGCCGCAAGGAGTCGCCAGCTGTTGAGTTAGTCCGACAGACTGTGTGGTGCGCTAACTCTCTCGCTCCTACATACCTTTAACAGCTGGCAATTCCTACTTGCGGCCATTTGTACATAGACAACCCAACCGTTTTATGTTCTTAACATATCTCCCTTTGAAACAAATTATAATTTATTTAAAAACGAGTGATCGAATTTTGTTGAAATATTTTTTTTGAAAATTTAATTAAAGATACTTGCGGCCATATTTTCGATAGGCAACCCGGCAGAACCGTATTTTTCTAATAATAATGATACATAACAATTGTGTCTCAATAAAATGACAGGTGGCCGTAGAAATCATGCGGCCGGATCTTGGACTGTCCTGTTTTACATGGTCGACAAAATAACACTATGTTGGTAATATGTATAATGTCGTATAACAATTTGAATAATAATGATCATTAATATAAATATTTAGTTTAGACAAGATATTACTCTCTGGAATGCCGAAAGAGATACTTGTCCACAGATTCGAAGCAATAAAGAGATGAGTATGATCAAGCTGGAAGAAAGAGAATTTTCATGTTGTGAGGGGCGGAACTAAATATGAAGAACACTAAAACAAACTATCAGTTAATATTGTGAGAAAGGCTGTGTTATTTTTATATTTCAAACTGTGTTATGTGGAAGTTTTGTATTGAAGTATTCTACAGCGGAAGAATAAATACACTGTTTACTGCCAAATGCAGACTAAATCAATGCAGAGAGATAAAGGAAGCCAAATACGAAGTCCTGGAAGGATAAGGGGCCATCCATAAATTACGTGGGGTGTTTTTCCGGATTTCCGGACCCTCCGGCCCCCTTGTGGTGAGCCTTTGTGAGATCCTGTCCGAACCCCCCCCCCCCCCCCTCTGGTGAGAACTGGTCCGTGAGATTCCCCCCCCCCCCTAGAAATCGCTCTCGCAAGTTTTTGAGACCTTTCTTTTTTTTAGGTCTCACCCATGCAAAGCCGGTTACAACCCCACTTTTCGACGAAAACACCCCATAAAATCGACTTTCGCGTCATTTTTACACCTCTTTTTTTAGCTCTACAGTCCAACAAAAATTAACAAAACCTCACCTGAGATTTCCGTTAACCCCCCGCCCTCCCCCTTGGTGAGATTTCGCCGGAACCCCCCGCCCCCCCTATTTCACCTCACGTAATTATTGGACGCCCCCTAAGTAGGCCTATTCAGTCTCAGGTTGTACCAAGACAAATTTTGATTAAAACTGGTAACCTATTACAGATATGAAGGCAAAGATGATGCTCATCGGGGTGAGGAAATGGTACTTCTAAGGAGAATACATCAGTTATGTTCTATTTGAGATGTAGCGTCTCATAATGTTAGCATACGTTAAAGTTGTCATCATTTATGTTACCAGGTGTATCCCAGATACGCTGTTACATACAAACTAGAATTTTGACCCCATTATCGACCTTAGGTCGAATTTCATCTACAAATACTAAAAATATTTTCATCTAATAAGGTAGTGAGAGACTCATTTCGCAGTTGCAAGGCTTTTTGATACGGTTCAGTAGAGGGACAAGAGTACAGGGGAAGCTAAGATTTGAGTATGCGAAGCAACTGACTGAAGAAGTAATATAATGGATGTGGGAAGATGAAGAGATTGACAAAAAAAAAAAGATGTTTCAGGGCACTTCAACATGATGGTCATCAGAACCCCAATTGAAAACCCGTACTGCAACGTGATTGGTGATTGAGAAAATGATCAAATATATCGGTGCTATCTATATTAAATTTGAGATCTATATTATAGCTCTATAAACTGGCAAGACAATATTCATTTTCTGATGTTTAATTCTTGTCTGCCAGCAATGATGCCTCATATATAATTCATCGAACTTATAAGCACTATATTTGCCCGAACATTTTTTCTTTATATTTATAATATCACTTTAAAAATATGCAAAAACAGTTTGTGTATTTTAATTATAAGAAACCTGAATATTAACGTTAAGACGCCGAAAATCACTAAAATTCAGCAAAGTGGGAAATGTGAGATCAAATTCCTAAACATGGAATATTATGAAAACTGTATGATTAGATCTAGGATAAGGAATTTCGTAAAAATATCCACCAATTATTTCAGGAAACCGTTTTTTTTTTTTTTTTTTTTTTTTTTTTTTTTTTTTTTTTTTTTTTTTTTTTTTTGAGTGAGAAAGATACAGAGATTTTACTGCCAACTTTGAAATAAGTTTATGACAATTCAGTCGAAACAAATACGTTTTTACCGAAGAAATATACATTACGAACATAAAAAACAAACAGTGATCGGAGATTCCACAAAGAATCAGCGGAACAGAAGTTTCACGTATTTCCGATTAATATAATTCTCTCTTCTCGCTAGAAATTAGATTAATCGAAACTTCATTATGCATAAAATTTTCAAAACCAGTATAGGAAAACAAATTTTTCAAATTTTGGAGTATAATATTGTAGGATTAGAAATTTTCTACCACTACAAACGTGACAATAGCTGGCAGCTCGAGGCTGCGGTTTCCAGTCATTCAGATCGTATGATGTGTAGCGCCTTGTTTTAATTACCCCGCGGCGCCGTCCCCCACCAGTGGACAATGCGACGGCAGGTAGGCAGGGCGTGGTGCCGTTCCCACGACGACGCGCCGCCCGCATAGCGCCTCCAGACGAGGCCACGCAGAAACCCGAGCCGCTTCCCGCCAAAACGGCGGCACGTGGTCTCCGCAAGGTCGCGTCGCGACGCCGCACGCGACAGCACCGTGGCGCCGCGCCGCGCCGCCAGGCGGCAGCACCGGCCGCACCGCAAGGATCAACGTCGGCACCGAACTTGCTGTCTCCCGAGCACTGTCCCATCTGTCTTCGATACAACTCTCGAAAGCGTCAAACTCTACTCTAACATTTCCTTCGTAAGACAACGCCATAGTCACATATTGGTAACATTAAGTGTTATAAGTTAATACCTTTGTAGGAAAGGGCCATATGCCAAGATTGAAAACAGAAGTATACGGTCATCATTCTTTATCATTATAGAACACTAGCTCGTACCCGCGACTTCGTACGCGTGGATTAAGAATTTTTTTGCCAGAATTAAATATAGAAAGTTGTTGGTAACGAAGGATTGGTCCCAAACAATATCGAGTCGGCATAACAGGAAAGCTATCACTATATCATTGTACCGTCGACCTGTCTCTTGAAGAGAATCAATTTCCAACATATTTCTGTCTCCATTCGATAAGGTCTCAAAATTTCGTGACTACAACTGTTAATCATACTGGAAAAAATATTCTGTGCTCTTCATACAGATTTTCTTATCAAATTCCATCAATATCAATATAGCCATTTAGTCGTCAAAACGTAACAAAAAGACAGAGACTTACTTCAGTATTTATAATACTATTACTGCGGTTCACATACACAATATGACTGCGAACATCACCTGAGGGATCATTATAACGTAAAAAAGTGTACACCTACAGCATTGCAAGACTACCTACGATTTGCCGCGCATTGCACCCCTAACTTTGTAATATCTACAGTTTAACATTCAATCCGAATAACCTACGGCCCAGGCGTGATTCTTACGATCAAAAACAATTTTTAAAAATCTTAGCCTCCACGGAGGTTTGAAACGCAGACCACGACACTTGTAAGCAAGCACTTTAACCACTGAGCTGCCTGATCGCCACGCGGAAAAACAGTACAGAGACGTCCATATCCAACTCGTCTGTCAATCGCCGTCCAGTAGTATTTCGAAATTATGAGACAACATGTGTTATTTATACAGATAATTTTTCAACCAAACGTAGACAGTATTTTTCTCCTTGTTTCAAAGGATAAGTGTGCAAAGTTTCATCGAGATCGGATGAAAACTGTGGATTTGTATGAAGAACAAACAAACAACCAAACATACATACATTCATCTTTATATATATAGAAGATGTGTGAGTACATAAGGAAGTATAACTTCTTCTGTGTGATCTTCCACAAATAGACCCTTTTTTTTAGGGTAAGACGACGCAATCGCTATTGATTCACTCATTTGTACATCGCACACTCCATTTAACCCTTTGTAATTTGCAGTACTTAACTTCTTGGTGGCCTCAACAGAATTATAACGTAATATTTGGACGAATCCTGAGTTGTGTAAATAGGGGAGTGGGGGGCGGCTGGAACAAAAATTTCTTTGGATCATCTTCATGAGTATCAAACAAAAATTACCAAATGTATCATTTGTCAGAGAACTTTCATGAATTGTGTATTAAATATGCCATGAAAATATTATTTTTGCGGAAAACTTTTAAAGTTTTTCAAGTTGCATTTTAGTTTGTGATTTGATTTTTTAAAATTTGGTATACATATATATTCTAAAGCTTATTGGAATATATGTATATCATAGTAATAGGGCCATCAATCCGTCATTGAAGTATGCGCTTGGATTAGAAGGTTCACATCCCTAAGGCTTCATGACATTTCCGTGCCTGCGAAGAAGCTATATCATGCTTCATCAAAGTCGACTGGGGAAAATACACGTCAGTTGTTACTAAATTTTTTAAAGAATATTTTAAGAATAAATTTTTAATTTAATTAATTTTTTTTTTCTAACCTGTAGCTGAGGTAATTTGTGCTTGACACATTTCCCCCCCTCATAACATACCAAAAGGCTCATTTTGTAGCCGCTTATACACAATGAGAAAGATGAAGCTGGATACCCTGATTTCATCACGGTGGGCCATGATTCCCTTGATCAATGCTAGCTATCACCGGGGTATTTACAAAAAGCGTGTTTATCATCTAGAAGTAACATAGACTGTAATGTTATGTTCAAAGCATCCCACCTTCCTCAAATGAAGATCAATACCGTAGTAATGGCACTATACCCAAGGTAAGTGTTGAGGCGTATAGTGATCATGCTGGAGTAACAAGTCAGTTCTCTGTTTTTGTACAGAATTCTGTCTCGAACGCTCAACCTGTATTTACGATTGGTAGCAGCCTGCGCCATAAAAATACGTAAGAACGTTAGTTAGGCTGCACTGCGTTGCGTTGTAGGTTTCTACTGTAATAGCCAAAGGTATGTGCTCTGCTAGCGAGTCAGTAAGAGCGATTCAAGTAAATACAACAACGAATCCAATCTAACCAGTCAGCTAACTTAAGCGTCACTCATAAAACTTTAGACTGTTTTTATACACCTTTTTTGTTCGTATTTCATCTACAAGCTGCAAACGAGGTCGTAAAACTGTTCTAGTCTGTGAGAAACACTTTCTTACTATAATACAACGTAAATATTTTTTTAAAATAAAATAACATTCAATCAAATTATCAATTTATTTTATTCGTATGTTCAAAATAGTCGTGGAAACGGAACTGCGATGGACATAAGAAAGATGGAGGGCGTTCACGGTGACTAAGCACTTAGTATTAAGGTCGATTATTCCAGCATTCATAAGGGAATAATACCACCTAGCAGCATAAATTAAGTTTATTGGATGGTTTTTATATTTCAAGCCGCAAAAGCTTTTTAAGTTTTTATTTTCAAAATACTGTTTTATTTTCTTGTTTCTGTCTAACGGAACCGAGCGTGGTGGGTGAGCAATTAACGCTCTGGTCTCGCATTCGGGGGACGCCGGTTCTAATCCCCGTCCGGATTTGGGTTTTCCATGGTTTCCCCATATCACTCCAGGCGAATGCCGGCATGCTTCCTTCAAAAGGCCATGGCCGAATTCCTTCCCGTTCCTTGTCCCCAGTCCTATCCCGCCTCTAATGACCTCGACGTCGACGAGGCGTAAAGCCATAAGTAAAAAAAAAAGTTTCTAACGGATTGATACACTTTCGATGTAAAACATAATTATAGGAAACGTAACCTACATTACGTATCTCATATTTTAGGTGTAAAATTCTCTTTAGTCAAGGCCTTCTGTAGTGACATATTAAGTTGGTACTATTTCCAGGGGGTATACGAAACGTCATAACAGACTGTACAATTAGATGGTGACGGTTCTCTGAAGTTCCTGAAAGTATTTGATTGGGAGAAGACCTCGCGACAAGTATGTAACAGCGTGCTGCAACTAAGGAACAGAATAAAAAACTGTCGGTATGGCTTTGTTGACTGTATTACACACTCTGTTGTGCTGCCAAACACTGTCGAAAACTTGAGAGTTATACAGTTCGATTAAAGTTGTATTATTGTTGAGCTATCATACTAAACAAGTGTTACTCAAGTTACATTCTGTAAGTTTTCACGACACACAAAATAGTTTGAAGAGAGAGAGAGAAAGAGAGAAAGCCCGATGAAAGGATTAAGAAATACTCCATGCAAAGAAAAAAATTATGTGAACATTTTTCCCGTGGTGCAAACTTGGTCGAAGTCGAAATGAAAAAGATGTGTGTAACCAGTGTTAATAAATGGAATATCCAGAGAGAAAAAATCCGTGTGATCTGTTTCAAGGTGGAAACGCAAATTAAAGAATCTGATTAGATCGATTGATTGTATTCTTATGGTTTTTCACCTAGTCGACGTCGAGGTCATTAGAGACGAGAAAGGACTGGAGACAAGGAACGGGAAGGAATTGTGCCATGGCCTTTTGAAGCAACCAGCCTGGCATTCGCCTGGAGTGATTTTGGGGAAACCATGGAAATCCCAAATTTGGATGGTCGAACAGAGAAACGAACCCGCGTCCTCCCGAATGCGAGGTCAGAGCGTTACCGCTCACATCACGCTCGGTGATTAAATCGAGCTTCTGCGTAGGAAAACGCTGGAATTCTAGCGGGAATGATGTGTTATATTTGACAGTTTGTAGCAATCCGTGTTGCGGAGGTGTTAAAATAAGTTATGTTTTAATTATCCGTACAGTCAGTCAGAAGCGGGCATGGAATGTTATAGAGATCGATCACCTGTCAGCATGTGGCCTCAATTCGGCTTGGTGCTGTGGGGGCAGTGGAAGGCAGAACGAACTCTGCACACCTCCCCCCCCCCCTCCCCTCTACTGAGGCTGGCCTTGGCCCGGTTTTATTTACTTCAGAATGACTGAATAACGGGATGTGTGAGTCGTCAACTATATCCTACCATATTAGCATTTTAAGTTAGTGTAAATCCATGACCGCATTTTGAGTATGGTCGCGGATCTGGAATAGTTTCCGGGGTATTCCTTTGGGATTGTTTAACTGATATGGCAAATGCAACATTTCAGGAAACCTTTTTTTTTAAACTGCTTAATGTCTCTTAACAGCGAGGTCTTTAGAGACGGGAAAGGATGGGGGGCAAGGAATGAAAGGAATTCGGTCATGGCCTTTTGAAGGAAGCATCCCGGCATTTGACTGGAGTGATCTGGGAAACCATGGAAAACCCAAATCTGTATGCCCGGACGGGGATTCGAATTCAGGGAACCGCTTCATTTCCATTAGAAAAGATGATCTCTATTTTCTTTTTTTTTCGCGTATAACGATTACACGGGAAATAAACATATCTCACCCTTGAAAGACCCACTTAATTCTTTGGTGATAATCAAGTTGGACTAATTTTACGGACAAAAAAAAAAAAATGAAAAGATTTTGTCGTCTCAGGTCATGAAAGCGTAACCACACCTCAACTGTTTCTTGGTTTTGATTATTTTTGGTCCTCCTGAAGTGGATTTAAACCAAAAATGCATTGCACAGAGTCTAAAATTGACAAAGAAATCAATTTTTAGTGCTATCACATGGTCACCAGTCTGTCTAGGATCGGTCAAATCAAATAATTTCCTTTCAGCCTGTAACGGCAAAAAATTTTTGGTCCTTCTGAAATTCTATGTATCTGCACAGGAACACGACTCTTAAGAAATTTTGCCTACAGCTACATGCATTGTCCACTAAAGGCAACTCCATGCTTCTCGAATCACTGCGTCTGTTTAAGTGTCGTGTTAGTGTATTCAGAGCACGTCATCGACTGCTCGACTGAAGGAAAAACTCATCGTCAGGTAGAATTAAATCTGCTTAACAAGAAAACACAAACAGCCTTTCGCGATCTCAAAGAATATTTGATTTAATTGAATTGCAATGCTCCGTGGCAATTTTCCTACACACCCGTTATTACCCTCAACTTTTGCCCTCTACGAATTTTAATTTAAAATTATCTCAGCATTTTTAGTAAATTATTCATCTCTTCCCTTGGTAATTTATTCCTATCCGTGACTCTCTTCCCTACGAAATATTTTTTTTTCACTCACTTATGCTTAAAGTCGAGTGCCAGCTTGTGGTCATGATCATCTCTTCCCTTCCACTTAATACTACCAATTCTTCTGCCAATATTTATCCACGCCTCGTCAGCAATACACGCCTTGTACACTCCCAGCGCTCTCTTCACCCTCCTGACGTCTTCTAATGAATCTAATTTCAGCTCCTTTACCATGTCTGTTACCGATTGTGTTGTAATTTCCAGAGACGAATCTAGCAGCCGTTCTTCACCACTGCGATGTGATTAAAACCACAAAGAAAACAATCAGAATGACGAAAGTGTCGAAATATGGCAGACCATTTTAACCTCAAACTTACTGTCTCTTCAATAATTCCACACAACCCCCTGTAAGAGCAGGTATCAGTTGAATCTGCCATTGCATTACTTTGAATTAAGATTTAAATCCATTTTTTTGTTAAATCTGTTATGTTGTTCCATTCTCATATTTTCGTAACAGTAAGGTTACTGAAGCAAAATACCTGTTTGACGTAACCGTAAGAGTTGAAGTTTCAGCCATGTTGCGAGGTATCCTCTTTGTACGTCGATAATTAAAGAAATCCTGTTTGGCCATACCAATCCTTCCAGGTTCTTTTGCAATCTGATCTATAATCGATAGCACGTTCCGGACGATATGTGTGGCCCCAGGATATCGTCTCACACGTTTTTCTGCTATCACCTCACAGATAAAATTTAATTATATAGTCTTCTCTATAAAATCAACTGCTATTTATTGACACATCTTAATAAATTCAAATATTTACAGTTCTCGTGATACAACTAAAATCTCACAAATAACAATCTGTTTCTCCTTGGCTAAAACAAAACAACACAATACAGCCTACCAACTTCAAAATAATAAAACAATATAAAACTTAAATTTACCCATTTTTACACATACTACTATACTGTACGGCCTTGTATCTAAAAATAAATACATTCATATATTCCTTAAGTTGTAAAATTATTAATATTATTATTTAAATGTCTGATGAAGTGGGACCTCACAATGTGGAGAAGCAATATTTTAGATTTTCGGCTTTTTCTTTTATTTTAATCCTAAAATTATGTTGAAACTGTTATTTATTTTGCAGCCTTGGTAGTTTTAGACTGCGCGATGGAGGTCCCCGTTAGCTGGGGGCCTGCAAGTCACGCGCGGCCTGACAGCTCTCTCGTCAGCATAATTGGGACGCTCCTCGCTGGGAACCGCTTCATTAGTCCATCAGCGCACACCCGGCGGAATGTCTCGCGTCATGCACAAGCAAACTGCTTCTTCTTGTTTTTGATAGCCTTCCTTTTGCCTTTCTCTCCTTGTAGGAAGCGCAAGAAAATAAATATACGAGCGTAATTATACAAGGCAACGAGAAGCTCTGCACTTGATAATGAGTGCAAATTTTTCCAAGGAGATTATGTTTCTAGTTGACAAAAAAGTTATCGTTACAAACTGTAATAAACAGGAAAAAATTTTCAATTTATTTATTAACTTCTATGAAATAAACGCTACACACGGAGAAAGGGGGCGGGGCAGCCCAGGCGATGGAGTGTCTGGCTACGACCTAAACGACCGGGGTTCAATCCCCGACTAAGCCGAGGATTTTTCGCCAAAGCTGCGCGTCCGTAATGGATCCCCAGGCTAACTCAGCCTGCTGTTAAAAGTACGTGGGAGAAACTCCATGGGACAGGTTCAGTCGGCCTCAGTGCAGCAGATCGAAGAGGGAATCACGGATCTCTACCTCCACGTATCTCTAATGTGAGGTCCTCTGGGCCTGATATCTGCCTTTGCCTCTTTTTATTTTTTTTTTGTTGGCTACATAAAAATTTCAGTTTCACTGCATCATCACAGCTGTTGACTTCAGAAAACTATGTAGAAGGAATACAAAATTCGGCTGGTTGAGAGAAGGCATTTCGCTGTATGAAATAGGACAGATTAATGTACGGTAGAGACAAAAATAAGGCTGACTTTAATGGAGAGAAACCAACTTTAATGTGATCTGTTTCCCTTTTTACATAAATTAATTAATCTTTGTTACGCATAAACTATCATAAATAAAATTATCAATCATGTAAATTAATGCCGAGAGAGCTCAGGATGTTGCTTTATAAATCATCAACCCAGTTGAGACCATTATTTGACATAAATTTATATTTATTACATAAGCAAAACTGATTAGGTTTATTATTTTTTTGCTTTTAGTTTTACGCCTCGTTGATGTAGAGGTCAATTTAGGCGATAAAGCACTGGAGGCAAGGAACTGGAAGGAATTCGGCCTTGTCCTTTTGAAGGAGCCATCCCGAAATTCGCTTGCAGTGATTTGGGGAAACCATGGAAAACCCAAATCTGGATGCCCGGGTGGGGATTCGAATCAACATCCTCCCGAATGCGAGGCCAGGATGTTAACAGTTTTATTCTTTACATTAAACAAGTATACAAATAAATTAAAACAAACTTCATCCGATTTTTTTACATATTCTCAGGATTTCTGATAGACTGTGACTGTACTCGGCGAGAACAATAAGGTTTCTCGAGGCTGCACTGGGTCTAGTCAGTGAGATCACGGTGCGGCGGTCACAACTGGCGTGGTTAACCATCTGCTGCGCTGTCTGGAGTCGACGCCATCGAAGAACGACGATCGGTCGGCGTGATGTCTTCAGTCAAAAGAGCTCAGCCAGCATTTGATGGAAGTGGAAGCTAAGCTCCTTACATGAGCTTTTTCGGACCCATTTGTCCGTCATTGGAGGCCACTGCACCAAGCCGTCTGCTAAGGAACACAAGTCAAAGGAAAACAACCATGTTTTTTTCTACCAGGCTGACTTGGAATCACGGAGTCGGCGCCAGGACATCTCGCTCGCAATATTCGCAGGCTCAGGAAGCCGTTATTCAGCCATTTTACCCACCGCGGGCAACAGCGCAATGTGCTACCACTGTTCGTGCAGCTTTATGTAAATGTATCTCAATTTACAACGGATGTGCCTGCTTACAGGCGATACATTACAAATGCTAGTCAATACCAGTGGTAAAACGAGAGATGGGAAATGATGTTCACACGTCTACATCTACATACAGGGCGTCCAGGAGTGAAAGGATAATCCTGCAACCGCACATAGGTCGCATCAGGTCCTAATATATGATAAAATTTTATTTTAGTAAAAGTCTCACCATTTTTTTTTTTTCGAAACATATGACTTTGTTCTGTTTATTCTCCGGCATTTATACAAATTAAGACTTTTTTAGCTCTGTTTTTGTTTTAATTTACTCAAGGATGGTTGAATCATCTGAAATAACGGTATTTTTTTTAGTAAAACCTTAAAAAAACACTATTTTCTTTTTAAAAAAATCACTATCATCTTTTTTTACTACAAGTTTAAAATTGACAATGGTTTCTTTTGCAGATTGAACTGCCATAAAGCAACCATTTTGAAAGAAGTATGAAATAATTATACAATTTAAGATTTTTTTTATAAGGTTTAGTTTAAAGTTTTTTTTAAAAAAAGTTGTTTTAGACGAATCAAATATCTTGGAGTAAATTTTTTTATTTAAAAAAATTACAAGTTTCAAAAAGTCTTAATTTGTAGAAATGGCATGAAAAAAACGAACAAAGTCACATTTTTGTTAAAATATTAAATTTAAAAAAATGAATGTCTTGAAAATGGCGTGACTTTTACTAAAATAAAATTTTGTTACATAATAGGAAATTATGCGACCCATCTGCGTTGCAGGATTATGGTTCCATTACTGGACACCCCGTACATACTCTGCGATTCACACAATTCTGGGTGGCAGAGGGTGCTCAGCACCAAAACTAATCTCTTCGCTGTGCTTTCCAATCCCGAATGGTACGAGGGGGAAAAAAAAAGAATTCATATAATTATCAGTGCGGCACCTTATCTCTCTAATCTTACATTTCCAGTAGTTGCGACTCAATTACTTTGATGGAGGAAATATTTCATCAGACTCGTAAGTGAAAGTGGGTGTCCATGTGTTTACAAATAAGTTCAAACGATACGTGCGTCGTCTATCTGCCAGAGACTCCCAGCCCTATCTACTCCTCAGTTCTGTGACGCTTTTGTAAGAACTGTAACAAGTGGTCACGAATCGAGCGGCTCTTCTCTGTACTTTCTCTATACTATCAATCAAGCCTTTACGAAACTGATCGCAAAGGACATAACAGTAGTCCAAATGTGGACTCACAAGAGATTTGTATGTACGCTTTCTCCTTTGTTTGTTAATTATTTTTTTTTAAATATTCGACCAATTAGATCTAGCTACGACCGAATTAATGTGCATGTCCCATTTCATGTTCCTTCGTACTGTTATGCCCAAATATTTCACAGAATTGACCATATCATTAAATCTGCTGTTTAATTTTTATCTGTGAACAATAGGATTCTTTTTGTTAGTTATACACATTGCCTTCCACTTTTTAAAATTTAGTGTAAGTAACCTTTCGTATCCATCTGTCATCTATATGAAACCGACTGATTGTCTAAGCCTAAGGTTTCGACTGCAAAAGTTGAGTTTGTTTCAGAATGCAAAAAGTGGAAAGGATATAGCATTCACAGATATTTAACCAGATACTCTCTCTTAATTCACGACAGAGAGGTTAGACTGGGTCGTAAGACCATACGAATTTACTTTACTTTTAGTTATCGCCAGCTGATGTGAACACGGTCAAGTTACGACGACACCAAGAGAACATCAAACACAACACAATTCATCAGGGCTGCATTTAGGATCTGTAGGCCCCTATGCTATAACTGTGGTGCGGGCCATATATATACATGGTATATACCAAAAGTAGTAGGACTGATTTTTTTAAAAAAATTTATTGAAGATATCTTTACAATTCCTTAATCCTCTTCGAAATAGCACCCTTAGGCAGCTACACGCCAAAAATTACGCTGCTGCCATTGGCCATACGCCTTCTGGAAGTCAGTTTCGGGGACGCTGTTGAGAGCCTTCGTCGATGCTGCTTCAACGTCCTGGATTGAGTCAAACCGCTGTTCCTTCAGCTGATTTTTCATCCAAGTGAGTAAGAAAAGTCAGATGGAGCCAAATCAGGACTGTAGGCGGGGTGCAGCAACATGGAAATGTCAATTCGGGCCAACAGTTGTCTCATGACGGCGCGCCTTGGCACGGCGCAGTGTCGTGATGCAGAGTCCAGTTGGCGGAGATGACTTGTCGGACGCGATTCACTCGGTCTCGCAGGCGGTTTAGCACTTGCAGGTAAAAGTTCGAATTGACAGTTTCCCCAGGGGAAACGAACTCCTTATGAATCACCCCGCGACGGTAAAAAAAACATCTGCATTGTCTTGATCTTTGATTTACTCATGCAAGCCTTCATTGGACGGGAGGATGAAGAAGACAACTGTTGGCCCGATTCAGCGTTGCCACGTTGCTGCAACCCGCCTACAGTCCCAATCTGGCTCCAACTGACTTTTTTTTTATTCCCACGGATGAAAAGGCAGCTGAAGGAACAGCGGTTTGACTCAATCCAGGACGTTGAAGCAGCATCGACGAAGGCTCTCAACAGCGTCCCCGAAACTGACTTCCAGATGGCGTATGGCCAATGGCAGCAGCGTAATTTTTGGCGTGTAGCTGCCTAAGGGTGCTATTTCGAAGAGGATTAAGGAATTGTAAAGATATCTTCAATATTTTTTTTTTTAAAAATCAGTCCTACTACTTTTGGTATAGACCTGTATATATATATATATATATATAAATGTAAGAGCATAACTCACTGAAAGATCAAAGATTCGAACGTGTTTTCTGTATGGTTTCCGAGACTGAAGTGAACGAGGTTAGCGAGTGATGCTCGCACTTTCAGTTTTTCGACTGATGATTGATGTATAAGGTGCTGCCTATTTTAGTTGTGTAGTTGCAACCAAACACCCTCAACAAAAGCCCGCGAATTACAAACTCAAAAGTTTTAATCTTTTTATATATAAAAATCTCGCGTCACGATGTTTGTCCGAGATGAACTCTGAAACTATTTAAATCATTTTGATGAAATTTGGCTTACTGTGTGTAATTTGGACCAACTTAAGAGATAGAATAGTTTTTATCTCGATTATTGACCTTAATATCTATTATTGCGAATTAAATATTCGTTCAATGTTTGTCATACGACAATGGTTTATAATTATTTGTAAGTGCTGTAAGTTTGAGCGTTCTGGTAGCTCCGTGATTAAGGCATCTGACTGGAGACCCAAAGGTCGCTGGTTCGAATCCCTTTGCCGGCGGTGATTTTTATACGCATTTAACTCGGCCTTCACCTCCGGATCAGGGGTGGAATGCGCAGCCAATAGAAACCCTGTCACCAGGTCATTACGACTACACGAAATTATTATTATAGTTCCATAGGTTTCTAACTGATGGCGATGTATTAATTTATCGACACAACACTTGGCTATCTAGGTTATAAATATCAATTTTTTTATATATTTTCAATTAAGTAATTTGTAATAAAATGTAATTAATTTTTTAAATTATTGTTTGTCGTTAATTTTAGCTATTCGAGACTCTTTATCAATTACTTTTGAATTTTCAAATTGACTATAATGATTTTGTCTTTATTACTGAATATTAATTTGACTACATTAGGCAGTTTAGAATAACATTGATCCATCGTACTATAACTACTGAGTCACAGCAACGCGTGACCGGTCAGCTAGTAATGATATATGAAACAGTAGGTCTAAATATTAAAATAAAACAAACGATAAAAAATTATTAACATCATCAACGCACGCAATGGAGAAAGATAAAAAAAAACACCATATTGATTATTAACACACGCATGTCAATAGGAAGACAGCGAATAATATATATATATATTTTTTGCATGTGGTGAGGGCCCCGAGTCTACAGCCTGGAGCCTATGCCTAAATGCCTCCCTGCAATTCGGGTTAACGTCAGCGAATGAAAGTCGGAGGCCGTTACACAACACTAACCATTATGTTCCGTCGCTTGACCGCAGAGTGTCAATACTGCTCTCCGCCGTTACGTAAGCACCGTGCATTGCGGGATGTTATATGTTTGTTTTATGGCCGCTGCGACTTCATAGTTTCTCTATAGCGCAGCGTCATTACGTTGTTCCACAAACATAGCTGTTAATGTCGTCCGGGGGGCGTAATAGCCAACGCGTCAGATGCGCGTTTCTTCTGTCGACCCTCTCGTGCTGCAGAAGGAGAAAGTAGACGGTAAGAGCAGAGGCGGAGCAGATAACCGCGACGAACTGTGAAGCGTGGGTGCACGCACTATGTGCTCTCTGGTGTTCCGGTTACGAGACCCCAGTACTAAAGGCTGTGCATTGACCTTAAACGGCATGCAGCATCGTCAAGGTTTAAAAATCACCACCAGGTTAGTGAACTGTACAGTTGTTGTAAAGTGATGAAAATGATCACTGACGCGAATATCCCTGGCGTTGTAAATTAAAATGTCTCTGACAACGGTTAAAAAAAAAAAAAAAAGCCGGAAGCAGTTGGATGTGAACTCAGTGGTGTATTCTGGAATAAAACATGGTTGTGCACGAACCGTAATTTACATCGATCAAGTAAGGGTTAGTATTATTTTGTTGCTTAGTAACTTGCACTTCGTCGACGTCGAGACTTTAGATGGAAGGAAAGGTCTAGACACAAGGAACAAGAAAGAACCATCCCGGCACTGGCCTGGAGCGATTTCGGCAACTGAGTAATGCGAAATCTAGATGGCCGCACAGGGATTAAAACCTGCGCCCTTACGAATGCCAGACCAAACATTACCACTCACGCACCACGTTCATTGTTTATAATTACCATGAATATTCCAGTCCGGTCGGTAACATGACACTCAGAACCTTAACAACAGCCTTAGATGAAGATAAGTATGTGCCACATCCGGTGTGCAAACGTGTGCGGTTAAATATGCTACTTTCTGGAGAGGGAGGGTAGGGAAGTAAGTTTGCCACAGTGTGAAGGAATTCGTAAGTGTTACCACTATGTGAGTGTTCAGAACAGAATATCATTTCTGTTGTGGATAGGATACCAAAAATAATCAGACTGAATCACGGTGCCAAGCTTTTCAAGCCTACTGTTCCAAACGACAACTGTTGGGGTTAATTCCCCCGTATGACGGATGAGTCGACAGCGTCATATGCCCCCACTCCATTACATTACATCTGTAACTGCGACATTGTCTACGTCTCGCAACACTGAAACGGCGCACTCCTAAAATAACCGAGCCCGGTGGTAGTGAAGTTAAAGGTCTGAGATTAACGGGAAACTAATGCACAAATATTCAAGCGACACGCAGCAGTCAAAGATTGCAGCTGAATCCACGCCTGCATACAAGTCAAGTTACAGTCTTAACGAAGAACACACACTGAGAAAGACAGTGCACGTGTAAGACATCGGCGTTAAGAGATGGACTGTTTCCACAAATAGAGGTTGAAAAAAATCAGATCTGTTGCTAAAAGACTTTCGCTGACTTTGGACTGTTGACAGAATCGAGAATATATTGAGTTTAAGTTTTACAGGTGTAAATAAATCGTATGATATCGTTGGCCGGGATATCCCTAAGGATTGTTCGGCCGCTAGATGAAACGTTCTTCTTCTTTTGTGCTTAAGGCTTTACGTTTCGTCTACGTTGAGGTCATTAGAAGCGGGAAAGAATTGGGGTCAAGGAACTGGAATAAATTCGGCCATGGTATTTTTAAACGAACCATCCCGGCGTTCACCTGGAGTGATTTTATTTGTTATTTGTCGTATGGCAAGCAACTAATACAATAATAAATATATACAATAACAAGAACGTTGGTAGCGTTCACAAGTTGATGTCTAATTCTTCCAGCCATTCTAAGAAGGAACTTGTAGCTCCAAAAACATCTTCATATGGTCCATCATACTTCCGTAGAGGGCATTCCCTGATAATATGCTCCACACTCTGGGAAGGAGCACCGCAGTCACATGCAGGAGAATCCTGAAGACCCCACTTATACAGCATGGCGTTGCATTTCGCATGGCCTGTTCTTAGGCGATTTAGTTTGACCCACTGGTCTCTATTTAGATGGAATCCTGGAAGTCCAGTTGTGGGATCTTTAATATCTGAATGTTTTACAGATGTGGAGTTCCAGCTTTGACGCCATTTTTCCATGACATCAAAGTCAAATACATCTTGCCATACCGGATTTCTTGATTTAAGAAGAGTGGGTGGTAAGTTATTTAGAACCTCGTGGATTGGGAGATCCTGTGGATGATCAGGATGGTGTAGTTTTATCCACTCACGTGCCGTTGCTTCTTGGCGTCTTATCTCTGGAGGTGGTATTTTGCTGATCAGGTGCAACCAGGGGACTGGGGTGGATTTTAGGGTGCCAGTTATTACTCTCATACACTCATTCAGGTGGACGTCGATTTTTCTAGTATGATTACTACGTTGCCACACTGGAGCACAGTACTCAGCAACAGGGTAAACCGTGGTGAGAGCGGTTGTTCGTAGTGTGTTCGCATCAGCTCCCCATGAAGTACCAGCAGGCTTCTTCATGATGTTGTTTCGTGTTTTCAGTTTCTGATTTGTGTTTTCGAGGTGTTTTTTGAATGTTAAGGAGCGGTCTAAGGTGATGCCAAGACACTTACGATGGAAATTATGTTTCACCCTCTGGTGGCAGAAGTTCACTTTGAGCTGCTGATGTGCTATTCTATTGCTCAAGTGGAATGCGCATACCTCTGTTTTCATTGGGTTCGGACAAAGTTTCCACTTTCTATAATATGTGTTCAAGGTTTCTAAGTCGTTAGAGAGAATGCTCTCACCTTCCTCTAATGTGGCAGTTTGGACGGTGATAGCTAAGTCGTCAGCGTAGCAGAATTTATTGCCGGTTGTTTCTGGCATGTCACTGGTGTACAAGTTGAAGAACAATGGAGCCAGTACTGACCCTTGAGGTAATCCATTTTTTATTTTAAATGACTTACTTGTCTTATGTCCGACGGTGACCTTAAAATATCTGTTGGTCAGCATATTCCTCAGGAGTGATGTTAGTTTCCTGCAGGGTATATGTTTTTTAAGTTTAAGTAGCAGTCCATCCAGCCAAACTGTATCATATGCCGCTGTTAGATCGACAAAGGCTACTGATGTTTTTAACTTCTTCTGAAATACAGCCTCAATGTATGATGTCAGTGCTAATACTTGCTCACAACAGCTCCATTTTAGTCTGAAACCTGCCTGATATGTTGGTGTTATGATATTTATTATTCCTTGTATGCGGTTAAGGATGAGGCGTTCTAGAAGCTTATAGCAAACACTGAGTAGAGCAATAGGTCGATAGCTTGAAGCATCATCTGCTGGTTTGCCTGGTTTGAGGATCGTCAAGGTGTGAGCCATCTTAAATTCTGGGGGGACTATCCCAGTGTCCAGGATATCACTGAAGAAGTTCTTGAGCCAAGTTCTTCCCTGCTTGCCGAGATATCTTATGAATTCTGGGAAAATGCCATCTAACCCTGCAGCCTTCCTCATTTTTAGCATTTTGATGGCTTTCTCAACTTCTTCATGACCACGGAAAACCCAAATCTGGATGGTCGGAAGGGGATTCTAACCCGAGTCCTCCCGAATGCGAGGCCAGAGCGTTGCCTCTCACCCAACACACTCGGCATGGCTTTCGGGTGGCTAACAGACCTATCATGGGATAGGGGACCTACAGTTTAACGTGGAATCAGAACCACGGAAGCGTTCTGGCTTACTGTACATTACGCAGCAAGCTGTGCCAGAGGGGAAGGTCGGGCTTTGAAAATCTCAATCGAGACCGGGATCCGAACCGGGGACCTTTTGATCTCCAGTTGTAGACTATGAAAGTTGATTATTCTGCCGCGATCCTATAACTAGACGGTTGTTGTTGTTGTTGCTTTAGGGCACGTCGACATCGGGGACATTAGCGCCTATAACTAGATGGTAACGTCGTGAATGAAAATCAATGGTTTCAGCAACAGGTGGAAAGCTTCATTTCAAGGTGCGAAAAATTGGTGGCGTTTAAAATTCGTCCTCTAAGTGTCTTGGAAGTTGCTTAACCATCTCAGGGAATGTTAATAGTTTGGTGTATATTACCGAAGTTGTCCTCATAACGAAGTGGAGAACGGTTGACAAAAAAAAGCAACGTGAAATTATTCTTTCATCGCCAAACTTCCCATAATACACATTGAAGAGTAATTGAATTGCAGGGTACGAGTGCGTCGCAAACCGCACGAACCGATGTATCCTTCTCAAAGTTCTCTGCAATGCTCCAACTAGAATCTCGACTCGTCTGCCCAGGAAAAAATTGCCTATTTTCTGCGTTTCACGACGCTTACTACTGAATCTGTTTCCTCTTATGATTCCAAGCGTGGGCGGTTGCCGTGCAGGATATACCCCTCCATGGGACGACGAATTGGAATGATCTCCCGTTGCCTTCACCAGTATGTATTCGTAAGTATTAATGTTAGTGCGGATTAGTGAGTGACTGTTGTGGTATGACAGAGTCATCCCCAATGAATATTAATAAATGATTATAATTAATATTCAGATTTTGTTATATTTGTTTATTTAAATTGTAAATTGTAGGGTTAATTCATACGTAAATAATTATGTATCAAGCCTGCGAGGCCAAATTTATTATTATATAATTTAATTCTGCGCTGTTAAGAAAATATTAAATATGGAAAATGGTTGGGACTGCAGTTTTGAGCGTAAGGATAGCTGGGCAGTGCTAAAGGCCGGCGACAATCTGGCGCCCTCGCTCACAATGGGACGGCAGCGAAGGGCGGGCAGAAAACAGTTACCTGGCGAGGCCGTTGTCCCCGTCTCCCCTTTGAGGAGGGGCAAGGTCAAACAAAATGTGCGCGAAACCTGTGACGAATGCTAACTAAGGTGCGAAACACGTGATTGTGCGATACATCGATTCACCAATCGTGTATGGCTACAGGGTTCACATTTGTTAATCCAAGGCTTCTGTTCCATGTCCGGAGAGAGGGAAACTGACTTTTTCCGTGGCGAGAGAAGACGACGCCATGATAGAGGACACAGACGTGTCGCCCGACACTCTCCTAGCTGTTGGTCGATGACTGCATCTAGACGCTTTCTGGCTCAGATGTGGCCGGAAACTGAGCGTTTCAACCGCTAGAGGCAATCAGCAGGTGTGCTAGCGCGGATGGGTCCGCATACTGCCATTCAACAGTGACACAGAGCGTGTCACACCTCGTCGAGCAGATGCGACAATGGTAAAGTACCAACCCAAAGGTCCACGGTTCCATAGGCTTTTAACGAGGCTTGCTAACCCGTAAACGGCTTCTGAGATAAGACTCTGCTTTCATCACAACAATTACTGAACTAACCAATTTTCCATGTTTTAAGCATCTTGCTCATTATATTTAATTCAAATGATGCTTTTCACTTTAAATGAATAGGCTGAGATCAGGAGTGGGCAGATCCAAAGTGAATTTAGCAAGATGGGGCTATACTGAGATCAGTGATATCAAGTGCGACTGCGGTGAGGACCAGACTGTCCAGCACATGCTCCAGTGTCAACTGTGTCCAGCATCCTGTTCGGCAGCTGAACTGTATGAGGCCTCAGAAAATGCACTGGAAGTGGCCAAGTACTGGTCCAGTATAATTTGATGACTGTAATTGTGTAATTGTATGTTTCTGATACGAAATAATAATAATAATAATCTTTAAATGGCGCCCCTGGGATTGTTTTGTAAATATTAACTTTAATTTATTGACCTGCGATGCCACATTAATGTATGTTGACTTTGCAAAATTTTTGAGATATTTTAAATCAGTTTATGTTTGCATTTATCAGGCAAATTGTAAACGCCGGGTATTGCTTGCTTATTTTCTTTGGATATTGTGTTTAACGTAACGTTAAATATGCCCGGCCTTGTATAAGCCAGAAGACCAAATAAATTGAATATTATTTTGTTTAACTTAAATTCTTGCAGCAATCAAGGTTCTAGTTCACCAATTAACAAATCAGTAAATTAATATTAATATTCACAATAATAAAAGTATAGGACGTGATGGTGGTACCTCCCCCCCCCCCCTCTCACTCGTAGAGCCCTACACAGTGTTCAGTATAGAGTGTTTTTTGAGTACTATGAAATGAGAGACAAAAGGAGTGAGAGGATGAAACCCGCAGGACTACTTTTCCGATAGACGCCTGAGGCCGCCAGGATTAACGTCCCAATTCAGAACTCTGATCATGACGCGACTTACAGAATTCCCGCTACCCAACGCCTGAGACACAGTATCTTCCTTTAACTCATCTGTCTGGATGCTCATTTCCATCACTAATATGTGTGTGTATGTGCTTTGTGACGTATGAAATTGTGGGTGAGATCTTGTATGAATATATGATATCTGTCTGATGACCAAGTGTCTACTGCAGCTCATGATATCTGGGACACTGTTACTGAATGGCACAAAAGGCTTGTGGTGTGCGATAGACGCGGCGATGTTGATGGGAACAGTTTTGTACATAGGACACACGATACTGAATGGCAGAGAGGTCTGTAGTGTGAGATAAATGTGACGATGTTGATGTTAAGAGTTTGGTACCTGGAACACATTTTACTGATTATATTTTGGCCAATCATGAACAAGGAGTGTTCTGCCTCACTTTTTCGTTGCTATCATTGGTGCTGGTTGTTGTGTAGAGCCGGCTGTAGGCATGGAGATGTGTGTGTTTGCGTATGCCTCTATGTATATAACCGTAAATATGGTGATACCGTAACTTCCTTTGTTGATGGACTAGAAACGGCGTACGTAACGTGACGTCAGAGAGACGGATACTCCTACAGTAGAAATAATGAATTCCATATACCTGCACCAGTTCCTCAAGCTGCTACATTTACAACAGTTGCTCAAAATGGCGTCCCCCGGCGTCAATGCAGGCGTGGCATCGTCGCACAAAGTTATGTCGTTCCCGTCCTAATCCCCCCGGTGTAGTTTGAACAAGTGTCGGAGGCAGAGAGAATTCTTACCAGGAGATCCTCTTCAGTCTCGACAGGCGTCTTGTACACAAGACTTTTCACAAGAAGAAATCAAGTGGGGTGATATCAGGTGAATTGTCGCCTATCCAATTTGCAGGAAATTTCTACTCCACGTGTTCATGAACGCCAAGTCCAAGGTAATGTGGGGCTCCATCATGTTTGAAGCACATCCACTGACGGATAAAGAGTGGGATATTTTCCAAGGACCTGGTTGGTGTGTCTCTGATAAACACTGTACATGTATCCCACTCTCAGAGGTATCAGAACGATTTTCGAGTTTAACTTTCGGCTCAGTCGTTTACCTTACCTCAAATGGATGCAATTATCCTTCTCCATCACCGCTGAAATATTGTAACATTATCACGGAATCAAGAGTATTGGAAAATGTCAGTTACAAGTACTAACTTTTTAGCACAAGGAACGTAACCAGACGCACTAAAAAAAAATCTTCGGATCATTCTTCTTCTTCATACGACTTTATACCTCGTCGATGTCGCTTTCATTAGAGCCAAGAGAGCACTGGGAGCAATGAATTGGAAGGTATTCGGCTATGGCGTATTAAAGGAAAATTTCCGGTATTTGCCGTAATGATTTCGGGAAATTGTGGTAAACCGGTCGGGGTATCGAACCTACGTCCTCCCGAATGCGAGGCCCGAGAGTTAACGCTCACCAACCATGCTTCTTCGGACCCATATCACGGAAGACCTTCATAAACCGTTGGAGTACTTTGTATTGTACAGATGAAGAAGTGACTTATTTTCAGCAGTCAAGTCTGTTGTTTCAAGTCAATTTCATACGAGTCGGGCAATGTGCAAGAGATGTAACGAGATGAAGTAACATCGTTTAAATCATTGATTCGTCATTAAAGAGAGATCTAAAAAAAAAAAAAATATGTAATCTGTTGTGGCTCGACACTACAGCTTATTTAGAGTGTATTGCGTTGAATATACCGCATGAAACGGAATATATAGGCAATCTGAATGTAAAATTTCTGTGGTAAAGTAGAGTCTACTTTGCACGCCTTCAGTACTATCTTAAATGAAGTAAAACTTACGCCTTCCATCGATTTGTTAACGTTGCAATTCCGTTGAGAAATTTAATGTTTTAGCCATATCCCATCTCCAAAAACCATACCTAATCAACTAAGTCGTACAGAATTCTGAATTTAATGTTTTCCGTGAGATGACATTATTTGTATACGCATACAAATGATGCGAGCTGTCTGGTGATACAGAAGGTCTGCGGTTCGAACCCTAGCCTATGCTGAAATTTCTAGGTACTCTAAAATTTCCCTAAGTCTTTGGTATAATTTTCGTTTCCTATTATGAAAACGGTAGGACACTCCGTTTTTCGGATTTCACGACAAACTGTATGCCTCCTATACCCGGTATGGTTGCCAGGTTAGGTTAGGCGGCTACGATAGAGCTGCATTGCGCAACCGGTAAGGACTGTCACCAGGTCTTAGAGACCACACGAAATTATTATATCTTTACCCTTCGTCATAGATATTAAGTAAAGAGAGTATGTCGTTTGATTAGAAACAGATTGGTCTCACTGGAAGAGATGGGAGACTCTGTGGGCTGCCTGGTTGCGTCAGACGTGGGCAGGGTCGGGGAGACGCTGTGCGCGTGGGCGGGTGCCGTGACGTCAGCGGGTGGCTGCACCCCTCCGCGGTTCATTTCGAGTCGCTCCCTCGATCCACACAAATGAGCTTCTCTCCCACACCCACTGCGCACTTGTCTAGAATCCTCTCAGAGCTGCGGAACAGAACGAACGAATCCAACAGCCTCTTCCAGATACACGGCTTTTCCTTAACCCACACCCGTGCATACGTCATCAGTAATACACACCCCCAGCACTCTCATCACTTACAAAAACTTGAACAGATAAATACATTATAAACCAGACGAAAAATCTAAAGGTAGGGAAAAATTGCCCGTTGAAGAATTCAGATGTAAATATCTTTGCATAACATTTTATAACTGGTCAGGACACTTTAAAAAGGTAGTAGAAGAAGCCTTCAGAATCTTTCAACTTTTTGATAGAGTGTTGAGGAGATGTACAAGATAAGTAAGAGTGTTGGGTTACAAAATTTTGGTTAGAACATTGCTTGAATATGGTGGTGTAGTATGGGACCCACATTTTGAGTACGAATTACAGGAGTTAGAGGAAGTGCAGAGAAGGGCTGCTAAATTTGTCTCTGGAAATTACCTGGAAACATAATCAGTAACTGGCATTATAAAGGGACTGGAATGGGATTCACTGGAAGACAGCAGAGTGTTGAAAAGAGTTATGGTAGTGTACAAGGCGTGTGTCGGTGATGACAAGTGTTAAGATATTGGTGGAAGAATTGGGAAAGGTGCATGCAAAGGAAAAGATGACCATGACCACAAACTGGCACTCGATGTCAGGCACAAGGGTGTGGAAAGTTTTTTTTCCGTAGGTGAGAAGGTTAGGGATTGGAATAACTTACCAAGAGGATGAATAATTTACTAAAAACTCTGAAAGAATTTAAAGCTGAAATTTAAAGACGCGGGTACAGGAAAAGGGAAAAAAAGGGTGTGTAGGGAAGTTACCGTCGTAGCGTGCACTCCATCGAAATTAAACTAAATTATGAATTAAATAAAAATCCTACAACACTAAAAATGATGAACCGTGTTTCGCGGTATTGTCTATAGGTTTTTACCCTGCATGTTGCTGAATGAGCGAGGAAGCTCTCAACTTTATTTCTAACCTGCCAAATTTTCAGACAACATGGGATAGATGTTTCTTCGCATAGTATCATCAAAAATATGATTTCAACAACTGGAATACTCTTATTATAAACCGCGCGTCTTTATTCACTTGTAATACATTATCGGCATCAACCTACTGAGTAAAATGATCAACACTACCGTACATTCTGAGCGCATCGTGTCGCTAACTATGCCGCTAGATGTCGGCGAATCAACTAGCACCCAACAGATAGTCTGGTAACGAAACTTTAAAATTGTTTTGGACATCTTGTTCAGTGTTTAGATCTGCTTTGGCATATTTGGAAGGAGTTTTTGATCATCTCAGTATGCTTTGTTGCTAGACAGAGTGTCTACTGTAACGTTGCGTAACATTCGCCATCTGCCAAAATTTATTGCGCAACCGAACTGCAGAGCAAAGGATTATTATTATAATTAATAACAATATTGGTAAACTTACTTCCGCAACCATTAGTTAAATTCATTACTGTTAGGCACATATTGTTGAGCAGTTCCACCGATAACAGTTTCTGATCTCCGATTCGTTTACCTACAAACGAAAACTTTCATCTTCCATGCGCCCGAAGTTAGAGGTTAAGTTATGGCCATAGTCTTCTCTTTGTTTAAACATATTTTTCCTGTCATCAATTTCTTGACTGGTTTGATGCAATCCTCAATCTCTACTTGTCTTGCTCAACCTCTTCATCTCTACATACCTTTTACAACCCACGTCCTCAATTATCTGCTTCATGTATTCTAATCTTCCTCTACAGTTCTTACCTTCGACTGTTCCCTCCACCAGCAAATTAACCAATCCAGCATGTCTCAAAATATGACCTACCAGCCTGTCTCTTCCTTCTGTAAGACTATTCCACAATCTTCTTTCCTCATCTAACATTTCCAAAACTCGTTCATTTTGTACTTTATCTGTCCATTTAATTTTCAACATCCTTCTATAGCAACGCATTTAATGCTTCTTTCCTTCTTTATGGTGTTTCTTTAGGCCACGCTTTGCTATCATAAAGTGCCGTGCTCCACACATAGAATTTCAAACTTTCTTAATCCTAGATCAATATTTGAAACTAAAAGATTTCTCCTTCAGCACAATAGCCCCGATACTCTACCCAATATCCACAAGGCTTCATCGCCAACGTATGCATTTTACATACCCACCAAACTCTTCACCCGCATTAATGCGTTGTAGCATTTAATGGCCGTGTTGAATGATCTCCTGTTTGTGGCTGTTATATTAATAAGTTTATTTTCGGCCGTCAGGGGACACAGCCTTTGTTCAATTTGTCTACGTCCTAAAATAAAAGATTGTACTTGAACAAAATAATTTTGTAGCGTATCACCAGGGGGGGGGGAGAATTATTAATTAATTCTTAATTAATTACGCTATACAGGATACTATAATTGAACATCAAAATGTAAATTATTCAAATGAGAATTGGATGATTCTGGGATTTGAAAACTGTCACAAAAAGACATTTTAATAAAGATTTTTACAATGGCATCTACAAATCTGAGCGTATTTACCATTACGTTAATAAACAAGAGGTTGTGCAATTTTCTAAGCAACGCTCAGAAGTACAATGAGCCCTTTAAATGCAAGCAAACAAGTATAGTTGTACTTTAAAAATCTCACAATTATTCTAATACAAAGTATGTTACCAGTTATGATGATAGCAAACAGTAATGAATATTAATGGGTTGGGACGCCACGAATGATTAACCTGTCATTCGACAGTTACACAGTCTAGCTCAGTGGTTTTATCAGATCAGAGCAAGGATCTTTATCTCGAATGCGCTTAAGGGTACAGTTTCAAAGTGAGTTGCAGGCTGAATGGCTTCGTAGAAACACATTACCGTTCCACGGCAGGTAGCGCTGGGCGGAGATGACCACCTGGTCGATCGTCGTAACTGGCCACGCCAGCAGTACGCGGCAAGTCGCAAGTTAGAAGTGCCTCAGATGGTCTCCAGGACACAAGTCGGCCCAGCACACATGGACCCCAAGTCGTCAACGACTCGTCTGGGCTCCTGACTGGAAGGAAGTCAGGAAGGAAGTGCCCCTCGTCTTTTTCTGCCGCCACGGAGGTAAACTCTGACTCGCCTCTTGTGGCTCGAAGACGACATAGAACATAAAATTCCCCGAATCTTAGTACTATGTTCCCTGTGATTGGCTGACCATCTGACGTCATGTGATTCTGTGCTTCTCTTCTCCACGTTAAGTTTCGGCAATCTTCGAGAGCCGATGCCTCCTTCGGGAGGAAGGAATTCTGTTTACGGCTTGCCCGACAGAAACCCCTAATCCTCTTACCATTCTGCCAACAAAGCGCCAGCCCTCTGCCCTTCACTGAAGTGTAAAATCCTTGCCTCTCACCCTTTCATGCGCATCTTTCGAACATACAGTGGACATCCCAAGAAATGGAAAAATATTCTAATCCTTTACTTTATATACCATAAAGTGATATGTAACAGGGAGCTTAGTGAATCGTTACAATTTTAACATGGTCATTTTGCCACTTGCAACACCAAGTAGGCTCAAAGGAACCAATCTGTCGGCATCCAAAGAATACAAGTTATTTTTCAGCAGAGACTGTCTAGTGACATTACTCGTTTCACTTCGCGCGTTTAAAGCATTGATTCCGATGTCGGCGCATCCGCGTAAGACGCTCAGCTGGTTTTGTAGCATTACTACTCTACACTTCAACGTACAACTCCAACTTCAGCCACGTATACACTAGCATTGCTCTGACTATGCTTTTCGGTAACCATGACATCAAAACAATTCCTAAGAGTAACAGACCACCTAGTTTTATTACAGAGAATACATAGGTCATTTTTTTTCTTTTTTGCTGTCATCAGTCTTTCGACTGGTTTGATGCAATCCTCCATCCCTTCCTATCTTGTGCTAACCTCTTCATCTCTACATATCCCTTACAATCCACGTCCTCAATTATCTGCTTCATGTATTCTAATCTCTGTCTTCCTCTACAGTTCCTACCTTCGACTTTTCAACTCCACTTACAAATTAACCAATCCAGCATGTCTCAAAATATGACCTATGAAGCTGTCTCTGCTTTCTGTAAGCTTCTTTCACAAAGTTCTTTCCTCACCCATTATTTCCAAAACTCGTTCCTTTCGTACTTTGTCTCTCCACTTAATTTTCGGCATTCTTCTGCAGCACCACATTTCCAATGCTTCAATTTTCTTTCTTTCTGGTATTCCTAAAGTCCATGTTTCGCTACCATAAAGTGCTAAGCTCCACACGTAGAGTTTTAAAAAGTTCTTTCTAATTCCTAGATCAATATTTGAAACTAAAAATTTCTCTTTTTCATGGAGGCTATTCTGCTTTTAACATCATTCTTGCTTCGGCCATCGGTTGTAATATTGCTTCCCAAGTAGCAGCATTCACTTACTTCCCCTATTGCGACATAATTTAGTAATAATAAATATTAGTACCGTTTTCTATAGTATTTGAGGAAATTTTTCTGTTATGTTATAGCGTCCTAAATGTACTGGCGGAGGATGTTACATATAGCATGGACAACAGGTAGGACGAATGAGCCGTCGTCCAGCACGTGGAGACTGAAAAGAATCTTGAGCTTTCCACCGGGATAGCGCATCAGCAAGAGGCGACGTCTCGGAGCCTGCCTCTGACCCCGAAGATGGAGCCAGAGGCAGGACCCAAAACGTCGCCTCTTAGGGTGACGCGCTATCCCGGTGGAAAGCTCGAGAAGATTTTACGCAACTGACTCATCGAGAAAGACTATTTTCTTTCATCAATCAACATAAGGGGGTCCATTAATCACGTGAGGTGTTAATTCCGGACCGACCCCTTGTGGTGAGATTTTGTCGGACCCCCTCCCCCCTCTGGTGAGATTTGGTCGAACCCCACTCCCCCTTGTAAAATAACGTGAGACCCTCCCCTATGAAGGACCTCGCAATTTTTTGAGACCTTTTTTTTATTTATTTTTTTAAGGTCTCCTGCTCCCAAGGGCGGTTATACCTCCCCTAAAGTCGGTTTTTACCCCCCTAAATCGACCTTTGCGTCATTTGTAGAGATCTTCTTTTATTTTAGCTCTACCATTCTACAGGAATTTCAAAACCTCACGTGAGATTTCCGTTGACCCCGTCCCCCTTGGTGAGGTTTGGTGAGATTTCGCCGGACCTCCCCTCCCCCCTATTTCACCTCACGTAATTAATGGACGCCCCCTAATTTCGTGGATGAGAAAATATTGAGTTCTCAGGTGAACTAAGTGGAAAAACTGATAGTCCAAGGGAAAATTAATAGTAAAAAGATTAAATTCGAAATGTCACTTATTTGCCTTGCTGAATCATTGTCAGAAAGAGAGAAGACTAATGGAACTGGCAGCAACTGGTACATGCCTTATCAAAACCCTTGGGTCACGTCACAGAGGCACGAGTATTACGCGACTACAGCGAGAGAGAGAGAGACAGATAATGAGAGAAGTCCTAAACGCAAGACAGAAGCTGTGAAATCTGGTTTGAGCTGCTGCCGGCAGCATTGGCCAGATTCTCCCGCGTTCGCGGCGAACACGGATCTGGGATTTGGCGGCCGGCATGAGACGTGGATTTTAATCTGGAAATCTGCGCGGACGCACAGTCTGAGCGGCCCACCCCTTTGCCTGTGGAGAAGCAAATAAAACGGAGCGAACGAGATGAATAAAAGAAAGGCGCCTCCACGGAGTGCGCGGGACTAAACGTCTTTTGACGGCGTAAAAGTTTAACGCAATAAACTAGTGCGCCGGCATGCGCGGAATGTGGGCGTGGCGGCCGTTATATTGCCTGCGCGTGCCCAGATGAATAGGAACCGATAATAAAACACGCGCTCGGGAAAGGGTCGGGCAAATTATGTCTTCGCGGGAGGGAGTCGAGCCGCTCGGCGGAGCAATTAATTGCAGTCCTCAGTGCAGCCTCGACACTCAAACACTCTGCGTTTTTAATCTAACAGCGAAAACTGCCTTTTTTTAATTTGAATTTACTGGGCAAAAGAGTAAGCTGCGCTAAAAATTTGGTATTGGATTCTCAACTTTAAGGACGTATGGCTTCGAAACTAAAGACAATTTCTGTTATGGAAATAGTTAGTTCCGAACTTAGCCGTTGGTAACTAATCTCAAACGTCATAACACTGTTGAGGCTACCTGAACAAAATGTATCCACAGATACGTCAATAAATAAACAAAAAGTCCGAAGAGCAACAAGTGTGAAGATAGTCTAGGTTGTGGCGGTTTACGCCGTGGGGAGGTAAGGGTGAAAACCTTTTACTTCTTTTTACAATTAAAAGAAACCCTAGGCTGCTAATTTATTGGGTACTCATAATGGCGTACAGGCGAGGCTTATTTATCGTTAACATTGACACATTGAAATATGATAAAAAGAACTATGCAAAGCCTCTTCTCACAATTGCCAACACATATTAACAAATAAACAAAGCATTAAAACACAACCACCTTTAAATATTATTCTTGAAACAAACTCCCAATATTAATTGGCAAGCAAGAAAGCTTCACACTTGATTTGTTTAAATGAAAGTTCCCTTCACAATGATCGGGAACCATAAATCAAACACAATATTGACATTAACTGTATCCGATCTCAAATGCCGGGCGCCAGGATAATTTAAATTATCCACCAAGTGTGGCTTTAAGAAAGTCTGCCCCAGCTAGCTCAATATTTGGGGGTGCGAGAACCCTAATCATTCAGTGGTCGTTACAGGGCTGTACTCAATGACCGAATGAAAGTACCACACTGCACTTGTAGAATTATTACCGTGACGGCGATGTATTTCCCGCGACGGCGGAATTACTATAGCCCCTTGGCTATAGCGGACAATGCACCACGTCCGTGCAAGCGTACTGGATGCGTGCACAGTGACCTCACTGTACAAGACACGCTTATCGACCCTCAGGTTCGATGCCAAGATCGAGCGATCTCCAACTTCGGAAGATCCGCTCCTTCTCGTCTGAAGGCTCGGAGCCAAGTCCTCTCCAGCGTCCGCCGGAAAAAGCCTCCTCTCGTCGCTCGTGGTTTACATAGGAAAAATACACCATCATTACAAAATGCAAAGGAAAGTCTCTCTCGATTGGTCCTGCCATTTTCAAGCTCCTCCTTCCGGCTGTCACGATAGGCGAACCTTGTCTTTCTCGATTCGTGTGAACTCGGGATAGTCTCGGACTTTTTCGTCACCTGTGACCTCCAAACCGCCCCTTTCGGAGCATTCACCCCAGTGTACCGTTTCCCCGGAGCCAAGGGATTATACGCTTGACCAACTGCGTGAGAAGGGTAGCTGGTGTCCATTGTCCCTGGCAGCCGCCGACCTGTCACGACACTTTGGCACGTCTAGCTCAGGTCCCACAAACACTGACCATCCTCTCCGATAATTCCTTTCTTATTCTTTTTGTATATAAAAATATACAAAATATTATATATAAAAATGTACGGAATGACCCATATTTGGTCATTCTGCTACAAGGTGACTGCGTTGGGTGCATCGGTCCTTAAATTGAGAATGTGTTTTTACTTAGACTGGCCTAACGATTACTTCTTCTTCCGTTCTTCTTCCAAAACCCGTCTGTAGTCTTCTTACAAGTTGACGACGTTAATTATAATCACAATTATTCTGACACCACCGGAAGTCACGGTCCTTTGTCTGTAGGAATAGTAAGAACTGAAAACATCAACTCGAAGTGTGTTTGAACTGTTAAATAACATCAACTTGATGGTAAGTACAACTGGCGATAATATCTTGGGATGGAGTCCACACTTGTTCTATTAATCGCTAATATGATCGTAGAAGAGATTATACGAAAGCCAGTCAGATAATGGTGGATGGAACTTAAGATCGTGTTACTAGTCCGAGACAGGGCAGTTGCGCTTCACTCTAGTAGTTCATTAACCGATGTTGCTGAAAACGTGGGAGGTAACGAAGGGAGTGTGTACAGAGCTTACTTAAGCTCTGTTTTGCTTCATAGGAAAATATTGCTGACATAAGTCCCAGCATATTTGAACTGAACAACTGTGCCTGTGTTAGCCGTGCGTGACTGGAATTTTGTGCTAGCTTCTCGCCAAACTGCGCAATACTTATAATATTTGTTTTAAACAATATTAAAGCTCAAAACGACTCTTACACAAGTGGTTACAGACTTCAAGTGCGACACAAACTGACTGCAAAAAGCAGACAAGGATATCTGAAGAATCTTCATAAAACTACACCTCAATTTGTCCGACGTCTTAAAATACATCTTCGTCTCTGTAACAGCCGTACTCGTAAACGGTTTTCCGACATCGCTTTATCCGAATGCTGTGGTTGCCTCCAATTTACAAATGCAATGTTACAGTTTTGCCAACAGAAATTAGAGCGTGTATATCATTTCAAAGTTTAAACATTTTTCACGTAGAGGAGGACACTTACTAACAAGTAGAGCATCACTGACTTTAATGAACTTTAGGGTGCAGTGAGACCTCTAGGTCTTTCATCCTACTGGCTCGAAGTTTATTGTGGTGAGTGACTCATCCTTGCACACACCCTGCTGCATGTAAGGTTCCATACTCTCTCGTTTCCAGCGTGTGTTCGATTCTGTTTTCTGTCAGTTTTAAAATTATTTCTTCAATTAATTAATTGCATCATCTGGATAATCGTATTTTATTTCTTTTATATCAATTGAGCATGATGTTTATCGGGAATGTGTTTTCGGTGCTAACATCCAAAATGCACCATGCTAGCTCGCGGGAGGTTCACAAGAATTGAGTTTTTGGTTGGAATGATTTTCTAAGTGTTTTATTTTCTTTTCTTTTTTTTTTAAAAAAAATTGATGTTATATTTATTAAATATACGTAGAACTTCAAAATAGAAATGGTTCGATTATACATGAAATGATTACAGGATATCACGGAAAATCAAAATATAGATAGGCTGATCGGGATTCAAATCTGTGTAATCCTGAATGATAGAAACAATCGTAAACCTTTCTGCTGACAACTGATCGGAAGACAATACAGTCACCAACTGTAGTCCCATTTTTCTACGTTGAAAGTTGGTGGTCCATAAGTGACACATTGAACGGTGTGTGTCAACCAGCTTCGAGTTCCAGATTCCCGGAATAATCCAAGTATCTCATGGTTTGTAAAATATTCCACTTACTTTTGCGAAATTCGCGCTGCTTTTAGTAATGGTTTATTTCAAACGTTTCGTCGCCCTACTTGAGGTCTTCATCAGGGTTGTTTAGAGTTGATGTATCCTGCAAAAGTAAGTGTAGTGTTTTACTTACATGACGCCTTGTAAAAGTATAAAATACAATATCTCGTGGTTTGTTTTCTACTGAATGTGGTCTCGCCTCTTCCAAGTGATCGCTAACCTACAACTTTTCCCTAGACAATTATTTTATTTTTTTTTCTCCAAATTATCTCCATGCAATTGGACAATATATTCATGAACTGCAGGGTTAGCTGGTAGCATGTGAGGGACAATCTCTTTTCCTCAGTTAGTTGTTTTAGAACGGAGGAGTTGGTTCTTTTTTCCATTCGCGATATTCGCCGTACTCTCCCAAAATACCTACAGTTCAAGAGTATCAAGTTATATTTATTACCTTCAATTAAGAAATCGTATGAGGAAAGTGGCAAAGATAAGCGGAGATGAATGCGAGGTAGGTGCAAGTACACTGCAAAGCTAAGAGGACTCCGAGGAACCAAGTGCGTAGGTCGTACGAGGCGATGGAGAAGGAGGGAGAGCGGAGTAAGGGAATGTGATGGCGGCGTCTTCCGGGAGCAGGTTTCGCTTTTAAGCTGTCACGGACCTCCAATTAGACTGCTCCGTTGAGCTGTGGCGTCGGTCCTCAAACGAATCTCCCCTCAATCCGCATGTGGTCCAATGTGTGGCTTCCCGTCAACCTTGTAAATTATTCCCGTTTTCTTAGCTAATACAAACGGTATCGCGATGAATACGGTATCAGCGGACAAGAATTTTACCAACATTTGACATAGCATACTAAGTTTACATCGAAACTAGTTGTTCGTTTAAGATTTAAGTTAAAAGTGGGTCCGCGGGTAGCCGGGACAAAGTTTACCTCACGGCAACGCCTGTGTGGTGAGATGCAACCCGTCGTGCACGACACTAGCTGAGGTAGCGGCAGCTCCAGGGGTTAGCAGTGAGCAGATTATTAAGTTCCTTTACAAACAACATTTTTGTCTGAATTACCGAAAACGACCAACAGAAAAATTCAAGATGATTGCATCGGACATCACATATATAGTATACATAGAGTTATTGTAAATTGTTATTTTGTGTATACTTCGCTGGGTATTAATTTCAACTTCCAAAACAAAAACCTGAATCTACAATTGGGGGGAGGGGGGGGAGTTTGTTGAATGTGTGAAACTGCATGATGGGTTTACTAATATTTTTAATGACTCGATTAGTAGAGTGGCGTATAACATTCTGCAGCTATTCAAAGGTATCATTTATAAAATACGTTATACGAATTTCATGATTTCTGGAGCCCCGTCCCCCCTTTTCCCTGTCACAGGTGGTCACATTTGTGTGACCTCCTTCCTGAGTGACGTCACATATTTTAAAATTTTAATTTAGAAATTATTAAATTAAAACACACTTCCATAATTATTTGTATTGCCCCCCCCTATTTCTATTAAACATATTTGTTTCATAAAATTAACAAATATCAAACATTTTTAAAAATTCACAAAACATAACAAATCGAATGGACGATACCAAATTTAACTTTTGAAAACTTTTGAAAGTGGAAGTCAAACAATTGAAGTTACTGGCGGAGATAAGAATTACCAGCGCTACCCCCAACTAGAACAGTGTTAATATTTCTACTGTTGAGCTCTGTACTATATGTTTTATTCCATCCAGGAAAAAAAATATCTCAAAGTGGTGAAAAGAACCTACTAAAATACAAATTAATGAAGTAAAATGATGACAGTCAAAGTGTATTATTTTCAGTAGATACTTACATAAAATGTATTAAACTGTTGCCATAACCTCGACACAGTAAAAAATGTATGCGCAATGACGAAGAATAAAGTCGTGGACATTGGTTTGAATTAATGCATTCATTAACCAAGCACTCACTACTTGTGTTGTTAATTGGAAAAAAATCGCTTTTTTGAATAAAAAAACATGAAAACAATCTGTCACCGTTGTTTTTATTCCTAAATTTGTTTTTTTTTTTCCTCAGAAAAACGATATATTTAATAAATTATAGTTTTATTTACGGAACTTACATTTTACATGCGTGTTTTAAATCTTACTGAATCATATAATGTCTTACATAATGATTGATGAATGTACTACGTATATAGATGACAAAATTTTATTCATCCTCTATGTCAGTGCCACATTTACTAGTATCAGCACTACCAACACTAGTTCAATCGGAGTCAGAATTTTCTATTTCTTCTTCTGTCTCCTCTAGATCCATAACTTCAGAAATAGTTACATTTCCTCTTCCTGGTTATTCTTTCATTGATTGTTTGTACTTTTCTTCGATAGAGTTGTGACATATTTTTACAATTTTGTGTGTGCTTTGACATTCTTGAGCCGTTTCTCGTTATGTGTTTTGAGCAGAAAGTACATTCTACTTTTACAATTTTAGAATTGGAAATAATATCATTAACAATCTTTGCCACGGCCAAAGTCTTTCGACCAGATCCGACTTGTTTCGACACACCTATATTTTGTAATGACACTCGAATACTACGAAATAATCCGTAAGAAACAAACTTTCGCTCTCACATGTAAAGCTGAACTACGTTCAATAGTGAGGATCAAACCAAACAACGGAGAACTGGGATTCCTTCTCGCGCAACCTAGCCTCTTCCGGAAGTCCCCGTTCGTAAACGAAAACTTCAGTCAATGTTGCCAATATTTTCATAATTTTTTGTTCTACTGAACCAGAAAAATAGTTTAAAAATATATAAGTATTTAATATAAACTCTAAAAGAGTCATATTACACGATAACTGCCTTGCAAATAAAAAATCATGTCCCAGAAAAAAACGTGTTTTTTTCATGTTTTTTTTTTTCAAGTCAGAGAAAAATGTTTTTTTGCAACACAGTTCACTACTACTGAGCGAGCTTGTCAGAGTGAACATTTAAAATCGCTGACTATTATGGCAAAATATCGCAGTTTACAGTGGAGCACTTGGAGATCAGCTTACTACTAGGTCAGAACCTGCGCTCATAACCTAACCCCGCCAGACCTGCGCACGGGCGGGACAATCTACTCCATTTCAAAACTGAAATAATCAATAACGTAGTAATCCACTGTATATCAGTAAGAGCTCATATTAGATATTATTTTCTGCAAGAACCTATTATGTTTAGTTGTTGATTATGGCAAACGATTGTTGTACATAGTTGTATTAGATGTGAGATAAATCCCTAAATTGTTTACTAGCAGTTGTCCGCCACTTCGTTCACTGGGAATTGTGTTATAGTATAATTCTTTAATAATAATAACAGTGATAGTAATAAATGTATCAATATTAAAATAAAAAATTATTTACGTTCTGTAACAAAAAAAATCAATAATTATAAAATCTAAAATAATAAAATTATTTCATGTTTGTATATTGGTTTTATTTTGACGATTATATTGATTACATCAACTTTTTATACTATAAAACAAAATTCACTTGGACTAATATTAATCATACGCGGTATGACATAAGTTCATTAAAAATTATTTTTAATTTTCTTTGCCGAATGTAAGTATTTCCAACTGGTTAAGTTAATGCGCATGTGACAGAAGCTATGATTTACTTACGACAATATTAACGGAGGATGTGGTTAGGTTGAAATGAAACCTGAACCAGAATGATAAATGACACGCAGCATGAGGCACAATAGACTTTATTTTATAATTTACGCGGCGTCGCATAGGGTTTTAAGATTCCTGCTTGATTTTTAATTTCATTTGTTCCATATTGCTGTCGTCATTAACTCAGTAACACGTAAGAAGTTCCAACTTTATAATGATATAAACTACAATCGAAAATGCACATTACAAAATAAGGGCTCTTCTGAGCGTTAATTAATGACAATTCTAGTTATTTAACTAACTGCGAGGAAATAAATACCCTGAGCACTGCATTAAACCCGTCATTTCTGACGAGCTTCTAAGCTAGTTGATATGTAATCACCATCTTACTTTTTCCAACATCTCATAAACTGCAACCCAATGTATCGAGAACAAAATTACGGCGAGAAACATTGAATGTCGTACTGTTTTACTCTCTGCGACTGTTTGAGAAATCACCGAATCCAAGTAGATACTTCTTTTCAAAAAATTAAATTTAAGAACAGATTTATATTTTCTACTTCAGAACTATTAGTTTAACAGGTGCATTTATTTTCGCGCTTTTAAACGGAACACATCTTTGAATAAGTTATAACGTCCTTGCTTTGATCTCTGTAGAGCAGTCTATTTGATACCTACGAAAAACAATGGAAAAAGGTGAGAGTTAAGCTAAGAAATAGGATGTTCTTTGGTGTTAGTAAAATGCGAACTGATAATGACAATTCCCGAACAAACCTTTTGCTTTCAGATTTTTATTACGTTTGATTCATGTATCCTATCTATTTTAATGCACTAAACTCAAGAACTAAATAACCGAAGTCAAAAAATATAACAGAATGCAAGAAGTTGCAGTGTAATCTTTTGTCGGTGTTTCTTGAAAGGAGTGCTCATCTCAAATAGTAAGTGATCCTTGGCCCATATTCCTCAGATCCGGAAGGGATTATAATTTCTTGCTCCGTTTCACAGTACATGCAAATCATAAGCTATTTTCCCAAATTTTAATCTGGACCACAGGCTCTCAAGAATTGAAAACACCATCAAAATTGCTTCCTTAGTTTTTGCGTAATGCCATTTCAAACTCTCAGACAGGCAGTTCTCTTACATAAAGATTAATAAAAGTATCGATTATGTCACGCAAATGTTAAAATAATATTTTTTTGCTACTGGTTTGACCTGAGGTGAAATGTGTACTTGCAAAATATTACAGTTCATGAGAGGAATCACAGCATAATCGCGTATTACCATGGTTTATACTAGATGGGGTCCAATGAGAATGACGAATAAAACTCATTGTTGTGTGAGGATAGTAAGGTGTTGCTCACGCCCACGGGCCCCGGCGACTGCAGCGCCACCGCATTGCGTCTCGGCGGGGCTGCAGTCGCTGCAGTGGCCGCTCTGGCGACCACTGACGTCACACAGACACCTGCCACCGCGGCCGCTGCCACACGGCTCAGGGGCCATCCATAAAACACGTCCCTCCCCGTCCTTGTCACCCCCTCCCCTGGTGTGACGTCACATATTCTGCAATTTTAAATTTAGAGTTTATTAAATTAAAACAGTACTTCAACATTGTTTGTATATTTCTATTTACATTTTTTTCGTAAAATCAACAATAAATCAAACATTTTAGAAAATTCATAAAACATAACAAATCAAACGAACGATATAAAAATTTAATCTTCTTAGGGAGCGTCCATAAACCACGTAGCTCTATTTTGGCCTCCTGTGAACCGCCCCCCCCCCCCCACGTAGCCCAGCGTAGATTTCCAGCCAACCTCCTTCCCTCCCCCCTGGACCGAGCCACGTAGTTTATGCATGTCTCTCTTATGTCAATGGACTTTGAACCCATTCCCTTATATTATTTATGACTCGTTCTCGACTTTGATAATGTTAGGAACATTCGATGTGTAAACATCTTCTCCATACTTCATCCAACCATACAGCAATCAGTATCATCATGGTTTATCAAACAAAGAACTTCCCTGTCTCGTCTAGTTGGAATTCTTTGAGAAAAAATGTTCGTTATGGGAAAAACCTCTTGTTACCCGTTGTATGATTGCTTGTGTTGGTTATTGGCTTTGTATGATGTAAGATATAGACCGCCGGTCCTGCCAGTGTAGGGGCTAGCACGCTGGCCTCGCATTGCAAGGGCCGCCGGTTCGAGTCCGGCCTCGGGCATGGGTGGTTTTAATTAAGTGTGTTGTTCGTCTTGTGTTGTCCTCACTGTAGTGTCCACAAATATCACGATCAAAGCCTGATACATCAGTTGATACAAAAACAAATTGGAGCTGGCTAAATGGTCGCAAAGACCGAAAGCCATATTAAAAAAAAAAAAAGATATAGACCATAGATGCCATACGATCATTTAAATAAGCTTACGAAAGTTATATTTCCTGAAAGGCTCAAAGGTGGTATTAGCCTTTCGGCGAATGGCAATGGCGGCCGACGTGTCACAGTGAGCGTGAACTCGCATGGCCGCCACGTCACAAGTACAGATACAAATTATATATGTGACGTCATGAAGCTAATGACTCGTCCCCCCACCCCATGTCACACTTTGTTGACTTCCTCCCTCCACTTTGCGAGGTTTATACTTACTTTCCGTCGTTTAATAGGGCCCGTTATGCACTTTTGATTTAAGCCAAAAATGACAAACGTTAGCCACCTCGCCGTTGTTTAAAACAGACCTTTCTCTTGAAAAAAAAATTATTCATCAGTCATTAAAAATAATTCTCCTTCGGTTTCTTTTGTTCAACATTGATTTTTTTTAAATTGTACTCTCAGTGTTTAAAACTTTCACAAGCTTAACAAAAAACTCAATCCAACAATTTTTTAATCCAGTCTACTATAACAGCGAGTAAAACAAAACCATAGATACAGTCAGCGATATTCATTGCATAACTCTTTGCCTTACAGGTTAGCCAACTTAACCATTCCACCATATTATTTTTTTACTACTATTTGCACAAGTTATTTCACAATCAACTAACTCTATGGTTGTTATCTCACAACTTTAACGTGTGATGTAGTTTATGGATGCCCCCAAAGCTCCTACAGAGTCTGGCTAACTCACACTGCTATTAGGCTAAGTCATTTCTATGTACTTTCCGTTAGGTGTACTATTTAGGTGTATGAAGAAGAACACCACTGTCAATACGAGAGAAGCCACAGAACTGCTGCGACCTGGAATTGCATCAATGTTCAAACTTCAAATAAAGATTATTACTTTTTCACTCAGCAGATGTACAGATCATTCTGTTTCTGTCTCAGAAATTATTCTTACTATTTTCTGATTTTTTTGTCTACCCGCTGTTGGTTCGGTTGTTAAATCGTCTGACTGGTGATCGAAAGGTCCCCGGTTCGAATCCCTGTCGCCGCGGGCATTTCCAAAGGCCCTTAACCCGACATTCGCCTCTGACGTAGCTTACTGTGCAGTGTTAAGTATGGTTCGGATTCCACGTTAAAATATAGGTCTCCTTCAGCGGGTTAGGCTGGGTATGGAGGAAATGAACTGGGCATCCTGCCCGCAATACCAGACCAAGTATGCCTACATCGGTAGGGTCCAACAAACTTTCAGGTTGAATATCGACCATGGTTTGTGTATCGGCAAATGTTACAATAAATCAAATGGGATGTTTCCTTTCTTTGCTGATGACCTTACGCCTCATCAAGGTATAGGTCAGTGGTTGCCAACCTTTTTCAGCAGCCGCGCCAAATTTTAGAAATAGAATTTTCCAGCACTACTTTCTTTGAAAAAACAGTTAAACATTTTTTATGAGCGAAGAAACCACTAAAAATGAAACAAATATTAAATGAAATATTAAAAGTATAATTATTTTAATGCGACTTTTGTATTTGTTTGACAGAACTAAGAGCATCAATATTGATGTTGAAAGAAATGTTAGCTATTCGCAAAAGGTGTTACGAATGAGGATCGGTGATTCGTTTTCTAACTTAAAATTCTTCATCCGACCGAAAACCTGTTCATACACAAATGTTTACAAATAACTGAATCTTCCTTCCACAAACCTTCCAAAACGGAGGTTATTTCGCCTTGTCCAGATTTTTTTTCCTCAAATTCTTTCAAGCCAACCTGGTGAAATTTATAATCAGTTTATATTGTAGTGTTTTAAATCTTGAAATCGGATTTCAGACTCGAGTTTCAAGTTTGATATTAATGAACTACATTCATTCGTCGTTGCCTGTGTCACGTCTTCTTTCAATGACGGTGTAGTAAGTGGTTGAAGATTCATTTGAAATCAGACATATTATTAATCAATTGGTGATTGCCTTGCAGACAAATGTTCATGTTATTTATGTGGCTAGTTATGTCTGCCAGAAATGTTAATGTGCAGGCGCGTTCCATGTCTTCAGACTGTGGGTTATTTTTTGACTTGCTTGCTTGCAATTATTGTATTTCTTGATTCAAATGAAACACACCTTTTAAAATTTTTACACGGAAGAACCATCGTACTACAGCATAAAATATAAGGTCATTATACTCTCACTCCAAATGCTTGGGGAATTCTTGGAATTGACCTTAGTTAAACGGCTTCTATCTTATAGAGTTCACGGTTTTAATAACCACGCTCATAACATGATCCATGTTTAGGGGAACATAATTATCTTGAATAATAATGGAATGTATCTCCATAAGCCTTTATAAGACTCGGTTGCACACCAGAACTGTAGACTGTCCATTGTCTTAAGATCAAACGAGTGATGAAATAGATTTAAAATCATCTTAACTTAGTGATGTAATGTTTGGTACAACAGTTGGAAATTATACAATGATCCTGCTCCTCGGGCCGCATTCTGAAATAAGGTGGGCCGCGGGTTGGACATCCCTGGTCTACTATTACAATTACTCCGAGATTCACTAAAAGTGTTTCGCGGAGGGTGCATTGCACCTATGAGGAAAGGTAATGGTTTGGAAGGGATATGTGGGAGATGGCAGGTGGCGCCCATGGGCTATTGTGAGGAACCATCCCAGCATTCGCCTGGAGCGATCTAGGGAAACCATGGAAAACCCAGATCAGGATGGCCGGAGTGCTTTATCGGAAGCTACTCCTGTCCGATTTTGTGTTTACTCGCCCGGTAAATCCATTCTATTCCATTCCCTAATCGCTCGTGGAAAAAATGAGTAGAGAAATGAATCGGTTCTGACCCTGATTTCTCTTATCTTATTTTCGCGGTCATTTCGAGATATGAATGTTGCTGGTAGCAATATTTGTTTGCTGTCATTCCGAAATACGTCAGTCGAGAATTTTTCAATTAGCTCATTACAGGCGGGAAAAGATTGATGGGAAAGAATGGAAACAAATTCGGCAATGGGTTTTTGAAGGAACCATCTGGGCATTCGTCTGGAGTGATTTCGTGTAACAGCGAAAAATTGAAATCTGATTGCCCGCACGCGGATTTGAACCTACGCCCTTCCGAATGCGAGCCCAGATAGTTACCTCCTACCCATCAGGCCCCGTCAAGTTACATTGTAGGTGACGTCACGAGACATAGAAAATTATAGAGTTGCAACATGTGAAAGCATTCTTGACGGAAGTTGAGATTCAAATACGGGAAGCACCTAAGAAATTAGGTTTCTACAGATAAAAAGTAACACACTGATATAGACAGATTGATGAAACCATTGTTTAAAAAAGGACATCCTCACTGACGCGATATAGGTAATAATGCTCTGAAATCAGCATGATTATTTAAAAAATGAAGTCTCTGACTGTACTCCTTGTTAACGAAAACTGTACACTAATATTTCCACTTTTTCACCGAATCAGTGGAATGGTATTTTGCCTTGTGGACATTTAACAAAATTATAGATAAAAAAAATGTAAAAGAAAAAAACTTTCAATATGAGAGACATTGTCAGCTTATTATTTGCTCAGACTAATGTGATCGTTTCTTAACCCATGTCTCCTTTTGTTTGGATGGAAACTTTTCAGTATATTACATATCACGGATATATCTAATTCTTCATCATAATTTTCATAGATTATCTGCTGTTTTTTACTAAACCATTACCCAAGTCCAGAAGACTCATAAATTGGATGATGCTCGTGACGTAAGGAGCGTATCGCCTGTACCACCCTGTCTGTTCTTTCTGTTGCTCTTCATCTGTATTACATGTTCATTTCTTAGGATATCAGCTACAGAGCGCAGTGCTTGATGTGATGTGCAGTGACCTACTTGCGGCCGCATTTTACTGCCGCCATGCGCCGTCGTTAGGGCCTCATCTCTCTCGGCAATAAAAGTTTCTCTAGAGCGCAGCTCCGTTGTTTGATGAGCGTAGCCTCTTACCACGAAACATTGTAGCCTAGACTCCGTAATCAATACACTCTTCACCTCGTCCCGCGAAAATATTAGTTTTAAGATTAATACTAAAGCACTCATTTCTCCAAACAAATATCAAAAAGAAATTATACGAGGCAGCAGCGATAAAAGTTTGCTTGCGACATTTCAGTATTTCTATTCTCTGTACCAAACGAATGTAGAATTATGTACATCCATATTCTGCAATTCACAAATATTGTGGTTGGAAGAGGGTGCTTTGCGCCAAAAATAACTGTGGGCATTACAATCTCGAATAGCCCAGGTCAGAAAGAACACATACTTCGCATATTCCCCAACGAGTTCCGAAGAAACCGACGCCGTCTGTCTGCCAGACAAACCCAGCGAATCTACACCGATCAGCCAAAACATTAGGACCACTAGGGACTGCAATCCTGCAAAGCGGGATCCCGCAATCCCGCGGGATCCCACATCATTAGACAGTCTCGCGGATCCCGCACGAAATTAAGCGGATCCGCAAAATGTAGATAAAAGGCGTGTCAGTGCGTGACTCGCTGCCCCAATCGGTCTCTATCGGATGTATTGCACTGTTTGCCTATACCCTTCCAGTTGGTATTTGGCGCGTGTGAACAAACGTTTGTTTTTGTCAACCTTCGTCAGTCGTAAGTAAATAGATACACTTTTACGTATTCATTTTCGAGTACACATTTCTGTAATGTGAGTTATGTTGCGTATTTAGTACGATTTTGTTACCATATAATTATTTTTTATGTGTTGCAAACGTTATCTGCACTACAAAGTTACAGCTTTTTATTCACGGTTTCATTATTCCCATTTTCTGTATTTGCCGATAAAGTTATTGTGACAATTTCCTTTTTTGCGGCTGAAAATTTGATTATTCGTTGATAGGATACTAATTTTATCGTAATTTTAATCGCATACCTATTTATTTAGCAGCTATCAAATGGCAATTGTATATCCTTTGACTTATTGTTGTTTTGGCGGCTGCCTCATTGCGTTTCTTTGACGAAAGCCGCCTGTTTACATGTGCCACTCAGGCTATAGATTAATACCTCTTCTCCTTATTATTATTTCGACTAAAGGCAAAAAAAGTTATAATGAAGTTTTCACGGGTGTATCGACGAATTGTGTTGTAGGAACACCATACTTCGACGGCTGCCTCCGCCGTCTCCTTCACGTGTGAAATCTCGTGTTTTTACAATGAAATCCGGAGATACAACCTATGAAAACTTCACTGCAATCATTCGCCGAGAAAGTCTCCTTTCTTACTAAAAGTAATAATTTCCACTCTTAAAACGTCGTTACTCAACATGTGTAAAATTGATATACTTGATAGTTTAAGTGTTGGTGAGTAGTTTCCTTTAAAAACACTGCGGGATTGCAATCCTTAATGACCACCTACTTACTAGCATATTGGTCCCCCTTTCGAACACAATACAGCAGTGGTTCAGCGCAGCATGGATTCTACAATTCCTTGATAGGCTTCCAGACGTATCTGGCACCAGATTTCTGCGCACAGGTCACGAAATTCCCTTAAATTACGGGCCAGGGGTTTGTGGGCGTGGTTCCTGGGAATGAGCATCTAGGAAACAGAGAGGCTGGTTGGTTGTTCGCGTGCTTCTGTAGTCAGCAACTATGGAAAGCAACTATACACACGGTGAAACCAAGAGTAGGCGACAATGTGGTGGACACCCACGCCACATTACAGAACGTGGAGATCGGAGGCTTGCCCGCTCTGTAAAGGAGGGTAAGGGTGATATGTGGCAGATCTGACGGAAGACTACAATTCTAGACCTTCCATAAGTGTTTCAGAGCTCAAGAATTGCGATTCTGCTACAGATCACACCCTAATCTGCCTTACAGAGCGGGAAAGCCTCCGACCTCCACGTTCTCTGATGTAGCGTGGGTGTCCACCACATTGTCGCCTACTCGTGGTTTCACCGTCCTTCAAACACTGTCATTAGATGCTCACTACAGTAGCACGCGAACAGTCGACCAGCCTCTCCGTTTACGAGATGCTCAACCCATAAACCGCTGGCCCGTAATTTAAGGGAATTTCGTGACCTGTTCGTAGAAATCTGGTGTCAGATAACTCTGGAAGCCTACCAAGGACTCGTAGAATCCATGCTACGTCGAGTCGCTGCTGTATTGTGTTAGAAAGGTGGTCCATTATGCTAGTAAGTAGGTGGTCATAATGTTTTGGATGATCAGTGTATGTATCATTTCTGTGACGCTTTCGTAACGGCTGTAGTAAGCAGTCACGAATCGAGCGGCTGCCTTCTGTACTTTCTCTAACGCGTCAATCAATTCCATCTGATAAGGATCCGAAACCGCAGCACAGTAATCAAAATGTGGACGCACGAGTGTTTTATAAGCTGTTTCCCTTGTGTGAGTGTCGCAGGTTTTCAAAACACGACCTATGAATCTTAACCTAGAATTAGCTTTACCCACAAAGGAAGTTATATGCATTACCCATTTCATGTTGCTTTGTACTATTAAGCCCAAATAATTCACAGAATCAACCGTGTCAACAATTGAGCTTTTTGCTTCGTACTCGTGAACAAACGGATTCTTTTTGTTAGTTATTCGTATTGCTTTGCACTTTTTGCAGTTTACTGTAAGTTGACATTTATAGCACCACACCGAAATAACATCCAGATCGCGCTGAATTTTTAAGCAATCGTCAGAACACCTTACTTCCCTATAGGTAACTGCATCGTCAGAAAACATTCGGAATCTGTTATTAAGCTAGGGTTTGTCTTAGAGTCATTGTATAATACGAATATAAATGGTTTTTGAAATATAGATTATCGACGTATCATTAATCCCATATGAAATTTTATTTTTGTAATAAATTTCCTATTTCATATTTTCATTAGTGTTTGAGAATGTTCTCTGTATTCTTTAATACACCTGGACAATATTCATTCCATTGTCTACGATTATATTAACTATCCTGAGTCCTATAGGTGTGCCAGACTATAGAAACCCAAACCTGAGACCTCGTCCACAAACAAAAAAGCAACGTGTTTTAAATTATACAGTAGTGAAAATTTTACTTACATTATGCAGATCCCTTTCCGCCTCTATTAATAGAGCCTGAAAGGTCCTGACCCTTTGTCTTGTGCAGTGATCGTTTCCTCCTGATTTGAGATTTTTCTGTTCCTGAAACAAAGGGTACAACACTGCGGGAGAGATTAATTCAGTTTCCTCAATCCCTGTTAGTTAAATTCCACTTTTTAAATCCATTTCTCGGACCCTTAACCGCGAATTATGGCATTCAATACCTACAGCAGCTGCCACACTTTTAAATCATTCTAGCAATTTATTCAACAGGTCAGGAATAATTCAGGTGATATTGTCTGCCACCACCGAGCGTATTGGGTGAGCGATAAGGCTCTGATGACGCATTCGGGAGGACACAGGTTCGAATCCTCATCAGGCCATCCAAATTTAGATTTTACATTGTTGTTAATTAAGGCGAATGCCGGGATGATTCTTTCAGAAGGCCATGGTCGAATTCCTTCCAGTTCCTGCTCCCCAGTCCCTTCCGTTGACCTCTACGTGATGGAAAGCCATAAATAAATTCTATGCCCCTTACAAAGCTTAACATTAAATTGAAAGTTTGATTTGTGTTTTGATTTAAGCTGTAGCACTTATATCACCCAAAAGTTAAGAGATGAGCCTCAAAATAAGTAATGTAAGTTTGTAGTACTGGGGAGTATTTTAGATATTGGTTCAACAAAACAAACATTAAAAATAAAATACTTTACTTTCTGCTGATGAACGAGTCGTGAGTTGTCTGAGTACTAGAGTGCGCTTAGTTCTCGCCAGGTGGCTCCTGTGTTGCATTGAGCTGTATTTTCTTGCCCACTGGTTTACTGTTTCAGTTTCCCTTGTGAGGAGCGTCCATAACCAACGTGGCTTGGTTAAGAGGGGGAGGAGTTGGGCAGAAAGCCGCGCTGGGCTATGTGAGAGGGAGGGGATAGCGGTCTGAGCCAAGCTACGTTGCTTTTATTCATTTAATTTGTCACAGTTAAAACAGGGTACAGAATACACAAGAGCATGTGGATATTTATCAAACCGCCATTTAATTATCTCCGTGTTTTAGGTACCCTGTCTATTGACAGCGCCTTGCATGCTTGTGACTTGATTTTTTTTTTTTTTTTTTTAACGCTTTACGTCTCTTTTTAACATCGAGGTCTTTAGAGACGGGAAAGGATGGGGGCAAGGAATGGGAAGGAATTCGGCCATGGCCTTTTGAAGGAAGCATCCCGGCATTTGCCTGGAGTGATTTCGGGAAACCATGGAAAACCCAAATCTGGATACCCGGACGGGGATTCGAACCGCCGTCCTCCCGAATGCGAGGCGAGAACGCTAACCATTACACCGCCCCTCTCGGTTTGTGACTTGAAGCAGTAGTGTTCAGGTAGAACGTGTCCGGCGACTCTGAACTAACCAACACGCTGAAAACATCAGTCACGTGGTATCTAAACTCATATTCGCTTATATATGTCACACGGAATTTTCCACACCGGCGAGTTTGAATTGTTTCAATGTTTTTATTTTTTTTATTTTTAATAAAAGCTGTTTTAATTCGGATCGCTCGTTTGTCACCACGCCGCTCGTTGATAAAAGAATTATAATTTTGTTGTGTCAAATGAATTTAAGCGTATCCTTAATCGTAGTGCTCACAGAAGTATTAGTTCCAGTTCAGAGTGTGGTGTATAATGGCGCTGAACAGTAAAATTTACGAGGCTTATCGGAAATATCTTTCCAGCAAGTTTTCAATATATGAAAAGGCATCAATGATCAATGGAAATCTTTTAAGCAGGAAAAGAATCATTCTCTGGCAAGGGGATGACAGAATTTCAACAAAAGAAAACAAAGCAGATCTTCGTAGTTTTTTTTTATCTCTAAGATATACTTTGTTTTATTTTCATCAGTTAATAAACAATGTAGAATGAGATGAAGAGAATTTTGTCAGTAACACTGAAGGAGAAAAGTATCCCTGGCTCCTCCTGGAGTTGTGGTTAATGTCACCATTTCATTCAGAATATTCATACTTATAGAAAAATAGATAAAGCAAAAATTGGTTGTATTCATTATGTAAATAATTTTGACGATAGTCTGGTAAAAGAAAACAGCACAAAATGTCTTCTGGAATCAATGGTCATAAAGCTAAGTTCACCCGTGGGAGGGGGGATGTCAAGCAAAAAGCTACGTGTATGGGATGGGGTCAAAATAGTTCAAAACGGACGTTTCCTTACCAATAATCTGATTTTTTTCTATTTACTCTCCCCTTGTTTGTAGACTGATACTTTATTTTGTGAAAATGTTGTTCTCATTTGTATTTCCCGTAGTCAATTAGGTCTTTAATCTCGGGTAAACCTGTTGTAAGTCTGCCTAATTTCTCATGGTGTTTCACACCAAAGATGTTAGCTGATACGAAGCCACCTGCCGCTATACTCTCTGAACTGCTCCCACATTCGACTACTTATAAATCGTACCGCTTGACACACAGCTGCACCAGATACAACTTATTTTTATCGCTCGTTTGTAGCGTTTTAAAAGTAGCAGCGATCCAACAGCTGCAGTGTAATATAATCAAATCCCCCGTTCGTAATTTCTGTAAACACAGAATATTTAAACGCTATCTACTGTGACTAGAAATTGTTTTGTGAAGTATTGGTTTTAAAGAGCTATCTAAGCTCAATAGTGTGTTATTGTATCATTTCCGAAACTAAAAACCCTTTTAAAAATGTGACTATTGTATTCTGTGAATTTAACGGGCAATATCTTTTGTTTCCCACTAATTCCTCAGCTATTAATATGGAAGAAACATTTAACTTTTATCTTCCGATAATGTGATTAAAATATTTCCTGTCACAGTATTGTAAATTTATGGATAAGACATGCGTGAATATTCTTAGCTGACTATTATAACGTGATGTTTGAGCTATAATTTCCATTACAGTATTAGGTACACGTTTTCGTACACACATTTAAGAAGTTAAGATGCAACATTTCTCTGCTGTAATTTGGACAGGCCATGATTTTGAACAGTTCTTTGATCATACTACGTATTCTTAACTGTATCATCTATTAGATACGGGACTATCTAAGCAGAAGTGAATGAGCTGTTGCATATCTTTAACGAGCGAACCATTGTTGTTGTTCCGATGCTGAAGAGTGCGGTACGTGTAGCACTGAATTCCTATGACGTTACACATATACCAACATGCCCAGGCAACTTCCCAGGAGTGGACCTCACATTTAGGAAAGATAAAAAAAGGCGGAAGAAACCACACACACCCAATTTTGTGAAATCGCGCTCGCATAAGACATGATGAGTTAATTTATTACTAATCTCGCAGATGAATTTAGTTTTGATCATTTAGAGTGGCATCTCGAGTGCTCTGAGGTGTTCATACAGATTTTAGTATTGAAGTCTGTTAGAGTAATGTTTTTACGTGGCCTCGCATTCGGGAGGACGGTGGTTCGAATCCTCGTCCGTCATCCAGATTTGGGTTTTCCATGGTTTCCCCAAATCACTCCAGGCAAATACCGGGATGCTTCCTTCAAAAAGGCCATGGCCGAATTCCTTCCCATTCCTTGCCCCCATCCTTGCCCCCCCATCATTTCCCGTCTCCAAAGACCTCGATGTTAAAAAGAGACGTAAAGCAGTTACAAAAAAAAAATGTTTTACGATAATCAGTGGGTTTTTATAGACGGAGTATAGGAATTGGCCGTCATTCCTCTGTAATCGAAATTAAATTCCTCGTAACAAAAAAAAAAAAACAACAACAAAAAAAACATATCCTGTTACCAAAACTGCCGGGTCGCTGCGCAGGTCTCATTTAATTCTGAAGACATCCTGGAAACCGTCAGGCTAACAGCAAATGGAAATTAATTCGCAAGAATACCAGAAAGTCAAAACGAGGAGGATTTTTATTTTTCGCTTATGGCTGTACACCTCGTCGACGTCAAGGTTGTTAGAGGCGGGAAATGACTTGGCGCAAGGAACGACAAGAAATTCGGCCATGGCTGTTTGAACGAACCATCCCGGCATTTACCTGGAGTGATAAGGGGAAACCATGCAAAACCCAAATCTGGATGGCGAGGCCAGAGCGCTGCCGCACACCCACCACTTTCAGTAGGTGGCGACTGATATACGAAAGTCACGAGGAAAGAAGGAAATGGAGTTATCCTGACTGTGACGGAGTGACTAGCAACGCAAACCTAGTTGTCAATGCTGAAGCACACCGAAGACAGCAGGTGTGAGATAGGGGGAATATGCAGGAATCGAACGGAGTACTGCATGCCGCTTTTGAGTCAGTTCCAAAGTACATGGCAAAGGCTGATGAATTCTCTCTTCATGGGTGGACTGGATGGGTGTAAATACAGAACATCACCACCGTACAAGCACATTTAAAAGATTTTCGTCTTTCTAGCCCCACAAAAATTATCTGTTTCCATACTATCACCCTTACTTCAAGTTGTTGGCTAGATATAGTGGAGATTTTATTCAAACTAGTACGAACCAAAGGTCGGTTGCTGCCCACGTTAGCGCAATCATTATTTAAATAATTTGAAACAGAAGACCATCTGGTGGTTTTAATGAATTATTTTATTTCCGAATGTGTTTCGCCCCTGTTGTATAGGGATTCGTCAGTAAGGAACTGATAGGTTCAGAGTTATAATCGGACAGCAACAGGACATTCAATGATACAGATTCAGTTGTTAAACGTTCTGCTTATTTTACTATAGCGGACTTCTCTGTTGAATATTTTCTGTGGAACTCATGTGATTGCATAGAGCTGTCCTTGGAATTGATACTACCAATCCCTCGTTAACAATGCCTTGTACCAAAAGAACGAAATGCCTTTGGGAATAAGTAATTGATTAACATATGGTCTTTAATTTAAAAACATTTAATACGTGCTAATGGAATTTCACTAAATATTTAATTCGTTGAGTTGCTATATGGGAGATTATGGTCTTATGTATTATAAACTGAAGTAGAAGAATCTTATTTTTACAATCTCGAGCTCTTTAGAATATTTTATTTGCTAGAATTTGTAATAAAATTTTCCGAAATCGTCATTAGTCACTTCAATGATATTGTAATAAGTTTTTAATTGTTTTAACAGGTAGGATAAAAAACGCGTAACTAGCGAATGGATCTTAATTTGTCACTTGAATTCAGATTGAGCAAATCAGTGCATGCTCTGCGCCGTGATTCTGAAAACTTATTGCTTTTTGACATTTATTTTCGACGGCGGTTTCAAGTAGCTTAACATATAGAACATTGCCAATAATTTAGGGGGTGGAGATGGGAAGAGCGGCTGGATTTTTTTTAAAACTGATGTGGACAGTATTTTTCTCTTTGTTTTAGGTATACGCGTTCGTAGTTCCATCGAAATCGGATAAAAATTGTGGGTTTGATTAAAAATTAACTGGTATAAAGGGGTAGAGAGGGTTATTTTTATTTATTTTTTGTCAGAAACCTTCTCCATGAAGAAATGCATGTATGTGCCAGCTTCCATGGTAATTGGAGAAACGGTGTCGACTGTATCTTTGCATATAGAATATTGCCAATAATTAAGGGGTTCGAAATGGGGAGAGGGGTTACATTTTTGCAAATCAAATGAGGACAGTATTTTTATCTATGTTTCAAAGTATACGTGTACAAAGTTCCATCGAAATCGGATAAAACATTGTAGATTTGTATAAAAATTAAGGGGTGTAAAGACTTTAGGATTTTTTAGTGTACTGTCAGATACTATTCAGCTTCCAGTAGATAATCTTCAGTTAACTGACTTTTAATAATCGCATCTGATAAAAGCACAGCCTCCTCGTTTGATATTTACAGCCCATTGAAGGCTGAAACTTCTTTTTTTTCCCTCGCTGACAACAAAGTGAGGCGGGGAGAGATTGTGTGTTGCTCCTCCATTCTCTCTAGAGCTCGTATTTTTCAATCCACCTCTCGCCAATGAAAGCATTCCGGCCGCTTGTTTAATACTAGCTAGTAATGACAAAAATAGTGTTATTTTAACCAGTTCTCACAAGCCGTATTCATCTTTTTTGTTTTTGACAAATTTTAATGCTGCACATGGTGATGACACACGAGATGAATTCGACAATCACAATCGCGTCTTTTTGTTTTAGAAGAACGAGGTTAACACTACGTTTCTCTCCCCCTTTTTCTCTTCTCTAGAGGAAGCGACTAATGTGTGGTTATGACGAGTGAGACTCCGGATGTGGTGGGCAGTCAGTCACCTCCGATGTTTCCAATGCGGCGCCTCCGGCAGACTGAAAAAAAGAAGTGGAGAGCTGGGTTAAGCGGGCAGCTGGCCGTGTGGTGTCTGGCACCTGCCCCGCGCCTGCCAGCTGTCCACAGACATCTGTTGCCTGCGCTTCCTGTAGACACTCGCTGGCCTTGACTCCACAACAACAACCACACACCCTCACTCCTTCCAAGGTCGACTTAATCACCACGGCTAGACCAACCTGCTACCCAGCCTCGTTGTCAACTTTGTTGTCAGCATTTGCCATAGACGAAAGGGAGCGTCCAGAAACTACGTGGCTTGGTCTGGGGGGCGGGAGGAGGGAAGGTTCGGAGTCACGCCACGTAGCTTTTAATTCATATTATTTGTCACAGTTAAAATAAGGTATACAAGAAAACATTACAAAATGTGTTCTGGAATCAATACGGAAAAAAGCTACCTACTACACGGTGGAGGGCAGGGGGACGGGGGGGGGGGGGGGTGAGGCGGGGGGGGGGGGTGGAGGCTGGTACTGGAAAAAAAGAAATCTGGATACTTGGGGTGGGGGGATGGGGTTCAGACTAGGCCAGAATGGAGCAGCGTTGTTTATGGACGCTCCTAAACGAAATGTCGGCAATCAAGTTGTACACATAAATATCACATACGAGTATGAGTCATCGGGTTTTCTTATTTGGTGTTTTCTATTGCTCCTTTTCATTATTTATTTGTAAATTTAAATACCGTCTCTTAACAACTGCTATTTTATTCCCATACGCCGAGACTCGTTTCGTCCTTGTAAACAGTGACTGTAAATGCACAATACATTTTGTTGTTCAGAAATTTGCATTATTCGTATAAATGAATAAATACTAACAACAAATACTTTACTTATGATTTTTGATACAAACAGCCACATGTTGTTCAGGAAATAGCTCTAGTTGCACTTTTTCGTGTTACACAACATCTTGCTGCTGTTCTGCATTGCTCCTATTTTGGCAACGTCACTATTTCACTGTTTTTAAATGGTAACACTTCTTAATCTCATTTTGTTTATACACAGCTAGTGGCTAAAGTGTTTATTTTACGTTGGGTTGTCACTACTTCTCGTATTTTTATTTATTTACCAGTAGTCGTATTTTCTTTTGATGATACTCCCTTTTAATGTTTTAATTTTATATTTTTCCTTTTTTTTGAATCGTAGGATACACGATCGGTTTTAATTCGTGATTGAGTAGAGTAGACTTTCAGCTTACTGCCTATTTCGACTCTTTCTTCATACTTCAAATAAATAATAAACTTATATTACTTAATTCCTTTTTTATTATCATGTCATAATCTCCTTAACTATCCGAATGTTTACAGGTTCTTTTTAGCAGTAACTTAAAGTTCAAAGCGAACACACTAACGGTTTTCACCAATCTTGTCCGATCTTAAATCTATCTACGTATCTTCCCTTTTTTTTTCTAAACGTTACCCTGGCTACCAATTATTTACTTTAGGTGGCCTGTTATACTAAATACTGTGCATTTAAAATAAACACTGTGGCCTCTAGCTGTATATAAACAAAACGAGATTAAGAAGTGTGACCATTTAAAAACAATGAAATACTAACGTCAAAAAGGGAGCAATGCAGAATAGGAGCAAAGTGTTGTGTTATACGAAAAAGTGCAACTAGAGCTATTTCCTGAACAACATGTGGCTGTTTGTATCAAAAATCGTAAGTGTACTTTCTCAATATTTATTAATATCTGCAAATATTTCAAATTTCTGAACAACACAATGTATGTACATTTACAGTCACTGACGATGCCGCAGTCCACATGAACGAAACGCGTCTGAGCGTATGAGAATAAAATAACAGTTGTTAAGAGACGGTATTTACATATGCAAATCTCTAACAAACAACTACACAAGAATGAACAATAACCAATTGATTTCATTATTTAGTTTGGCTGTTTTTAAGTATTCTGGTTATAGCAAAAATGCTAGCGGAAAATGAGTGAGAGTGCATTGCAGTTCTAAGAGAGTAACGAGAATGTGAGGTGGGTTCCGTTGGTCACAAAGCAATGTTATCAAAACCGTGCCAGACCTCTCCTTCCAGTGTAATGAGTCAACTACACGTCACTGTACCGACGATTTCCAAAACTTTTTAGTACTCGACAGTAAAATTTACAATGAATTGTTGAATGAAGTTCGAGCAATTTATTGAAAGGACACGAACATGAGCATTGTATTACTGTGAATGAACAACTGTTCACAACTCTGATATTTTCAGCTAGTGGACAGAGCGTCGAGAATCTAAAATTTTCCGCTTCTATATCGCCATAAAGTCTTGGAAACAATAATTAATCAATAATTTTTAGGGTAACGTAGGAAATCAGTGGTTTGAAGTGTAGTTAACACTCCTCTCTGGGTCCATACCTTTAGCTCAGTGCTACGTTGTTTCCTCCGCTAACACGTTCTAATACTTGTAACTCGTTTTTAAAATTCATGTTTAGATCAATTTCTTGGAAAAGAACTGAGAGTTTTGGTCATGAATTCTTCTTTTTGTTGGGACCATTGAAAATTTCAAAGTTCCCTTTCCACAGCTTTGGTAGTTCTCCTAAAATATAGAAAAATCCACCCAAATTTGAAAGCTTTACATTTCTCAGGAATATTTTGGGCTACTGCAAAAATACAAGAATCTGCGAAATTTTAGCGAATTTATTTACGAAGGAGAATTTACTACTTTTTTTTAGAATGATATGAACTACATCAGTATCGAAACCCACTTCAACGATGTCGCTATGGATTAATTAACACCGTGTAACAGGATCATGGAGAAAGGGGACTATAGTTCCCATGCTGGCAGCTGGTTGTTCCTTCCAGTTCAACATTCACACGCTGATAGCATCGTTAGTTCAAGATATATTTAGCAATATGCAAAGTAGTTTCTTCTCGATTATCGAAAGATCGTAATTTCACAGTTTGTAACTGAAGGTGCATTCTTTCCTAATCATCTTTTGTTACCCAGATTGGTCACAAATATTGTTTCAACAGATTATTCCAGTCATTTTGACTCTCATTCCAGTACCTAAACTGGCTACAACAAGTAAATAAAAGTAATAAATTATTTTCTATATCAGTTTTCACTCGTGCTGATGTTGGAGATTCAGTGACGGACCAGCCAAGATTATCGCTGCTCACCGAGATCCCCCAGGAGTCTATTCCGTTTCCTCATCTCGTTAAGCTAACCCAAAGGCAATCATAATAAAAACTGGCGACCGCTCTTAAAAGCTGATGGTGGCGAAGTACCGCAGCCAGAGAACAGCTTTTACTGCCCGCCACACACACAACTCGCGGCGGACACCCATCAGGTATGGGGAGGAGGCGTGACACCCGGAATCCAAGTGAATTACCAATACATCTCAACCGATATGCAAACATGATTTAACCCTGGGCTCTAGGAAACTGCAAACTAATGGGACCTCCTTATAGAGGGATTGTAAAGACATTCATTCGCGTATTTTATGTTTAATCTCTGAAAATACTGTAATAGATAATCGCCAAACGTCTTCCACGGAATGTATATACAATCAGCCTGAACATTATGACTACCTACCTAATAGCCGTAATGTCCGCCTTTGTCACGGATAACAGTGGTGACGCGTCTTGGCATGGAAGCAATAAGGCCTTGGTAGATCGCTGGAGGGAGTTGACACCACATCTGCACACACAAGTCACCTACTTCCAGTAAATTCCAGGGAGGTGGGCGATGAGCTTTGATGCCACGTTCAATCACATCCCAGATGTGTTCGATCGAGTTCAGATCTGGCGAGTTGGGGGGCTGGCACATCAATGGCAACTCGCCTTTGTGTTCCTCGAACCATTCCATCACACTCCTGGCCTTGTGATATGGCGCATTATCTTGTTGAACTATACCACTGCCGTTTTGGTGCCTTGCACGAACTCCACTGCACCCGTGGAAGCCCACGTGAATGTAATTGAGCAGCCGCGCCGCCAGCTTGTCTCCATTCCGCAGTACAGGTGTCAAGAAACTTTCCCCCCGGAAAACGACGGATTTGCACCTTCCCATCGGCGTGATGAAGAAGATATCGGGATTCATCAGACCATGCAACGTTCTGCCACTACGCCAACCTCCAGTGACGATGATCACGTGTCCATTTCAGTCTAGTTGGCGATGTCTTGGTGTTAACATTGGTACATGCATGGGTCGTTGGCTGTGGAGGCCCATCGTTAGGAGTGTTCGGTACACCGTGTGTTCAGACACACTTGTACTCTGCCCAGCATTAAAGTCTGATGCTAGTTCCGCCACAGTTCGCCGCCTGTCCTGTTTTACCAGTCTGCCCAGCCTACGACGTACGACATCTGTAATGAGGGGGAGGCCACCCAACCCTCAACGTTTGGGCATGGTGTCACCTTGGTTTCGCCACTTGTTGAAGACACTCACCACAGCTCTCCTCGAACAACCGACAAGTGGTGCAGTTTCCAAAATGCTCGTGCCGAGCTTGCGGACCATCACAATCCGCCCTCGGTCAAACTCAGATAGACCGCGCGCCTTCCCCATTCTAAAGACGGGTTGCACGCTCACTGATACTACATGCACCGTGCGTGTGTTTGATTATCAGTCATTCCTCGTCACGTGACGCTACTATCACCTGGACAGGTTTATATCGATAGTAGCTACGTGGTCATAATGAGCTAGCTGATCAGTGTAAATATTCATGTTTTATGGCTTCCTGAGATAATTTTTGCTGTTTTCAGCGTGATATACTTGTATCTTTGTTTTGAAAATCCAAATGTTCTTTGATGCCAACTCGTACCTTAGAAACTTTGCCAATAGTTTGAAAAACCAGATCATATTGTAATTTTTGAAGTAAATGATGCAATTCTAAAGAGCTTCTTAAGTATATTGAATGTACTGCAACACTAGTGAATGAAAAACAACTACTTCTGTCTTCATGGAACACTGGAAGCAGCGCAATGCTATCGTACGACCTAGAATACTACGCCTATGTTATTTTTTTGTCGTCCGTACTGTGTCATACTTTTCTAGGATTAATGCATGCCATTGTTGAGAAAGATAGATGAAGAACTGTGGTTGGTTGCATGGATAAAAGAAAACTGCAGTAGTCTGTAATCTCAAACACAAGGACAAAAATTGTTACAATACAACTTCTCATATATGTATTATTTTCGTTTCTATCGGTGGTCGGCAGACTAGTATAACTGGAAAAACTTTAAACTATGTGTAAAAAAATAATATTTAGTCAAGAGGAATTATTTGGTCTATAAACCAAAAATCTTAATGTTTAAAAAAAAAAAAATTATTTAGAAATTGAAATGTAATAAATTTATTTAATTCACATATATTACAACATGTTTTCAGACTGTGATAGCTTCAGTAGAGAGTGGAAGATAGAAGCTATACTGAGTTTTAAACACATTGTCCGCGATTGGCGCACTTTACCGGTAAGGTACTGTTGTCTTGGAGTTGGTGATAGGTCTGGTCCTCTGATGACGTCGTTGCGTGGGCCGGTGTGGTCTGCCTCCATGGAGACGGATGGGGCCGCAGATGGTCGTTCAGAGCAGCCAATCAGCTCGTTGCTCGCTCACTACTCCTGCTGCCTTTGACGCTGTGTTCAAACATTGGATACTGCCCACATCGGGACGAGTTACTCGTACACTTGTTAGAAACTGAGTGTATCAAATACTCGATAGTGATTGATCTCCAAGTATCCATTCTTTCGAATACATACACTGTCAGACAAAAAAATTGAAAAACCCAGAAGGGAAGGAGGGAACGAAATGAAACTTCTAGTGTTAAGAGGGTATGTGACGCTATTTCAGTGACTACAAAATCGAGTAAAACGTGGTTACAATATGAACCCAGATATCAGTATGAAGCTGCACTGATTCGATAGGGACGGGTACTCTCCTGACGCAAGCTGGCTCACACCTGTTGTGACTGGTCCTTGGTGTCCTTGATCCTGCCCTGGGACGGACTTCCGAGGTAGCCCCACACATGTTCTATCGGGGACGATCTGGGGATCTTGCTGGCCACAGGAGTACCTTAACATCACATAATCAGTTCATAGAGACACGTGTCGTTTGTGGACGAGCATAGTCCTGTTGAAAAATGGTATCACGATAATGTCACAAGAGAGGGAACACATGAGGACGAAGGATTTTCGTGACAGACCGTTGTGTCATTCGAGAACAAGTAATCGACTGCCTACAACATCCCGCACGATTGGTCGTATACGAACAGCAAACAGTGTAAGGCACTGCGGTCCCATGCGAAAGCTACCGTTAACACAGTAACACAAACGGCTGTGGTTGGAGTGGTGCCGTGGCCGAGAAGATCAGACTGCTCATGAATGGCGTCGCATTCTGTTTCAGCAATGAATCATAGTTCTGTGCTAGCTTGGATGACCATCGTCGGCGAGTATGGTGGTGAATTGGTGAGACGTTTTAGAGAGGCACGTGTGTGTTACTCCTGGTATTATGGCGTGGGGAGCCATCGGGTATTACTTCAGGTCACGGCTGGCTGTGATTGAGGGATCTCCAATATATGTATACAACCTTGGACACCTTGGCGATTGGCTTTTCCCACTAATGGAGTCTACCCAAGGCCTGTGGTTTTGTAAGCCGCGCCATGCAGCCGAATTGTACGGATCAGCACTCACCACAGTCCAGTCCCCCACCCACCTCGCAGCCACCTCCGCGCCTCGTTGGCTACTGTCGTTTCATGTACCCTGGCATTTGATGTTTACCGACTGGGTGACGGATAGATGCGCGCCATCCCTGCCAGAAAAGGTGGATTCCTCCCCAGGCCCGCTGTTGATAGCTGGACCCGTGCGGCCGGCAAATGCACGGGCCGTGGGAAACCAACTTAACAAAGTCACCTGCAACCCGTTATTCACAAGAGGCTTAAATGGCCCATTTCGAAATAACAGCACTGTGTCCACCACTGAAATTGCTCTTATTAAGAAATGTAACGAAAAGTTGTTAAACTATATTACCAAAGAAATTCTATCTACAAAAAGTACTTGCTGAACCAACACTTACACAAATATGTAGTATATTTATAAGTTTGTAACTAATGCTTAAGTAAAATATGGTCTGATGCGTAAAATGTGGTTTGACATTGCAATAAAACAAATAATAGTTAATAGTTGCAGTTTCGAGACGCTACTGTATATTCTAGCCTTGATACATTTATTGACGGAAATCAGTAAAAGATTATAATCTCTTCAAATATCTAAAAACTGTTAGTTGTTAAATTATATATTATTTAAAAAATATTTCTCACAACCAGTATTGTAGGTGGCCAGTCTCCCGATGAACGGCCTTCTCGGTCACTTTGACTGCCAGATAGACTGAGCGCGTGCGCTATTCCGGGAGGTATAGTAATCGGATTACCGCTCCGATACCAACACTGTGACTTAGACGGTAGATTGGTAATATTAAATAGTTGTAGTTTAGGAATATTAGCAATGGTAGTTGAAGTATAAAGTGATGTGGTGAAATATTAAAATTGTAACTATAAAGTGGACAAGAAACTGCAAACACTATAAGATTAGAAAACTATAACAAATCGATTATAACAATGGACTGTGGTGAAATTCGGGAAGTTTAGAAACCTGTAATACAGTTTAACAGCAAAATAATGTATGTATCGCGCAAACAAGGAAATACTGTACATATATTGCCAAAACTAAACATAGAAAAAATTGAAATTATTCCTTGTGAAATAATGTGTTGAAGCATCAGATGTAAAACTGTTTGTTAAATTAAGGCCGATTTTAATTCCAGATACTACGCTGTAAAAATGTGTGCTAAATTAAAAAAGATATATATTCATAAGGTAAGAAATTGCAAAAAAATTCTTAACTATTGCTTCGGAATCAGAGCGGAAATGAAACACGACGGAATCACACAGCGAAAACAAACTTCATGGCATACTGAAATTAAATATCAAAATTATCTGAGGAGTTACGAGACCAAAAAAAATTAATATCCCCTACGTATTTCCGGACAGTAAACCCGTTAAAGCTACCCTAACACTGCCCCCCTTCCCCCCCCCCCCCCATGTCCACGCTGTGACGTTCGTCGACCAGTTCCTCTCTCGATCAGCTGACTCGCCAGAAGATTCGTTTTCAAGGATGTTGAAAGAAAGTGGATTAGTGATTCATATGCGAACTACAGAGAATAAGCATTTCGTGCGGGACTCGTCTTAACGTATAGTAGATGACACCCGCTTAGGACAGGAATACGGTGGCCAGCGTGTGACTCCTCGAGTGTGGGAGGAGCCAGGTTGACTGCTGGTGAGTATCGACTAGCGACCCGGCTCCGCCCTGTCCAGACAGACCCCGTCTAGCCGTCTGGCCGGTACACGTCACGTACAGTGCTACAAACTGTGCTCTAACACATTATCATTTTGCCTATTATAGAAAATAAAGTACTCATTTATGAATATTATATTTATTATTAATACTCAATGTTATTTTGTTGATGTCATTTACTATAATGTTGGGCGCCATGGAAAAAAAATCAATTCCTTTTGACATATAAATATATGAAATTACGAAGCTAAAAATGATAGGTGGGATGATATTACTTATACGTGAATAACAGTCCAAATGAAGTTAGTAAAATTCACAAACATGTTATTGACTAAAAAATTACCCTTCAAACAAATTGATTAATCGTATCGTTAATTAAACAAATTAACAAAACATCTGATAAATATTTACTCGACACGAAATTGAACTCGTAATCAAACAAGAATAAATAGCATATCATTTCGCAAAATGGGGGTAGCTCAGTGAAGCAATAAGCAGAAACTGAAAGATCTATCGTGCAGTATGCATCACCAGGGCGAGATCGTGTGGCTATAAGGTTCAGAATCACCACGAATCATGATTATCGCTGGTACATTACCTGAAATCAATGTGTTTTTTCGTAAAATGGCACCATAAAGCCCGCTTTTGGTGATACTGTCTAGCTATTCATAAGCAGCAAGCATACAACTCACAACCTAAGCTCGTAGTTCACTTGCGGGCATGTTCGCCAATGTACAGCAGCAATCTGGTAGCGAAGTCTCCTATAGCCAAGTATATCAGCAAGTGTCCTCCGTCGTTTCGTCTTCTCTGACTTCTCGCTCTGATAGTTAATGCGTATTTAGCACTAATCTCCTCTCTCGATGGTTGGCTGAGAAGGTATTCAAAATTTGACATTAATTAATAACAATTGTTATTGCTCAACCGAGCGTAGTGGATGAGCGGTTAACGCTCTGGCCTAGCCGGTCATCCATATTTTGGTTTTCCGTAGTTTCCCAAAATCACTTGAGGCGATTCTTCTTTTTTAAAAAAAGGCCATGGCCAAATTCCTTCCGGTTCCTTGTCCTCAGTCCCATCTCGCCTCTAATGACTTCGAAGTCGACGAGGCGTAAAGCCATAAGTAAAAAAAGTTATTGCTGAGTTCCCATTTTCTACATATTTTCTCTCTCTCTCCATACGTACTCTCGTTTTCCATTGGCTCGCTCACACACACATACACACACACACAGAAACGTAACTTTACAGTCCTTAAGAAAACGATCCTCACCTTTCTCATACTGAAATGTTTAAAGTTGTTATTTTTATCAATGCTACATATTTCTCAGACAGACAATTTATTTCCAGAGTTTCAGAGTCAACACCCTGTAAATTCCCTTAAAAGGTTTTCGTCCTCTCAGAATCAGTGACTGTTATTGTGAGTGTTTTCCTAACAAGCGTATAATCAGCAGTGATCGCCAGCCCTGATCGTATTGTCTGAGCTCTGCTCCTGCTCTGAAAGCGACCTCAGTCTCCCGCCAGAATCTCATTTATTTATTTACACACAATCTTCTCAGAGTTTAATTTTTTCTTTTTTCCACCGTTCATAACTGAAATGGGATTGATTCAACGGCTAGTGAATTGTAACATGACCAATTCTTATGGCTTTATTAATATTTTATGTGCTGTGTACTTGCAGTACTAAGCGTCTGTAAAATTATCACTACTAGCTACGTCTTGTGGATTCGTTAGATTTGTACGATAAACGTAGGCCTACTTATCTTTTATCTCCACACTTTTGAAGGAGGCCCACTGGAATGTCGTTAGTTTCTATTGGCTTTCTCACTTAAGTCCACTCAGTGCTTCTATCAATTCTTCAGTCAACGTAAGCTTACCCATATCCCCTACTTTAACCTTATCCTCCTTTTCCTTATGTACCTATTCTTGGTAGCCTGTTCTTAACCAAACACTCTACCAATTTAATATTTCAAAGTAAAGAATTTTTTTCCGTACGGGCTTTACGCTTCGTCAACGTCAAGGTCACTTGAGGCGGGATGGGATTTTAGACAAGGAACAGGTAGGGATTCAGCCACGGCCTATTGAAGGAACCATCCGCGAATCGTAAAAACAGAAATCAGCATGACACGGCGGAGATAGTCTATGTAAAGGGGAATCACTTAGAGATCATTATCGCACATTGAAAACATAATGCAAGCTTGTGTTTCTGATTTCCACCAAAGCATTTGCATTTACCATAAATTAGAGTTACTGATTAAATTTCTGTCTACTTCTCTCTGATACGATTTTTTTTTCTGGGGGAGTATTCAAAGGTTCGTACCCGTAAGGATTTGGTACCTCTGCGATCAAGCCTGGTAGTGATATAATCCACTGTGATTTATAACCATACCATTATGTCCAAATGTTTTTTTTTGCTGTCTCAATTAGCATGTAATCCAAAATAATATAGTGAAGCTGATATTGGAGGCATATTAACATTTTACTATAAAGAGCTATTGTAATGGCTATTTTACCATTACGTAACCGACTGCTAGTCACCCAACACTAAGCTGCAACCGCCTTAACTCCAAATTGTCATTGGCCCCTCATAACCACAGCCGGTGACGATTATTAGTGGGGTGATTAGTCGATTAGCCAGGAATGGCAAGCGGTAGGCACTGTAGCCTCTTAACACTTACTTGTATGGAGTGCCGCACACCCTCGAACGTCCTCCTCTTCAGCTTTCTTCAGGGTTGGCTCTAACTCCCCTGAAAGACAACTTGGACACGAATGGAGAAAGTCCGTAAATACTTTAAACCCTTTTATTACTTTACGTTAGTCTGAGTCTACACACGCTATGTTGTCCCATGGAGCACTAATCCAGGCGCTGGTAACAGTACTTAGAGCAGTTACTAGAACATCCGATCGAGCAGATGGAAACATGATCGGAACCGAGTTCGGACCCGGTCGGACACAGCTG
>CM061920.1:54407966-54690754 GCA_031002005.1 Vandiemenella viatica | reverse complement strand
CTTTCTTATTTCCCAGATTTTAATTAAAGTCTACGTTCGTCCATTTTATGGATTCTAACAAAGGAGCTTGAATGGTCTTGGCGTGGAGAATTTCAATGAAGGTTCATCTTTTATTCACAGTGAGCTGGAGTCTAAATAATCTGACTGAGATGTGAAGAAATATTGGGCAGTCTCGAGTGTCAACTGGTAATATAATACAGCTGAAGATCAAATCAAAGTTCACAAAGTGAAAAATACTGAAAACTGTACACTTACTGAACACGATAACACAATTGATAATTTTGTAAAACTTCCCAATGGGTATATTTCTTGGAGTTATGTTAAAATTGGTGAGCGACGAAGATTGTAAGTGTAGAGGTGTTTTACTGTAATTAGCGTCTTCTCCTAAAGGAAGAGGACACACTGCTGTGAAATGGTTGGTGAAATGGTTAATGGAAAAATATGAAGGAATGTTACCTGATTTACTGTCCTATTTTCAGTCTTACTGGAACGAAATGTTTCAGATAAGATATTTGACAAAAGAAATTATCTTCTAAAAACAATCGTTCCTTAGAGAGGGACTTTAATCTGGGAGTCCATTATCTATCTATAGCGTATGGATCAGTATCGATCACGTGTTTATGTGTGAATGTGCCGTCAGGAACAACAAGTGATGTGTCTGAATACACCGTATTTGTTGAAGTAAACGTTGATACTACGATCAATCATGTACCGGCAGATTTAAAAAAAAAACAGAGACTCCTTTATCACATTAAATTTCAGTCGTCCAGAAACATATTGCTGTATGTCATATATATACATTTGTTCATCATTGTCTAATAATTTATAGATAAGGCAACGCGTCTTCTGGAAATTTCGAACGTAAAAATTCATGTGGTTCAAAAGTTATTGTGTAGGGAAATTTCATAAGCTGAATCGCAATCGATAAACGAATAAAAAAAAGGTATCGGAGGCTTTGTGCTGTAGTCTTAAATCTATATTGCTTGTATTGCGACTACGGATATATATTTTACATAAATAAGCTGATTTTCCCGGATTGGCTGAAAACGTTTGAAATTCAGTGTTTTGACGATAACAGCATTGAGAATCATATAATGTGCCGAATCAGCGCTGTTAGAAGTAAACCAGATACTTGTAAGTCTTTTACGCGCATTAGGAAGTTACGGAATATTATACCACAGACAGTGATATGGTGTACCTTAAACACATACATGAACTGCAAATGATTGCGAAATATTTTTAAAGTTATGTGTAGTATTCAATTGTTCTTATCATAAAAAACCCAGGAACTAATTTTAATACTTATAATTTCAGTGTATAAAATTTTCCAAACATCCAGTGCTTTCCTATTACTTTTATTGCGATTATTGAATATGAGGACCGACTTGGTATCATTACTATCTTAAAAATGAAGAATTTTTACAATAACATTTTGTCTAGTAATACTATAGACAGAAACTAATAAGCACAGATGAGTTTTAACAAGAGAGCTTGGTCTGCTTGTGGGTTTCAACATTAAGTTTACTGAATTTCGGAGCCGGGGGTTTTGGTGTAACTAGTAGTGATTCAGATGTACGCATAATCATCTCTGTCTGCGGGTCAAATCAGGACGTTATTTCGACGTCAACTCGGTCGTAATAACATTCTGATTTGTCTTTGTGTGCTTTGACTACGGATGTGTTAATATACGCAGAGACAAATGCTGCAAACAATTAGCGCCTGAGAGAATTTGCGTACAGGCAGTCCCGCTGTACAGACTTCAGTATGAGTTGATAAGAAAGTGGTGCTCACACTAAACGGTTGGTACTATCCCATAACTACGAAACATTAGGTTTAGAGATAATTTAGCAACCATGACGCTGTACAAACTTAAAATTTTACAATACAACGTAAATTTATTTATCGCTGTAACTTGTATTAACACGTGTTGCTACCTCTGGTCAAGGCAGAATATGTTTCAGGTTGCCCTTGTATTTGCATTATCGTCGTAATATACCGAAATATTATAAAACCAGCTTCCAAGACCGTTAAAAATGAGCGGTTGAACGAAGAGTTCGAGCAATTAATTTCTTCAAAGTTAACGTAACAGTGACATATATTATAGCTGAAATATCTACATGGAGTATAAATAGCTTCTAAAATCGTCAAAGGGGTTGAAGGCGATTCATATGCTCGTAGTTGCCTAACTAAATATTATTGTTATTAATTAACACTCATAACCTTAAAAATAATGTAAGCTGAGTGTTTGTTGAATATGAGTAAAGACTTGGTATCATGAAAACTGCCTTTACCGTCCTGACACTAGGACACGGAATAAAATAGTACAAAATTTTCTCACGTTTTTGAGTGACATCTCATTTCCTTCCGTAAGTTGGACTAACTACTGTCTTAAAAATTAAGAATTTTTACAGTAACTTTATGTTCAGTAATACTACAGCCAAAAATGGAATATTTAATTTCAGGCTTTACAAAACAATATGTCTACTGTTAATGACAATATTGCACATATTCACACCCAGGTTCAAGAGATTAGGACTACTGCCGATACCTGTGTTCAGCAAATTAGCCATGTAATATTTCTTATTGTAACGGCGATATCTCTGGACAGGAGTATAAGAAAACTCTACATAGACAAACAAAAAACTAACAATTGATATGTTGGCTGAAACGTAATAATAGTTTTTTCAGTGTTCTGGCAATTCAGTTCATCGTGGTTGCTTAACCAAATAGAATTGTTATTAAATACTGCCCATAACCTCAATTTTGCAATAAGATCTCTGGGCGCTATTTGTCCGGTAACGAAGCCCGTGCGCGTTACGACACGATGACACAGTAGCCTTTTATATCGACAGGTAAATAATACTAGATCCACAATTTGGAATATATTTGAGCAATAACTCGCTAATAAAAAGTTTATGTACAATTGTAGTGACTATACCAAAATAACGCTAATACGCTGCAGAAAGCGTTGTGGAACACCGTCTGAGAACAAACAGTTAGCCCTTCTACTAATCTGTTCTGACGCACGGGCTGTAGGCCTCACAGATTGCAGACAGTTCTGAAAATTGATTGTATCGTAATGTTTTATAGCGAGAGTCAGGAATTTATAATTGAAGTATCAAGAGTAGTGGGTGAGCGGTAATTCCGTGACCTAGCCTTGGGAACACGCGGGTTCCAATTGGAAATCACTACAAGCGAATGCCGGGATGGTTCATTTTAGAGACCAAGGCCGAATCCCTTCCTGTTCCTTTCTCCCACCCCTTTCATGTCTCCAATGAACTGGATATCAATGTAACGTAAAGCCATAAGCAAAAAAAATATGATTGAAGTCTTGTTAATAGTCGCAGAATGGAACTTGTTAAATGTTGACAGAGCTCAGTTCTCGTGTTGGGTTAGCTGGAAAACATCAAGTTATATTTAAATGAAATGAACGTAGTGTACTGTAGTGTGTGTAGACCTGGTGTATCCACCTGCCTGCAGCAACCCCTTCACGTAGCACGCGCTCACCGCCCCATCTCGCAACGGATTCCCGCACCCTCTCTGCAAGGGATCACGCTCCAGACGCTGGCTTGCAACAAGAAATACCTCACATGGTTTACTAACAAGGAATATCGGTCCCTTCATTCAGCTCGCAAACAGTCATCACAGCACCATTTGAAACGAAAGTTCACACACCTGATATATACCGGCATGTTTCTTACGAAGTAAGGTAAATAAACCAAGTATCAACAGAAACAAAGATCTATTCCCAGATTGGAAATTAGGTGAAATACCGAATAAACTTACTGCTTAGTACCAGAAGAACAGTACACTGTGAAAAGTTCTAAAAGTACTAACAATGTCCAAAACAGGACACTAAATTCGAATGCACAGTATTAACGTGCAAAAAAAAGCAACAAAAAGTAGAATGTTACTAAATTACAATAAGAGAACGGTCTGCTTTGATCTTCTCCCCTGGCACAGCTTGGTGAGTAAAATGATTGGGATTCCACTTTCAAGGATAGGTCTCCTATACTAGGTCGGATTACCCGTTTACGACAGAGGTTGATCGCTTAGCCAATAAAAACATTGTCACCAGGTCTTAACGACCACACGAGCCTTTACGATAAGAGAGCAATTAAAGATAGTAATACGTTTCATAAAGTACTGGAAACATCTCAGTTGTTGGAGGGTTGGTGGCGATCAACTTCCCGATAAGGCTCATCTCCTGAAACTTGTCAGATCATGTTTAATAACACTCTCGGCACAGTCGATGTTCAAATATGAAACTACTAAAGGTCCTTGCTACTTACAGACGAGTTCCCACTAATTCCAAATGAAAGATTGTGCATCTAAAACTGAAAGAAATAACTAAGGTAGAAAGCTTATAAAATTAATGATTAAATCGCCATATTTTATGCTAGTTAGGAAGAGACAAAACATCAGCTGAGAATTTCCTTACTGTCTTTCTCCCTTTTCAATTACTATATTACCTTACTTACTCAAAACATTTGATATTGTTCGTTGGAAATGTTTTAAGCTACACCATATTACAATATAAAAACTCGTCTACGCCACCTCATTTTAATAATAAAGACGATGCCAAAAAAAATGCGAGACAGAGACAATTTGTGTCGTAGCTTTCTCCGTAAGATTTTGACAACACTGTTTCCAAAGTCATGCAGGAAGCTATGTATTAAACGTCTGTTAATCACACTTCCCATATAATTTCTTACTGCACACAACCTGGGATACTAGTTCGGGGCTAGTATACTTTTATGTTTTTTTCTTTCCCATCGAGGAAGGTATTTTTAATTTATGTTCCAGGGAAAAGAAAGGTAAAACCGATCATCAACCGTATACTACTCGTGAATCTCTGATCAGTATCAAATAAAAGAACAATTAAAAGAAACGGACTTCTACTAAGCCAGTCTAGGTGGTGACTTCTAGCTTACATCACCTGAAGCTTTACGCGCCTGATGAAGACAGCATAGCTAGCTGTCGAAACGTTGTGTTTTTATGATGCCATCCAGCTGAGCATCTGTGAAGCTTACATTAAATGAAGATGCCGGCAAAGTCTCGACTCACACATCAGTTAAAAGAAATACAACTAAGCTGGCAACAGATGAGATAGAATAGTAATTTCAACATGTTCTAGTAACATATTTAACATGTCTGAAATACTTGACTGTGTATCTTTCGTATCGGTTCATAAGTAATAAGGAAAGAAGTGGCATTGTACCCATAGAGCAATTGCACCAAAGCCAACCTATCACTGATCGACCTGGGAGCTGAACTCCACCAGCCTCAGTACTACAACAGGTAGGCAACACGGCACACACACAGTGTTCTCTCACTCCAATGCACAGTGTCAAACACCTGTCAGTGACATCACTGACACCCGACTTACAGGTCGCATATCCTGCAGGGGTGATACACAGATTGTATCTGTTTCAACATCGCGCTAGACACCCCGTGATTTACTCCCATAGTATTCACACTTCATGGAATCCACGGGCAAACGGATTCCTTCCCACCATGAATTGCATTAAAACTAACAAACCTTGAACTAGGCAGAATCATAGGTCTTACGGAAATTTTGTAGTGTTGGTAAAAAAACAAAGAGAGAGAGAGAAAGAGAAAGAAAAACTTCAAAGCGAATAATGTAAGTCTCTGCATTTTCCGAACTGATTTACTTGATTACAGCAAGGAAGAATTGCTACGCGATCTGTAAGACATCTAGTAGTAGTGGATTTTTCTTTCAATATCTGTCAAATAAATAAAACTGAACCCTGGTTAGTGAGAAAAAGAAATGTGTTAGTTGTTAACAAGAGGGAGTGCTACATACTTTGACATTAGTTTCTTTTATTAGGAACAGAAGTCAAGTTGTAATTTCAGTATGAACGCTACTCGTGTAAATCTTGATTTCAGTCAATACAATAATTCAGCATTATTGTTTTAAAGAGAAATTACTCTACATTCAGGTTGAAAAATTTAGTAGGCGCTCCATAGAAAAGAATAATTTTCAAAAAGTTTGGACATGTGTATGTAATATGTCGTACAAAGACGCTTTTAAGATCTAAATATTGGGTTTTTATTCGTGCTGAAGCAAAATGTTGCAAAATTGTGTATCGTGTAAAGGTCACTAAACGTAGGTCTAGGCCGCTTGAAAGAGGCAGAAAGCTCAGAAGGTGGGAGATCAGTATTCGCTTCCATAAGTCATTGTGGTCGACGTGTATTTACAGATTTAGGCCATATTTGCTTCGTGTTATGGATTAAGCTTTTTCTTGTAATGTCTTGTTTTTGTATCAACATTACACCAGTTACTTTTTTAAAAATTCTTACAGAGATAAGTGAGCTTGCGATTATAACTTGGACCTTGCATTATTACAGGACATGGGTTCGATTCCAGTTCTGCCATTCAGATTTCTGTTTTTCTTGATATCCTGTATACATTCCAGGCGAATGTTGGTATGATTTCTTAACGTTCTTCGCCCCCAGGTTTCGTCGGTCCTTAATGACCTCGATGTCGAAAAAAATTAAAACAAATATTCTTTTCTCTTTCCACCTATCTAGTTTTGTAATTTATTTTGTTGTAGTTTCTGATACTTTTCGAAGCTGGGTTCAGTTGTTGTTTACATTTAGTACAAGTACGTCAGTTATTATTTTGTTATAACTTCTCCTCATGTGCAGTTTTTTGTATAGAAGACAATAGCTGTTCGCGACCTGCCGGTTCCAGCAGGCGGTTGAGCAGGCCACGCCCCCTTAACGTCCTTCCTCGAGGCGCAGCTGCTGGTCACGTGCTCCTTCCTGCTGCATCTGCCGCCTGCGGGCGGCCGCTACCTGTTGCGTCGCGTTAGCCGCTCATGAAATCTCGCAGGCGCGTGTTGTGCGGGGTGCCAGCCCACACTCAGAGCTCAATACTACGCTCATTCAGGAAGAATTGTACATAAATCTTCATTATATTTGTCATTTAGCTAATTATATCTCTTAATTTCTAATCTCATCTAAACAGAAAGATTAGACCACATCTACAGAACTGGTAATTAACTGCTACTGGACATTTACAATTTCTTCTTAATTGAAGTTTCACTGATTTTTTTATTGCTACATGATCATTATGTTTACGATAGCCGTAATCGGGCTTAATAGAGCAGTTCATAAAAAGAGCTGGAATGGGATTCATTGGAAGACAGGAGGAGGATGAAGAGGGTAATGGCAGTGTATATTGGTGATGAGGCATGGAAAGAAATTGGTGTGAGAATTAAAAGTAATGTATGAAAGGGAAAAGATGCCCATCCATGACTCTAAGCAGGCACTCGATTTCAGGTAAAAGGGTGTAGGAAGAGTCTCTTTTTTTAGGTAAGGATGATACGGATTGGAATAAGTTACCAAGAGAAATGATGAATAATTTACCAAAAACGTTGAAAGAATTTAAAGTTAAAATTTGAAGAAGGCATATATAGGTGGGTTCAGGAAAGGGGGAAGATGGGTGTGTAGGGAAATTGTCACCGGAGCGTGCGCTCCATTCCAATTTTATTTAAATTAAAAAATATATTGATAAAACTATGAATTAACATACGCATCCTGTTAGTTATGTTTACGAATAAAGAGTCTCAAGACAAACAAGGAGCAAATATGAGATGCAGCTACTCAAAGTGATGTAAGATGCAAAAGCAGCAAAAATAAGAAAACAGGCAGACAGCTTCAAGTTATTTATCCCGGCATAAGACATAAAGACTGGTAACTATGTGTTATGTTATAAATAGAGTAACAGTGTTTTCTGATTTTTTGTGTTTTCATTCGTGAAGCACCTCGTTACGAAATTACCTTGCCCGTTTTAGAATTTAATTGTCAAACGATCTGCCCTAAGTGAAATGGATTCATCTTAAACTGTGTTCGTGCATTCTTGTTGACAAGACTTCTGAAGACTAGCGTGTTTCCTCCCTCACAAAATACGAATTATTAAGGTCTTAGCAATGTCTAACGCATTATGTCCAAGGTAAATGTCAAAACGTTTAGTAGGTCTTAAACATAGACCAGTAACCTAACAGTCAGAAATTATTGAGAAAGAAACGTTTTGAACTGAATAATACACGACAAAACTGACAAAACGAATTCAATCAATAAAGTTAGACACTGCGAATCTATGTTTAAAGCAAACTGTAAGTCTCATACAACAATTCAAAATGATAAAATCTAATATCAAAGATAAGCTGAGAGAATGATATTACTGATGTGTTACGCGCGTTTGTTTCCAGTGTTGCATCCACTATCCCTCCATACTAGCGTAGTCCTTTTTTTTTAAAGATGTTGAAGTGGAGGGGCTACCAAATTTTAAGACGATTCATCATCATTCTATGAATTGTTACCCCTTTGAGGGGGCAGAGCAGAGACAAATGGTACGCGATAAGGGTCTTTCGGTGGCTCTTTGAAAACAGTGAGTAAAATCTGTGGAAAAAATGTTTCTTAGGAACCGGTAATATCTGGAGCTTTTTATGATATTAGCTTTGGTTACGGTAATCTTCTGGGTTAAATAATTGCTGGCTATTTGATATTTCCAAGTACCGTATTCTTTTGCTAAAGTACCACTTCATTAAATAAAAACACCTATTCTGGCATTTGGATTTCAAAAATAAATGAGAGCTCTGGATCAAACAACGTCCACCCTTCATTATTCACTGCAAAACTGAAGACACAGCTGTAACAAGATTCAACTTAAGATCGCGGAAGATCGTCCACAACCGAAATTATATTAAAAAAACGGAAAACATCTCAAATGCTAAGAATTTCTGAAGGTCAAAAGATCTCCTAGAATAAATTAGTGTTAACATAGTCTTAACATTATTAGAATTAATCAAAACAGTAATTTAATGGCTTAAAATAATGATGCAAATTATTTAAAAATTTTAACTGTACTCTAAACATAATAAACTGTTAGTAAAATTGAAAAGTATGGTAAAATTACTGTTGCTGATATTTACGTGCTAACAAATACCTCATAATTAAATACACATAGTAGAATTCAGTTCATTAATTATCAAAAATTACTGCGCTTTATAGTGAATGAATATCAAACAACTGCAAAACAATGCATCAAACCCTAAAAAGATTACTAAATTCTTGTAGGGGCTTTTAATGCACGCTACCCATTCTATACACATGGAAATTAATTAAATGTAGTTGAATACATATGGGTGAAAAAGTATCGATCCTTTGCGAAGATAACGGTGGAAGCAGTAATTTGGTAAACATTAATTTATAAAAAAATATATTATGAAGCCGTGAGATTTTCACGTTCACAGCGAAGTATAACCCGCAGGGGAAAAATAAGAGCTAAAACAACAAACGTACCGACCGCAGAGCTTAAAGTATTCCGGCGCACAGATGGTTAGATGACTTTAGTGTCCAGAATCGTAACCATTTGTAATATGTTAGGTTTGAAAATATTACAGTACTTAATAAAGACAATCAGATTTAATGTAGACAATCTTAAATGGATTGAAAGGAGGACGATTCGATGTATTTTAGCAAGAACAGACGCTGGAGTCAAGTTGTTTTCCTGAAGCCCTTTCGCATATAATGAAGGTCGGGCGGCCGAGGGAGGAAAAGAAAATATACAGGCTTATCTGTCGGACGAACCCCAGGCACCGGGGGCGTCAAGTGACTTAGCCTAGACAGTGATGTATATTGGTGTTTATAACGAACTAATGATTTTTTTTTCAGGGCATACCACGAATACCCAATGTCTGGGGACTGAGAGCATTGGCGGTGGTGTGGGGATTCGTGTGAGCTGTGAGAACGAGAACACTCTGGTACGAACCTCCCAACTGAGGGGCTGTGCTTCAGACCAGGACAGTCTGCTTCCTAGTATGATCGGGAGCAACCTGTTCTCGGGCAGTTTCACTGCTCGTTGCAGTATGGAGAGCCCGGTACTACGGAGTACACTACTGTACACTACTGTGAACTGCTTCCCCACCGGACGACGCATCAGCCAGCGGCGTGTCATCCACGAGGCAATCATCTCTAAATTCTTCCGTCCACAGCAGGATCGTGGAATTGGACTGAATTAAACACAGACCGCACCGATTATCATTTCATTTATTACCTGTTGCTTGTCGACCTGTTAAAGAAAGAATCTGACATCTTTTAAGTGTATCATCAAGTGAATATTCATTTCCATTGTTATTACATAACAATAAAGAGATAATCTTTTTTTATTCTTTACAATATTCTTATTATCCCGGTCCACTCCTTCTATTCGTTGCTTTGTCTATAATTTATGTAAATAATTACTACTTTTAATCTGCTAATAAAGTAATGAAGTACGTAGCTCGCCACCCTCTATATTATTTCCGCCGTCGACATCCCTTTTCACGACTAATACAAAAAAATGGTAAGATTTTTTTTATCGACTTTTGCCGTACATACTCAGTTTGTTCTGAAGCAAGTCGTTTCTTTAGTATGCGGCCGGGACACAGTTCGCTTAACCGCAGCGCCTGCAGGGATGTGACGCAACCCAATGCGCATAACATGTGCTTTGGTAGTGGCAGATTCAGGTGTTAGCAGATCATTAATTCCCATCAAAACAATAATTGTATCAATTAACAAAAATGATAAACAAAAAATTGCATATAATTGCATTTTGAAATCATATATTGTATACAAAAAGGTATTAATTGTATTTTTGCATTAAGAAACTCTCTTAGCTATTTTCTGTATAACCTTATTTAACTTCAAAAACCTAAAAAAAGACCGAATCTTTTTTTCGGTGAGGAGGAGGAGGCAAGGCAAGGTTTGAATTGTCAATAGTTTTTTCCGAGCTTTGCTGGTTCACCCTACTTCTCAAAAAATTGTAAACATTTTGGAGTATCCAATTTTTCATAATGCCGACCTAGGTAGCGTGGAGCTAGCGAGCTGGATTCGCGTTGCAGAGGTAGCCGGTTCGAGTCTGGCCCAGGGCATGGGTGGTTTTAATTAAGAGTTGTGTTCGTCCTGTGTTGTCCTTTCACTTGGATTATCAGCACCACTTGACGAGTCTCACACAAGTGAGGAAAATAAAATATAGATGATGCTGGCTGAATGGCTAAAAAGTCGAATGCTGTAAAAAAAATTACAATTGCCGCAGTGTTGTTGCCACATGCTTCCATACTGTGGAGTAAATAAAACATCAAAACTTGATTTCCGATCAATTCACTTGGAGAGAATTTCGCAGCGCCGCAAAAAGTCTTGAAGACTCCAACACACAAAAGTTATCACGAACTCAGTTTTCTGTCATCGTGATACCTACACTGAAAACACGAGATTCAAGTTTGCTGCCATACGATTTAAATTTATCTTCCGGGTTAAATGTGGCACCACGTATTGCTGTAGTGTAGCAGAATATTAAATTATTATTATTTTCCTGAAACAACACTAAGCTCACCATTTGCAAAGCTAATGTACCACTCCTTAGGAGCCAACAACACTGACCTGTCTATTGTCGGAATGAAGGATTATCCGTGTAACATAGAAAATAGTATCACTGAAATTAAAACTAATTTAAATTGGAAATTAAATGATAAAAATAACGCCAATGCAGCTGTTTTTGTGTACGCGTCTCGCCTCTCATCCAGGCATCACCAACGAATCTATAACAAAATTTTATATTTAGGTTTCAATCTTATTGTATAATGTTTAACGTAATTCTAAATTGAAATATGTTTTGATTATTTATGACCTGCTATTTACATTGGTGTTGTCCGGATTCGTAACCACGAAACTCGGCTTCTTCTCGAAAGCATGTTTCCGTGAAAGCCATTTGTCTTGACTGTTGCACAATTGATTGCGTCTGTCACTACTCACTTGTTTACGGTGGCCGTCTCATTTTTTTAAAATATATATATCGAGTTGGTGCGCTGACAGCAACCAGTTTTGAAAATGTATGAGAGAGTGATTTTTGCTATTTTGTTTCCAATTATATGTATGGTGTGTAAGTGAATGTATGTGTTAGGTTTATTTATTTAATGTTCTTATTGTACTTTCCTTTTTGTAAGGTTAACGTATCTTTAACAGTTTGAACAGCATCTGGTTTGTTAGATTTATATAGTCATTCAGTACCTGATTACTATTTTTTATTGCTTCCTGAATTTGATAGTGTTCTTGTAGAGTGACGATATTGTGTCTGTGATGGTCAGGATTTGGATGTCTGTGTTAATGTCTGTTGGTAAGTGATCATTTTCTATTACATGTTCATCGAATGTGGAGTGGTTGCTGTACTTGAGTGCCCTCATGTGTTCTTCGTATCTGATTTTAAACTGTCTTCATGTCTGTCTTATGTATATTGCCTCACAATTTTGACATGCCAGTTGTTAGATGCCTGAGTTTTGATAGCTGTGTCTTACTGAGTTTTTATTTATTTTGTACCGAGTTGTCTGTTCGTAAAGCGTACGGCATTAAAGCACACAAAAACAGTTGCACTGGCGTTATTTTTATCAATTAGTTTACTAGGAAACTGCGGAAAAATAGCCTACAGCAACATTGCATTGAGTTTAAATTGGGTTTTACAGCAATTCTACGAGTATTTAGCGGCGAAAGATTAGTGTCGACAAGAAAATAGGCCATACCCTATTTATGGAAACATTCACATATACTGATTTCAGTAAAACCGGACTCTGGCTAGCCGAATCGAACACGTGACCACCTGAATAACATGGCACAATGCTAAAGCTCATTCACCAGGTCCCATGGTTATAATAATAATAATAATGAATGATAAAATTGCGATGGAGCGCACCCTACGGGGGCAATCTATACACCCGTCTTTCTCCTTTCCTCTTCCAACCTAGTTTTGTCCTCAACTAATTTTTACTTTAAATTCTTTCAGCGTTTTTGGTGAATTATTCATCAATTCTCCTTGAAATTTATTCCAATCCCTTACACCCTTTCCTACTGTAAGGGAAAACATATGAAGGTATATTTTTTATTAAATTTAATATTATTTAAAATGAATACCCAGTTCATTGTTTTTTTTTTTAGTTTTACGAAAAATGTTAAGAAGTAATATCTATGGATAACAAATAAGAATGAAGTGCAATGATCTGTGGAGTGGTTCAGAGAAATTTTGTGGAGGTTGGGTTAAAAAAGAAACGGAGAGGAGACGAGCAAGTCAAAAGAAAACTGAAGTAATTATTGGTTTAGGAATATGATTGTATGTATTGTATGATATGTAAAGGTTGTTTATTAAGAAGAATGTTGCATCGAATAAATGTTTATTTCCTAAAGATATAGAAGACAGGAACCTTATGATACGAAAGAAAATTCTCCGACACCCTTATGCCTGGAATCAAGTGCCAGCTTGTGGTCATGGTAATCTTAACCCTTCCATGCACCTCTCTTAATTTTCCCACCAATATCCTTCCATGCTTCATCACCAGTATAGGCTTTGTACACTCCCATGACTTTCTTCACACTCCTTCTATCCTCCAATGAATCCCACTCCAGCTCCTTTATCATATTAGTACCGATTGTGTTTTGCGGTAATTTCCAGAGACAAACCTGGCAGCCCTTCTCTGCATCCCCTCCAACTCCTGTAATTGATACCAAAAATGTGGATCCCATACTACACCACCATATTCCAACAGTGGCCTGACCAAAGTTTTTAACCCAATTTCCTTACTTCTCTAGTGCATCCCCTCATCACTCTTTTCAACAGGTGAAGTGTTTTGAACCCTTTCGCTACTAAGTGTCCAATGTGTCCTGCCCAGTTAAATCTATCAAATGTAAAGCCGAGGTATTCAACGAAATTGTTGGTTTGTTTTGCGTACGTAGAGTGGTTAGAAACAAAATATAGATGAAGCTCTGGGATGTGGGGCACTTCTTTTCTCGTTTGGCGGCGTCGCCGTTAAGAAAGGAGAGGGGCGCGTGTTTTTGCGAGGGCCGGTGCGGCGGGCAGGTATACTGGAGAGGGGGGAACGCGGCGGCAGCTGTCGGACCAGGCGACACATTATTGGAAATAACACGGCCCGAACAACACGCCCCGGCGGAAAACAACGGCCGCGTGCGTGAGTAAACAACGCGCGGTGCGAGAGGCAAACAGCACCACCATACTACACGCAAGTGCGCGAGCGGGTACAGGCAAATACAGGAAACGTAACCGCCATTTCACATGCAGCGAATCTTTCTCCGCCCATAACAAGTTTTCCCATAAGGTTAATCTCGAAATCTCCTTTTTTTGCTAGGTGTCTACATTGTTCTCACGAAAATTTTGAAAAAATTTAGGCATATCATTTTTTATAAACGAACTATTTTGTAACGATTTATCAATTTTTTTTATCGTCCAAATGAAGATCGTATCAACATAGAGAATAAAAAGTGGGGAACTTTTGAGATTTCCATAGTACCATTACACACAATTAAAACTTCATGGCGCTGAATGTAAATAAATTTAATGAAATTTTAAACATCTTATAAGCGTTTGACATAGTATTGAATAAAATGAACAATTCAGTGTATCGAAAACACACTCAGATATGATCGTTAGAATTATATTACATATTAATTAATGCCCTCTGAATAGCCCACTAATCCGATCACACTCACTCAAGCAGTTTCATATAACATACACCAGTCAATCCAGCCTGATAGCTGCGTGGTTCAAGCGTCTGACTGCTGGTCGAAAGGTCCCCGGTTCAAATCCCTGTCTCGGCGCGGGGTTTTCATATGACCTTAACCCGACCTTCCCCTGTGGCTCTGCTTGTTCTATAATGCGAGCTATACTATAACGTTTCCGTGGTTCGGATTCCAAGTTAAACTGTAGTATTACCGGGTTAGGCTAGGTGGCTACAATAAGGGCAGATTGTGCAGCCGATGGTACCATGTGATTACATACACGAGAATTTAGTTTACCAGTGAATCTCACGTAATCACGATAAACGAGCCATTTTCTTAATTTACACAACTTATTTATTTAAAGGGAAGATAAATAATGGGAAACTGCGTTATAGTTGATGATGATGTTATCCATTTGACATGGGTTGGGGAAACTTTTTTTGTAAGCATAAAGTTTCTACTAAATTAACACAGAAAACTTGTAGATCAAAAGACTCTCCCCCAACAATTGTTTTAAATCTTAGCTAGAACATTCTTAACTTGTAGATTCACACTGTTACGCATTTTTAGTTATTTTGGGGCTTAATTACGTAGCAATGTTCCACAACTTTCAGTTTCTTCATCTATAGTTTCTTAATTTCAGTAAAAGATTCGAAGGCCGTCAGTTCGCCAGCCTGGTTAGCTTTGCTATATGGATAATTAAATCAATCACAGTCAAAGCAGAACGAAACATACAGACACGTGCCGTCATTCACAGTTCACAAAAGTTCTATTATATATTAAGTACATCTTCCAGAAGCAAGCCACCAGACACTATATCTAGATTTCCTCACCGAAGAATACAGGTTTCGAGTATAAACAGGTAGGAAACAGTGAGTATTAGCCCCGTTACTGTTCATATAAGTTTAAACTGTACAGTACCGTAAAAGTTCACAAAATCAGTATACAGCAGGTCATGTTTTTCAAAACCAGCATACAAACTGTTTCCACCAGTTCACAAAATGCCGTTTCACTGTCCACACAGTATTTTACCCAGCGTACCGCGATAACGAGTCATTACAGCGCACACGTTAAACACACGCGATCGCCGACCATCTTAGCGTAACCTCGCGATTCCATCGACAGTATCACTCCGCGCTCGCCGACCACTCAACTCCAGAGACATTGTAAGCATATCTGCGATCTCACATGTATCTAACAAATTATAAAATATACATAATGCTCACAGTTTAATTACAACACCTCAGTTTAGTATTTAATATAAGTGTTGCATTGTTTCACGATATATTTAATTCTCAAAAATATTATCACAAATAGGTAGACACTTCAAGGGAACCAGTTGGGAAGACCCCTTCCAGCCAACTGCGATCGAATGCACTTGTTTGCGACTCTCAGAGAATACACCAGAGTCGGCGTTCTCTTACCATATGCCATTAACGCCAAATGTCACTACATGTTTCTACTAGAACGTTTCCCAGTGACTTTGGCATTCAGTTCACTTAGTGTTGCCTCGGATTCGTCTGCGCAGCCAGTGCACAGGCTTGGGAAAAATATATCGATGTATCGAAATATCAATATTTTTTATAAAATAATCGATATTTACCGTAGAAACTTATTATCGATGTATCAAAATCGATATTTTATTTCGAGTATCAATTTTAAGTACCAATTTGATATTTTTGTACGAACGTAAACCGGTAACCAGTTTCATGAGTTACATATTTATACTGGATAAATATACGTACGTATCCGCTGGGAAAGCGTCTTTAAAAAGTGAATTCACCGTTATTTAATAACAGTTTTACATCTACGGTTAACAGGTTAAAAAACGTTAAATTTTAACAGGTTAACTTTAACGTCAGCCTCATTTTTTGCCAACATCTTCGAATATTAACGGTTAGATTATTTTTAATCAAGTTGAAGAATATTGATAAAGGAACCGTGTTGCGAGTTTCGGGATTGACGCAAATTTACAGGTTCTGTTTTCAATTTTTTTTTTTTTTTGATGAATAGAAGTTAATGCGTTTACAAAGTTTCTGATATAGCAAGCCTCATCTGTGTCGTTCGAAAAACTGACTTCTGCAGTTAACTTGACCGCACCGGACAGCAGGAGTAGATTGACGGGGTAACATATAAAACGGAGGGTTCTACTGATGTCTACATAACATAAATACTTGTTTGATTGATTGTAAAAATAAATAAATTAATAAAAATTTCAATTATTTCCACATGTACCTTTAATTTTCCGAATTTTCTTAAATATTTTGATATATTTTTAGAATAGTTTTAGAAAATTGCTGTCTGCAGGCAAAAACATCGACATATTGATATTTTACTCTCGATACATATCGATATTGTTTGTAAATATCGACACGGTATTTATAGACATATTTTTTCATTTTCCCATTCCTACCAGTGCGATTGTCGGACATTACAACGACATGGCTGGTCGTTGTAATGTCCAAAGAGCAATGAAATACCGTCGTTGAGACATAATTGTGAGAGTGGGAAAAGAATTGTTAACAAGATTGATTACTAGCTCCGATTTTATCATTTCGGACACTGCTACCATACAAGTGATGGCATTAGTACGTATGTGGTACACTAACTCCAAAATCGAACAACGTTCAACTGCAAAGACTCCCGGTACAGATCCAGTGGCAAGTTATCTTCCGACTTGCGCAACTATTCTGTTTTAAACAGCTCATCCCCGAAATAAAGACCGTTCTGATCACTAACGTCAAATTACCTTGGAACTTCTTCGGTCTTACAAACGTGGAACATAGATTGCTGTTAGTTTTGATATATGAACCTCTCCAGTATAGCGCTTTATTGTAACGTCTATATGCCTCAAATGTCAGCTTCACTATATTATTTTGGACTGCGTGCTAATTGAGATAGCACAGAAAACATTTGGACATGATCGTATGGTTATAAATCAGAGTGGCTTATATCACTACCAGGCTTCACGGCAGAGGTACCAAATCATAACGGGCACGAATCTTTGAATAATCCCCCAGAAAAATAAATCGTATCAGAGAGAAGTAGACAGAAATTTAATCAGTATCTCTAATTCATGGTAAATGCAAATGCTTTGGTGGAAATCAGAAACACAAGAGTGCATTATCTCTCCAATGTGCGATAATAATCTCTAAGTGATTCCCCTTTACATAGACTATCTCCGTGGGGTCATGCTGATTTCAGTTTTTACGATTCCCGGATGGTTCTTTCAATAGGCCATGGCCGAATTCCTACCTGTTCCTTGTCTCCATTCCCCACTCTCGCGTCAAGTGACCTTGACGTCGACGAAACGTAAAGTACATAAGGAAAAAAATTATTTACCTTGAAATATTAAATTGGTAGTGTGTTGGCTACCAAGAGTAGGTAGAAAAGGAGGATAAGGTTAAAGTAGGGGATATGGGTGAGCTTATGTTGACTGAAGAATTGACGGAAGCACTGAATGGACTTAGGTGAGAAAGCCACTAGAAACTAACGACATTCCAGTTGGTCTCCTTTAAAAGTGTGAAGATAAAAGATAAGTAGGCCTACGTTCAACGTACAAATCGAACGTTTGCACAAGACGTAGCTAGTGGTGATAATTTTACAGACGCTTAGTACTGCAAGTACATAGCACATAAAAAATTAATAAAGCCATAAGAAAAATACTTTCTGTTACATCTTAAACGTGAACTGGTTATGTACAATTCACTAGCCGTTGAATCTCTCCTATTTCACTTATGAACCGTGAAAAAAATAAAAATATGAGAGTATTGTGTATAAATAAATAAATGATATGCTGGCGGGAGACTGAGGTCGCTTTAAGAGCAGGATCACAGCTCAGACAATACGATCAGGGCTGGAGATCACTGGTGATTATACGCTTGAGTCGAGGGAATTTGGCTTGTTAGCAAAACACTCACAATAACAGCAACTGATTCTGAGAGGACGAAAACCTTTTAAGGGAATTTACAGGGTGTTGACTCAAAAACTCTGGAAACCTGTAGCATTGATAAAAATAGCAACCTTAAACATTTCAATATGAGAAAGTTAGGATCCTTTTTAAAGAACTGCAAAGTTACGTGTGTGTATGTGTCTGTGTGTGTTTCTGTGTGTGTATGTGTGTGTGTGTGTGTGTGCGCGCGCGTGTAGGAGCCAATGGAAAACGAGAGTACGTGTGAAGAGATAAATAGAAAATGGGAACTCACAAATAACATTTTTTTTACTTATGGCTTTACGCATCGTCTACGTCGAGGTCATTAGAGGCTGGAGGGTACTGGGGTCAGGGAAGGGGAAGGAATTTGGCTATGACCTTTTTTAAGGAAGCATCCCGGCATTCGCCTAGAGTTTTGGGGAAACCAGGTAAAACCCAAATACGGAAGCCAGAACGGGAATTTGAACCGGCGTCCTCTGGAATGCGAGGCCAGAGCGTTAACCGCTCATCCACCACGCTCGGTTCAGCAATTACAATTGTTAATAATTAATGTCAAATTTTGAATACCTTCTCAGTCAACCATCGAGAGAGGAGGTTTCTCGACTACCGGGATTAGTGCTAAATACGCATTAACTATCAGAGGGAGAGGTCAGAGAAGACGAAACGACGGAGGACACTTGCTGATATACTTGGCTATAGGAGACTTCGCTACCAGATTGCTGCTGTACATTGGCGAACATGCCCGCAAGTGAACTACGAGCTTAGGTTGTGAGTTGTATGCTTGCCGCTTATGAATAGCTAGACAGTATCACCAAAAGCGGGCTTTATGGTGCCATTATACGAAAAAACAACATTGATGTCAGGTAATGTACCAGCGATAATCATCACTCGTGGTGAATCTGAACATTATAGCCACACGATCTCGCCCTGGTGATGTAAACTGCACGATAGATATTTCAGGTTCTGCTTATTGCTTCACTGAGCTACTCCCATTTTGGGAAATGATATGCTATTTATTCTTGTTTAATTAACAATTCAATTTCGTGTCGAGTAAATGTGTATCAGATGTTTTGTTAATTTTTTTAATTAACGATACTATTAATCAATTTGTTTGAAGGATAATTTTTTAGTCAATAAAATGTTTGTGAATTTTACTAACTTCACTTGGACTGTAATTCATGTAGAAGTAGTATAATCACACCTATCATTTTTAGCTTAGTAATTTCATCGATTTATATGTCAAAAGGAATTAATTTCAATTATGAATTTTTTACCCGGCGCCAAACATTATAGTAAATGAATCATCAAAATAGGCATTGAGATTTAATAATAATAATAATATTCATAAATAAATACTTTATTTTGTATGATTGGAAAGTGATATGTGTTAGAGCAGAGTTTGTAGCACTGTACGTGACGTGTGGAGGCCAGACGGCTAGACGGGGTCTGTCTGGACAGGGCGGAGCCGGCTCGCAAGTCGATACTCACCAGTAGTCGACCTGGCCCTCCTCACACGATGGGTACCGTATTCCTGTCCTAACCGGGTGTCATCTACTATACATTAACACGAGTCCCGCACGAAATGCTTATTGTCCGTAGTTCACATCCGAATCACTAATCCAATTTCTTTCAACATCCTTGAAAACGAATCTTTTGGCGAGACAGCTGATCGAGAGAGGAACTGGTCGAAGTCATGACATCAGTTCGACTCTCGCTCCATATACAGCACAGGAAGCTGAAATGACTTCCAGTCTCTGCCATCGGTGGTCAGAAGCAGTGCTTCTTCTCAAGTCTCGCAGCTTTCAGGACCAGTAAAAAGTTTTGGCTGCCACAGCTGGGCAGATAACTGTAAATCCGTTAATCGTTAATTAACGACGTTAACAAAATTGCAAAAATGTAACTTTCACACTAACCTAAAAATCGTTGACGTTCTTCTTGACTTCCGTTAACCTTAGCCTTATTCCGTTTCATTGGTTGTAGACGACATTTCTCTTGTTTGCACCTATCGATTCCCAGTCACCCGTCTTAATCATCTCAGCCAGCACACAGTTCAACAATGGCATAAAATGAATTGACTGAGTACGACGACGAACTTCACAGCGTGGATATGGGGGGGGGGGGGCTGTGTTAGGGTAGCTTTTAAAGTTGCTTTAACGGTTTTACTCTTCGGAAATACGTAGGGGATATGATTTTTTTTTTTGTCTCGCTAGTCCTCAGATAATTTTGATATTTAATCACTGTGCGATTCCGTCGTGTTTCATTTCCGCTCTGATTCCGAGGCAATAGATAAGAATTTTTTTGCAATTTCTTACCTTATAAATATATTTTTTTTAATTTAGTACACATTTTTACAGCGTAGTATCTGTAGCTAGAATCGGCCTTAATTTAACAAATAGTTTTACATCTGATGCTTTAACACATTATTTCACAAGGAATAATTTAAATTTTTGCTATTTTAATTTTGGCAACATATGTACAGTCTTTGCTTGTTTGCGCAATACATACAATTATTTTGCTGTTAAAATATATTGCAGGTTTCTAAGCTAGCCGAATTTCACCACAGTCCATTATTATAATTGATTTGTTATAGTTTTCTAACTTTATAGTGTTTGCAGTTTCCTGATCACTTAATAGGAAAGAATAGTTAGAAATTTTAATATTTCACCAAATCAGTTTATACTTCTGCCACTACTACTATAACTAAACTACAAATATTTAATGTTACTACTATTACTACTCTACCATCCAAGAAACATTGTCCAGTATTGGTATTGGTAATCCGATTTCCAGATCCCCGCAGTAGCGCACGTTTTCAGTCTCTCTGGCAGCCAAAGTGACCGAGAAGGCTACCCCATCGGGAGACTGGCCACCTCCAACACTGGTTGTGAGAAATAATTTTTTTAATAATATATATATAATTTAACAACTAGCAGTTTTTACATATTTTAAGAGATAACAATGTTGTAGTTATTTTCTTCAATTAATGTATCAAGCCTAGAATCTGCAGTAGCGTCTCGAGACTGCAACTATTAACTATTATTTGTTTTATCGTAATGTCAAACCACATTTTACGCATGAGACCATATTTTACTTAAGCATTAGTTACAAACTCATACATACACTACATACTTTTGTAAATATTGGTTCAGCAAGTCCTTTTGGTAGATAGAATTTCGTTGGAACCATACTTTAACAACTTTTCGTTACATTTTTTAATAAGAGCAATTTCAGTGGTGCGCACAGTGCTGTTATTTCGAAATGGTCCATTTAACGGACTTTGTTAAGGTGGTTTCCCACGGCCCGTGCATTTGCTGGCCGCACTGGTCCAGCTATCAACAGCGGGCCTGGGGAGGAGTCCACCTCTGCTGCAGGGATGGCGCGCATCTATCCGTCACAAAGTCCGTAAACATCAAATGCCCGGGTACCTGAAACGTGTAAGGTGACAAGGTCCCTTACATTTTTTGATGAATATGTTTGTTAAAATTAAATATTACTCTTGCATTGTTGATACAAATGTGTTAACATTGTGTGTAAAATAAAAGATATGTGAATATTTGAGTGCCGGAATATCTATGAACAGTGGCGGTCTAACTTTAAGACAATGAATATCTTTGCACTAAGGAAACGAGTTATAATATGGCGAGAGGTTGTGCGGAGAATGTAAGCTACAGAGAGCATGTGGTGGTGTAAAACGGAACTAGAAGTCTGTTATTCTGTATTGTAAAGAAGTGTATCCTATTCCAAGTGTTTAATAATAAAATTGCTTTCGAGTGTTCTTAGATGATCCTGTTGTAATACATCTATTATTCTGTTCCGAGCTGTGAAACAATATAATGTGCCAACTTCTATAGCTAGTATTTCTGCTTGACGACGGGCATATTATACATCAAGAAGAGCTATAGTAAAGTGCTCATACCAGCAAGATAAAACAGGTAAAGTTACGGTGGCTGCGAGGTGGCGGGGACTGGACTATGGTCCCTACAATTCGGCTGCATGGCGCGGCTTACAGAACTACAGGCCTTGGGTAGACAACATTAGTGGGAAAAGACAATCGCCAAAGTGTCCAAGCTTGTATACATATATTGGAGATCCCTGAATCACAGACAGCCGTGACCTGAAGTCATACCCGATGGCTCCCCACGCCGTGATACCAGGAGTAATACACCTGTGCCTCTCTAAAAGGTTTCGCCAGGTCACCACCATACCCGCCGACGATGGTCATCCGAGATAGCACAGAACTATGATTCATTGCTGAGGGAGCGTGCATAAACCACGTAGCTCCATTTTGGCCTCCTGTGAACCCCCTCCCCCCACGTAGCCCTACGTGGCTATTGCCTCTACCCCCCTCCCTCCCTCTCCCCCCTCCCGCCCCACGTAACACGTAGCTTTTTTCCTTTTGATTCCAGAAGACATTTTGTATTGTTTTCTCTTGTCAGATTATTGTAAATTACATACGGAGATAATTAACTGAGGGAAATAAATATAACATGCTTTTGTGTGTTCTGTACCTCATTTTAACTGTAAATGTTATGAAAGGAAAGCTACGTGGCCTGGCTCGGAACCCACCCTCCCCCCACGTAGCCCAGTATAGTCTTTCAGCCAACCCCTCCTCCCCTTGGACGGAGCCACGTAGTTTGTGCACGCTCCTTGAACACAATGCGACACCATTAATCAGCAGTCTAAGCTTCTCGGCCACGGCACTACTCCAAACGCAGCCGTTAGTGTTTTTGTGTTAACGGTAGCTTTCGCATTGGACCGCAGTGCCTTACACTGTTTGCTGCTCGTATACGACCAATGACACAAGATGTTGTAGGCAGTCGATTACTTGTTCTCGAATGGCACAACGGTCTGTCACGAAAATCCTTCGTCCTCATGTGTTCCCTCTCATGTGACATTATCGTGATACCATTTTTCAACAGGACTTTGCTCGTCCACAAACGACACGTGTCTCTATGAACTGATTGTGTGATTTTAAGGCACTCCTGTGGCCAGCAAGATCCCCAGATCGTCCCCGATAGAACATGTGTGGGGCTAGCTCGGAAGTCAACTCCTTCCCAGGGCAGGATCCAGGATACCAAGGACCAATCACAACAGATGTTGGCCAGCTTGCCGCAGGAGAGTACCCGTCCCAATCGAATCAGTGCAGCTTCAGACTGATATCTGGGTTCATACTGTAAAGACGATTTACTCGATTTTGTAGTCACTCAAATAGCGTCACATACCCTCTTACCACTAGAAGTTTCATTTCGTTTCCTCCTTCCCTTCTGGATTTTTCAATTTTTTTGTCTGGCAGTGTATGTATTCGAAAGAATGGATACTTGGGGATCAATCACTATCGAATTGATACACTCAGTATCCAGCAAGTGTACGAATTATTCGATCCGATGTGGGCAGTATCCAATGTGTGAACACCGTGTCAAAGGGAGCAGGAGTAGTGAGCTAGCAACGAGCTGATTGGCTGCTCGGAACGACCATCTGCGGCCCCGTCCGTCTCCATGGTGACAGACCATACCAGCCCACGCAACGACGTCATCGGAGGACAAACACAACAGTACCTTAAAGTGCGCCAATCGCGGACAGTGTGTTCTTCGCAATTTAAAACCCAGTATAGCTTCTATCCTTCACGCTCTACTTAAGGTATCACAGTCTGAAAATATTTTGTAATCTATGTGAATTAAATAAATTTAGACCGTTTATTTCTTATATCAGTTTAATTTTTCTAAATAAATTGATTTTTTGTAAACATTAAGATTTTTGGTTTACAGTCCAAATAATTCCTCTTGACTAAATATTTTTTTTTTTTTTTTCGCATAGTTAAAAGTTTTTCCAGTTATACTAGTCTGCCGAGCACCGATAGAAACTAAAAGAATATATGAGAAGTTGCATTGTAACAATTTCAAGTCCTTATGTTTGAGATTACAGACTACTGCAGTTTTCTTTTATCCATACAACCAACCACAGTTCTGCATCTATCTTTCTCAGCAATGACATGCATTAATCCTAGAAACGTATCACCCAGTATGGACGACAAAAGAATAACATAGGGGCAGTATTCTAGGTCGCACGATAGCATTACGCTGCTTCCAGTGTTTCATGAAGACAGAAGTAGTTGTTTTTCATTCACTAGTGTTGCAGTAGGTTCAATGTACTTAAGAAACTTTATAGAATTGCATCATTTACTTCAAAAAATACAGTATGATCAGAAGACGTCCCGTTTTTCAAATTATTGGCAAAGTTTCAAAGATATGAGTAGACATCAAAGATCATTTGGATTTTTAAAACAAAGACACAAGTATATCAAGCTGAAAACAGCCAAAATTATCTCATGAAGCCACAAAACATGAATATTTACACTGATCAGCCAGCGCATTAAGACCACGTACCTACTATCGATATAAACCTGACTAGGCGATAGCAGCGTCACCTGACGAGGAATGACTGCTAGTCAGACACATGCACGGTGCATGTAGTATCAGTGAGCGTGCAACCCGTGTTTAGAACAGGGAAGGCGCGCGATCTATCGGAGTTTGACCAAGAGCGGACTGTGATGGCCCGGAGGCTCGGCACGAGCATTTCGGAAACTGCACCACTTGTTGGTTGTTCGAGAAGAGCTGTGGTGAGTGTCTTCAACAAGAGGCGAAACCAAGTTGAAACCACGTCCAAACATCGAATGTTGGGCGTCCGCCCCCCCCCCCCCCCTCATTACAGATGTCGTACGTCGTAGGCTGGGCAGACTGGTAAAACAGGATAGGCGGCGAACTGTGGCGGAACCAGCATCAGACTTTAGTGCTGGGCAGAGTACAATTGTGTCTGAACACACTGTGAACCGAACACTGCTAACGATGGGCCCCCGCAGCCGACGACCCATGCATGTACCAACGATAACACCACGACATCGGCAACTACGACTGAAATGGGCACGTGACCATCGTCATTGGAACTTGGCGTATTGGCAGATCGTTGCATGGTCTGATGAATCCCGATATCTTCTTCATCACGCCGATGGGAGGGTGCAAATCAGTCGTTTTCCACGGGAGAAGCTTCTTGACACCTGTACTGTAGAACGGAGACAAGTTGGCGGGGATTCAGTTACATTCACGTAGGCATCCACGGGTGCAATGGAGTTCGTACAAGGCACCAAGACGGTAGTGGTATTTTTCATCAAGATAATGTGCCATATCACAAGGCCAGGAGTGTGATGGAGTGGTTCGAGGAACACAAAGGCGAGTTGCAATTGATGTGCTAGCCCCCCAACTCGCCAGATCTGAACTCGATCGAGCAAATCTGGGATGTGATTGAACGTGGCATCAGAGCTCATGGCCCACCTCCCTGGAATTTACGGGAAGTAGGTGACTTGTGTGTGCAGATGTGGTGTCAACTCCCTCCAGCGATCTACCAAGGCCTTATTGCTTCCATGCCAAGACGTGTCACCACTGTTATCCGTGACAAGGGCGGACATTACGGCTATTAGGTAGGTAGTCATAATGTTCAGGCTGATTGTATATACATTCCGTGGAAGACGTTTGGCGATTATCTATTACAGTATTTTCAGAGATTAAACATAAAATACGCGAATGAATGTCTTTACAATCCCTCTATAAGGAGGTCCCATTAGTTTGCAGTTTCCTAGAGCCCAGGGTTAAATCATGTTTGCATATCGGTTGAGATGTATTGGTAATTCACTTGGATTCCGGGTGTCACGCCTCCTCCCCATACCTGATGGGTGTCCGCCGCGAGTTGTGTGTGTGGCGGGCAGTAAAAGCTGTTCTCTGGCTGCGGTACTTCGCCACCACCAGCTTTTAAGAGCGGTCGCCAGTTTTTATTATGATTGCCTTTGGGTTAGCTTAACGAGATGAGTAAACGGAATAGACTCCTGGGGGATCTCGGTGAGCAGCGATAATCTTGGCTGGTCCGTCACTGAATCTCCAACTTCAGCACGAGTGAAAACTGATATACAAAATAATTTATTACTTTTATTTACTCTATTGTAGCCAGTTTAGGTACTGGAATGAGAGTCGAAATGACTGGAATAATCTGACGGAACAATCTTTGTGACCAATCTAGGTAGCAAAAGATTATTAGGAAAGGATGCACCTTCAGTTACACACTGTGAAGTTACGATCTTTCGATAATCGAGAAGAAACTACTTTGCATATTCCTAAAGATATCTTGAACTAACGATGCTATCAGCGTGTGACTGTTGAACTGGAAGGTACAACCAGCTGCCAGCATGGGAACTATAGTCCCCTTTCTCCATGATCCTGTTACACGGTGTTAATTAATCCATAGCGACATCGTTGAAGTGGGTTTCGATACTGATGTAGTTTATGTCATTCTAAAAAAAGTAGTAAATTCTCCTCCGTAAATAAATTCGCTAAAATTTCGCAGTTTCTTGTATTTTTGCAGTAGCCCAAAATATTCCTGAGAAATGTAAAGCTTTCAAATTTGGGTGGATTTTTCTATATTTTAGGAGAACTACCAAAGCTGTGGAAAGGGAACTTTGAAATTTTCAATGGTCCCAACAAAAAGAAGAATTCATGACCAAAACTCTCAGTTCTTTTCCAAGAAATTGATCTAAACATGAATTTTAAAAACGAGTTACAAGTATTAGAACGTGTTAGCGGAGGAAACAACGTAGCACTGAGCTAGAGGTATGGACCCAGAGAGGAGTGTTAACTACACTTCAAACCACTGATTTCCTACGTTACCCTAAAAATTATTGATTAATTATTGTTTCCAAGACTTTATGGCGATATAGAAGGGGAAAATTTTAGATTCTCGACGCTCTGTCCACTAGCTGAAAATATCAGAGTTGTGAACAGTTGTTCATTCACAGTAATACAATGCTCAGGTTCGTGTCCTTTCAATAAATTGCTCGAACTTCATTCAACAATTCATTGTAAATTTTACTGTCGAGTACTAAAAAGTTTTGGAAATCGTCGGTACAGTGACGTGTAGTTCACTCATTATACTGGAAGGAGAGATCTGGCACGGTTTTGATAACATTGCTTTGTGACCAACGGAACCCACCTCACATTCTCGTTACTCTCTTAGAACTGCAATGCACTCTCACTCATTTTCCGCTAGCATTTTTGCTATAACCAGAATACTTAAAAACAGCCAAACTAAATAATGAAATCAATTGGTTATTGTTCATTCTTGTGTAGTTGTTTGTTAGAGATTTGCATATGTAAATACCGTCTCTTAACAACTGTTATTTTATTCTCATACGCTCAGACGCGTTTCGTTCATGTGGACTGCGGCATCGTCAGTGACTGTAAATGTACATACATTGTGTTGTTCAGAAATTTGAAATATTTGCAGATATTAATAAATATTGAGAAAGTACACTTACGATTTTTGATACAAACAGCCACATGTTGTTCAGGAAATAGATCTAGTTGCACTTTTTCGTATCACAACACTTGCTCCTATTCTGCATTGCTCCCTTTTTGACAACGTTAGTATTTCATTGTTTTTAAATGGTCACACTTCTTAATCTCGTTTTGTTTATATACAGCTAGAGGCCACAGTGTTTATTTTAAATGCACAGTATTTAGTATAACAGGCCATACCTAAAGTAAATAATTGGTAGCCAGGGTAACGTTTAGAAAAAAAAAGGGAAGATACGTAGATAGATTTAAGATCGGACAAGATTGGTGAAAACCGTTAGTGTGTTTAAGTTACTGCTAAAAAGAACCTGTAAACATTCGGATAGTTAAGAAGATTATGACATGATAATAAAAAAGGAATTAAGTAATATAAGTTTATTATTTATTTGAAGTATGAAGAAAGAGTCGAAATAGGCAGTAAGCTGAAAGTCTACTCTACTCAATCACGAATTAAAACCGATCGTGTATCCTACGATTCAAAAAAGGAAAAATATAAAATTAAAACATTAAAAGGGAGTATCATCAAAAGAAAATACGACTACGGGTAAATAAATAAAAATACGAGAAGTAGTGACAACCCAACGTAAAATAAACACTTTAGCCACTAGCTGTGTATAAACAAAACGAGATTAAGAAGTGTTACCATTTAAAAACAGTGAAATAGTGACGTTGCCAAAATAGGAGCAATGCAGAACAGCAGCAAGATGTTGTGTAACACGAAAAAGTGCAACTAGAGCTATTTCCTGAAAAACATGTGGCTGTTTGTATCAAAAATCATAAGTAAAGTATTTGTTGTTAGTATTTATTCATTTATACGAATAATGCAAATTTCTGAACAACAAAATGTATTGTGCATTTACAGTCACTGTTTACAAGGACGAAACGAGTCTCGGCGTATGGGAATAAAATAGCAGTTGTTAAGAGACGGTATTTAAATTTACAAATAAATAATGAAAAGGAGCAATAGAAAACACCAAATAAGAAAACCCGATGACTCATACTCGTATGTGATATTTATGTGTACAACTTGATTGCCGACATTTCGTTTAGGAGCGTCCATAAACAACGCAGCTCCATTTTGGCCTCGTCTGAACCCCCCTCTCCCCTCCCCACCCCAAGTATCCAGATTTCTTTTTTTCCACCGTGTAGTAGGTAGCTTTTTTCCGTATTGATTCCAGAACACATTTTGTAATGTTTTCTCTAGTATACCTTATTTTAACTGTGACAAATAATATGAATTAAAAGCTACGTGGCGTGACTCCGAACCTTCCCCCCGCCCCCCCCCCTAGACCAAGCCACGTAGTTTCTGGACGCTCCCTTTCGTCTGTGGCAAATGCTGACAACAAAGTTGACAGCGAGGCTGGGTAGCAGGTTGGTCTAGCCGTGGTGATTAAGTCGACCTTGGAAGAAGTGAGGGTGTGTGGTTGTTGTTGTGGAGTCAAGGCCAGCGAGTGTCTACAGGAAGCGCAGGCAACAGATGTCTATGGACAGCTGGCAGGCGCGGGGCAGGTGCCAGACACCACGCGGCCAGCTGCCCGCTTAACCCAGCGCTCGGGTTCTTTTTTTCAGTCTGCCGGAGGCGCCGCATTGGAAACATCGGAGGTGACTGACTGCCCACCACATCCGGAGTCTCACTCGTCATAACCACACATTAGTCGCTTCCTCTAGAAAAGAGAAAAAGGGGGAGAGAAACGTAGTGTTAACCTCGTTCTTCTAAAACAAAAAGACGCGATTGTGATTGTCGAATTCATCTCGTGTGTCATCACCATGTGCAGCATTAAAATTTGTCAAAAACAAAAAAAAGATGAATACGGCTTGTGAGAACTGGTTAAAATGTCACTATTTTTGTCGTTACTAGCTAGTATTAAACAAGCGGCCGGAATGCTTTAATTGGCGAGAGGTGGATTGAAAAATACGAGCTCTAGAGAGAATAGAGGAGCAACACACAATCTCTCCCCGCCTCACTTTGTTGTCAGCGAGGAAAAAAAAAGAAGTTTCAGCCTGTAAATATCAAACGAGGAGGCTGTGCTTTTATCAGATGCGATTATTAGAAGTCAGTTAACTGAAGATTATCTACTGGAAGCTGAATAGTATCTGACAGTACACTAAAAAATCCTAAAGTCTTTACACCCCTTAATTTTTATACAAATCTACAATGTTTTATCCGATTTCGATGGAACTTTGTACACGTATACTTTGAAACATAGATAAAAATACTGTCCTCATTTGATTTGCAAAAATGTAACCCCTCTCCCCATTTCGAACCCCTTAATTATTGGCAATATTCTATATGCAAAGATACAGTCGACACCGTTTCTCCAATTACCATGGAAGCTGGCACATACATGCATTTCTTCATGGAGAAGGTTTCTGACAAAAAAATAAATAAAAATAACCCTCTCTACCCCTTTATACCAGTTAATTTTTAATCAAACCCACAATTTTTATCCGATTTCGATGGAACTACGAACGCGTATACCTAAAACAAAGAGAAAAATACTGTCCACATCAGTTTTAAAAAAATCCAGCCGCTCTTCCCATCTCCACCCCCTAAATTATTGGCAATGTTCTATATGTTAAGCTACTTGAAACCGCCGTCGAAAATAAATGTCAAAAAGCAATAAGTTTTCAGAATCACGGCGCAGAGCATGCACTGATTTGCTCAATCTGAATTCAAGTGACAAATTAAGATCCATTCGCTAGTTACGCGTTTTTTATCCTACCTGTTAAAACAATTAAAAACTTATTACAATATCATTGAAGTGACTAATGACGATTTCGGAAAATTTTATTACAAATTCTAGCAAATAAAATATTCTAAAGAGCTCGAGATTGTAAAAATAAGATTCTTCTACTTCAGTTTATAATACATAAGACCATAATCTCCCATATAGCAACTCAACGAATTAAATATTTAGTGAAATTCCATTAGCACGTATTAAATGTTTTTAAATTAAAGACCATATGTTAATCAATTACTTATTCCCAAAGGCATTTCGTTCTTTTGGTACAAGGCATTGTTAACGAGGGATTGGTAGTATCAATTCCAAGGACAGCTCTATGCAATCACATGAGTTCCACAGAAAATATTCAACAGAGAAGTCCGCTATAGTAAAATAAGCAGAACGTTTAACAACTGAATCTGTATCATTGAATGTCCTGTTGCTGTCCGATTATAACTCTGAACCTATCAGTTCCTTACTGACGAATCCCTATACAACAGGGGCGAAACACATTCGGAAATAAAATAATTCATTAAAACCACCAGATGGTCTTCTGTTTCAAATTATTTAAATAATGATTGCGCTAACGTGGGCAGCAACCGACCTTTGGTTCGTACTAGTTTGAATAAAATCTCCACTATATCTAGCCAACAACTTGAAGTAAGGGTGATAGTATGGAAACAGATAATTTTTGTGGGGCTAGAAAGACGAAAATCTTTTAAATGTGCTTGTACGGTGGTGATGTTCTGTATTTACACCCATCCAGTCCACCCATGAAGAGAGAATTCATCAGCCTTTGCCATGTACTTTGGAACAGACTCAAAAGCGGCATGCAGTACTCCGTTCGATTCCTGCATATTCCCCCTATCTCACACCTGCTGTCTTCGGTGTGCTTCAGCATTGACAACTAGGTTTGCGTTGCTAGTCACTCCGTCACAGTCAGGATAACTCCATTTCCTTCTTTCCTCGTGACTTTCGTATATCAGTCGCCACCTACTGAAAGTGGTGGGTGTGCGGCAGCGCTCTGGCCTCGCCATCCAGATTTGGGTTTTGCATGGTTTCCCCTTATCACTCCAGGTAAATGCCGGGATGGTTCGTTCAAACAGCCATGGCCGAATTTCTTGTCGTTCCTTGCGCCAAGTCATTTCCCGCCTCTAACAACCTTGACGTCGACGAGGTGTACAGCCATAAGCGAAAAATAAAAATCCTCCTCGTTTTGACTTTCTGGTATTCTTGCGAATTAATTTCCATTTGCTGTTAGCCTGACGGTTTCCAGGATGTCTTCAGAATTAAATGAGACCTGCGCAGCGACCCGGCAGTTTTGGTAACAGGATATGTTTTTTTTTTTTTTTTTTTTTTTTTTTTTTTTTTTTTTTTTTTTTTTTTTTTTTTTTTTTACGAGGAATTTAATTTCGATTACAGAGGAATGACGGCCAATTCCTATACTCCGTCTATAAAAACCCACTGATTATCGTAAAACATTTTTTTTTTGTAACTGCTTTACGTCTCTTTTTAACATCGAGGTCTTTGGAGACGGGAAAGGATGGGGGGGCAAGGATGGGGGCAAGGAATGGGAAGGAATTCGGCCATGGCCTTTTTGAAGGAAGCATCCCGGTATTTGCCTGGAGTGATTTGGGGAAACCATGGAAAACCCAAATCTGGATGACGGACGAGGATTCGAACCACCGTCCTCCCGAATGCGAGGCCACGTAAAAACATTACTCTAACAGACTTCAATACTAAAATCTGTATGAACACCTCAGAGCACTCGAGATGCCACTCTAAATGATCAAAACTAAATTCATCTGCGAGATTAGTAATAAATTAACTCATCATGTCTTATGCGAGCGCGATTTCACAAAATTGGGTGTGTGTGGTTTCTTCCGCCTTTTTTTATCTTTCCTAAATGTGAGGTCCACTCCTGGGAAGTTGCCTGGGCATGTTGGTATATGTGTAACGTCATAGGAATTCAGTGCTACACGTACCGCACTCTTCAGCATCGGAACAACAACAATGGTTCGCTCGTTAAAGATATGCAACAGCTCATTCACTTCTGCTTAGATAGTCCCGTATCTAATAGATGATACAGTTAAGAATACGTAGTATGATCAAAGAACTGTTCAAAATCATGGCCTGTCCAAATTACAGCAGAGAAATGTTGCATCTTAACTTCTTAAATGTGTGTACGAAAACGTGTACCTAATACTGTAATGGAAATTATAGCTCAAACATCACGTTATAATAGTCAGCTAAGAATATTCACGCATGTCTTATCCATAAATTTACAATACTGTGACAGGAAATATTTTAATCACATTATCGGAAGATAAAAGTTAAATGTTTCTTCCATATTAATAGCTGAGGAATTAGTGGGAAACAAAAGATATTGCCCGTTAAATTCACAGAATACAATAGTCACATTTTTAAAAGGGTTTTTAGTTTCGGAAATGATACAATAACACACTATTGAGCTTAGATAGCTCTTTAAAACCAATACTTCACAAAACAATTTCTAGTCACAGTAGATAGCGTTTAAATATTCTGTGTTTACAGAAATTACGAACGGGGGATTTGATTATATTACACTGCAGCTGTTGGATCGCTGCTACTTTTAAAACGCTACAAACGAGCGATAAAAATAAGTTGTATCTGGTGCAGCTGTGTGTCAAGCGGTACGATTTATAAGTAGTCGAATGTGGGAGCAGTTCAGAGAGTATAGCGGCAGGTGGCTTCGTATCAGCTAACATCTTTGGTGTGAAACACCATGAGAAATTAGGCAGACTTACAACAGGTTTACCCGAGATTAAAGACCTAATTGACTACGGGAAATACAAATGAGAACAACATTTTCACAAAATAAAGTATCAGTCTACAAACAAGGGGAGAGTAAATAGAAAAAAATCAAATTATTGGTAAGGAAACGTCCGTTTTGAACTATTTTGACCCCATCCCATACACGTAGCTTTTTGCTTGACATCCCCCCTCCCACGGGTGAACTTAGCTTTATGACCATTGATTCCAGAAGACATTTTGTGCTGTTTTCTTTTACCAGACTATCGTCAAAATTATTTACATAATGAATACAACCAATTTTTGCTTTATCTATTTTTCTATAAGTATGAATATTCTGAATGAAATGGTGACATTAACCACAACTCCAGGAGGAGCCAGGGATACTTTTCTCCTTCAGTGTTACTGACAAAATTCTCTTCATCTCATTCTACATTGTTTATTAACTGATGAAAATAAAACAAAGTATATCTTAGAGATAAAAAAAAAAAACTATGAAGATCTGCTTTGTTTTATTTTGTTGAAATTCTGTCATCTCTCTTTCTACATTGCCAGAGAATGATTCTTTTCCTGCTTAAAAGATTTCCATTGATCATTGATGCCTTTTCATATATTGAAAACTTGCTGGAAAGATATTTCCGATAAGCCTCGTAAATTTTACTGTGCAGCGCCATTATACACCACACTCTGAACTGGAACTAATACTTCTGTGAGCACTACGATTAAGGATACGCTTAAATTCATTTGACACAACAAAATTAGAATTCTTTTATCAACGAGCGGCGTGGTGAAAAACGAGCGATCCGAATTAAAACAGCTTTTATTAAAAATAAAAATAAAAAAAACATTGAAACAATACAAACTCGCGGGTGTGGAAAATTCCATGTGACATCTGTAAGCGAATTTGAGTTTACATACCACGTGACTGATGTTTTCAGCGTGTTGGTTAGTTTAGAGTCGCCGGACACGTTCTCCCGAACACTACTACTTCATGTCACAAGCATGTGAAGCGCTGTCAATAGACTGGGTACCTAAAACACGGAGACAATTAAATGGCGGTTCAATAAATATCCACATGCTCTTGTGTATTCTGTACCCTGTTTTAATTGTGACAAATTAAATGAATGAAAACCAACGTAGCTTGGCTCAGACGCTCCCCCCCCCTCCCTCTCACATAGCCCAGCGCGGCTTTCTGCCCAATTCCTCCCCCTCTTAACCAAGCCACGTTGGTTATGGACGCTCACTCACAAGGGAAACTGAAACAGTAAACCAGTGGGCAAGAAAATACAGTTCAATGCAATACAGGAGCCACCTGGCGAGAACTAAGCGCACTCTAGTACTCAGACAACTCACGAGTCATTTATCAGCAGAAAGTACAGTCTTTTGTCTTTAGTGTTTGTTTTGTTGAAGCAATATCTAAAATACTCCTCAGTATTAAAATGTTACATTGCTTATTTTCAGGCTCCTCTCTTAACTTTTGCGTGATATACATACTACAGCTTGAATCAATACACAAATCAAACTTTCCATTTAATGTTAAGCTTTGTATGGGGCATAGAATTTATTTTAAACTTATGGCTTTCCATCTCGTAGAGGTCAACGGAAGGGACTGGGGAGCAGGAACGGGAAGGAATTCGGTCATGGTCTTCTGAAAGAATCATCCCGGCATTCGCCTTAATTAACAACAATGGAAAATCTAAATTTGGATGGCCTGATGAGGATTCGAACCTGTGTCCTCCCGAATGCGTGGCCAGAGCCTTACCGCTCACCCATCACGCTCAGTAGGGGCAGACAATATCACTTGAATTATTCCTGACCTGTTTGATAAAGTTCTAGAATTATTTGAAAGTGTGGCAGCTGCTGTAGGTATTGAATGCCATAATTCGTAGTTAAGGGCTCGAGAAATTGATTTAAAAAGCGGAATTTAACTAACAGGGATTGAGGAAACTGCATTAATCTCTCCCGCAGCATTGTACCGTTTGTTTGAGAAACAGAAAGATCTCAGATCAGGAGGAAACGATCACTGCACAAGACAAAGGATCAGGACATTACAGCTCTATTAATAGAGGCAGAAACGGATCTACATAACTAAAATTTTCACTAGTGTATAACTTAAAACATGTTGCTTTTTTGTTTGTGGACGGGGTCTCAGGCTTGGGTTTCCATAGTCTGGCACACCTACATGACTCGGGATAGTTAATATAATCGTAGACAATGGAATAAATATTGCCCAGGTGTATTAAAGAATGCGGAGAACATTCTCAAACACTGGTGAAATTATGAAGCAAGAAATTTATTACAAAAATAAAATTTCATGTAGGATTAATGATACGTCGATAATCTATATTTCAGAAGCCATTTATATTCGTATTATGCAATGAAGCTGTAGCGTATCACCAGGGGGGGGGGGAATTATTAATTAATTCTTAATTAATTTTTTTACGCTATACAGGGTACTATAATTAAATGTAAATTATTCAAATGAGAATTGGATGATTTTGGGATTTGGAAACTGTCACAAAAAGACATTTTAATAAAGATTTTTACAATGGCATCTACAAATCTGAGCGTATTTACCATTACGTTAATAAACAAGAGGTTGTGCAACTTTCTAAGCAACGCTCAGACGTACAATGAGCCCTTTAAATGCAAGCAAACAAGTATAGTTGTACTTTAAAAATCTCACAATTATTCTAATACAAAGTATGTTACCAGTTATGATGATAGCAAACAGTAATGAATTTTAATAGGTTGGGACGCCACGAATGATTGACCTGCATTCGACAGTTACACAGTCTAGCTCAGTGGTTTTATCAGATCAGAGCAAGGATCTTTATCTCAGATGCGCTTAAGGGTACAGTTTCAAAGTGAGTTGCAGGCTGAATGGCTTCGTAGAAACACATTACCGTTCCACGGCAGGTAGCGCTGGGCGGAGATGACCACCTGGTCGATCGTCGTAACTGGCCACGCCAGCAGTACGCGGCAAGTCGCAAGTTAGAAGTGCCTCAGATGGTCTCCAGGACACAAGTCAGCCCAGCACACATAGACACCAAGTCGCCAGTGACTCGTCTGGGCTCCTGACTGGAAGGAAGTCAGGAAGGAAGTGTCTCTCGTCTTTTTCTGCCGCCACGTAGGTAAACTCTGACTCCGCCTCTTGTGGCTCGAAGACGACATAGAACATAAAATTCCCCGAATCTTAGTACTATGTTCCCTGTGATTGGCTGACCATCTGACGTCATGTGAATCTGTGCTTCTCTTGGCCACGTTAAGTTTCGGCAAACCTCGGGAGCCGATGTCTCCTTCGGGAGGAAGGAATTCTGTTTACCGGTTGCCCGACAGAAATCCCTAATCCTCTTAACATTCTGCCCAAAAGGCGCCAGCCAGACTACCCTTCGCTGAAGCGTCAAATCCTTGTCTTTCACTGAAGCGTATCTTTCGAACATACAGTGGACATCCCAAGAAATGGAAAAATATTCTATTCCTTTACTTTATATACAATAAAAAGTGATATGTAACGGGGAGCTTAGCGAATCGTTACAAAGCTAAGACAACCCCTAGCTTAATAACAGATTGCGAATGTTTTCTGACGATGCAGTTACCTATAGGGAAGTAAGGTGTTCTGACGATTGCTTAAAAAATCAGCGCGATCTGGATGTTATTTCGGTGTGCTGCTATAAATATCAACTTACAGTAAACTGCAAAAAGTTCAAAGCAATACGAATAACTAATAAAAAAGAATTCGTTTGCTCATGAGTACAAAGCAAACAGCTCAGTTGTCATTCTATAAAGATTTGGGCGTAATAGTACAAATCAACATGAAATGGGTAATGCATATAACTTCCGTTGTGGGTAAAGCTAATTCTAGGTTAAGATTCATAGGTCGTGTTTTGAAAACTTGCGACGCTCACACAAGGGAAATAGCTTCTAAAACACTCGTGCGTCCACATTTGGATTACCGTGCTGCGGTTTGGGATCCTTATCAGATGGAATTGATTGACGCGTTAGAGAAAGTACAGAAGGCAGCCGCTCGATTCGTGACTGCTTACTACAGCTCTTACGAAAGCGTCACAGAAATGATACATACACAGATCAGCTAAAACATTATGACCACCCACTTACTAGCATACTGGACGTTCTTTCTGACGCAATACAGCAGCGACTCGACGTAGCGTGGATTCTACGAGTCCTTGGTAGGCTTCCAGAGGTATCTGACACCAGATTTCTACGAACAGGTCACGAAATTCCCTTAAATTAGGGGCCAGCGGTTTATGGGTTGAGCATCTCGTAAACGGAGAGGCTGGTCGGCTGTTCGCGTGCTACTGTAGTGAGCATCTATTGACAGTGTTCGAAGGACGGTGAAAGCACGAGTAGGCGACAATGTGGTGGACACACCCGCCTCATCACAGAACGTGGAGGTCGGAGGCTTGCCCGCACTGTAATGCAGGATAGGGTGTGATCTGTAGCAGAATCGCGATTCTTGTGCTCTGAAACACTTATGGAAGCTCTAGAATTATACCCTTCCGTCAGATCTACCACATATCACCCCCTACCCTGCTTTACAGAGCGGGCAAACCTCCGACCTCCACGTTCTGTAATGTGGCGTGGGTATCCACCACATTGTCGCCTACTTTTTTTTTTTTTTCCCGCTGCCTTTGCGGCTGTGATTGAAGTCTCACTACCTTCCGTAGTATAACTTCTAGGTGTTAGGATAGGGTGTTTATTTTTGGGACACTTTTTACCTACTCTTGGTTTCACCGTATATATAGTTGCTTTCCATAGTTGCTGACTACAGAAGCACGCGAACAACCAACCAGCCTCTCTGTTTCCGAGATGCTCGTTCCCATGAACCACGCCCACAAACCGCTGGCCCGTAATTTAAGGGAATTTCGTGACCTGTGCGCGGAAATCTGGTGCCAGATACGTCTGGAAGCCTATCAAGGAATTGTAGAATCCATGCTGCGCTGAACCACTGCTGTATTGTGTTCGAAAGGTGGACCAATATGCTAGTAAGTAGGTGGTCATTAAGGATTGCAATCCCGCAGTGTTTTTAAAGGAAACCACTCACCAACACTTCAACTGTCAAGTATTTCAATTTTACATATGTGGCGTAACGACGTTTTAAGAGTGGAAATTATTACTTTTTAGTAAGAAAGGAGAATTTCTCGGCGAATGATTGCAGTTTAGTTTTCATAGGTTGTATCTCCGCATTTCATTGTAAAAACACGAGATTTCACACGTGAGGGAGACGGCGGAGGCAGCCGTCGAAGTATGGTGTTCCTACAACACATTTCGTCGATGCACCCGTGAAAAGTTCATTATAACTTTTATTGCCTTTAGTCGAAATCAGTGGCGGATCCAGGATTTTGGTTTGGGGGGAGGGGGGGCTTGACTCGGGCAAGGAGAGAAATCTCACGTTCACATGTAAACAGGCGGCTTTCGTCAAAGAAACGCATTGAGGCAGCTGCCAAAACAGCAATAAGTCAAAGGATATACAATTACCTTTTGATAGCTGATAAATAAATAGGTATGCGATTAAAATTACGATAACATTAGTATCCTATCAACGAATAATCAAATTTTCAGCCGCAAAAAAGGAAATTGTCACAATAACTTTATCTGCAAATACAGAAAATGGGAATAATGAAACCGTGAATAAAAAGCTGTAACTTTGTAGAGCAGATAACGTTTGCAACACATAAAAAATAATTATATAGTTACAAAATCGTACTAAATACGCAACATGACTCACATTACAGAAATGTGTACTCGAAAATGAATATATAAAAGTGTATCTATTTACTTACGAATGACGAAGGTTGACAAAAACAAACTTCTTTTTTTTTTTCTTTTTTTTTTTTTTTTTGATTAAATGGCTTTCGGCTGCTGAGGCCATACAGCCAGCTCAATGTGAATAAGTCATCTTGTAGTGTTTATATTCAGTATCTTGTAAGTATGGACACCACAGGACGGACAGGACATTCACACAGACACACAACACTTAACATCCATGCCCGCGGCCGGATTCGAACCGGCGACCTTCGGCACGCGGAGCTAGCACTCCAGCCCCTGCGCTACCGAGGCGGAAAACAAACGTTTGTTCACACGTGTCAAATGCCAACTGGAAGGGTATAGGCAAACAGTGCAATACATCCGATAGAGACCGAGTGGGGCAGCGAGTTATGCACTGACACGCGTTTTATCCGTATTTTGCGGATCCGCTTAATTTCGTGCGGGATCCGCGAGACTGTCTAATGATACGGGATCCCGCGGGATTGCGGGATCCCGCTTTGCAGGATTGCAATCCCTAGTGGTCCTAATGTTTTGGCTGAACAGTGTAGATTCGGCTGGGTTTGTCTGGCAGACAGACGGCGTCGGTTTCTACGGAACTTGTTGGCGAATATACGAAGTATGTGTTCTTTCTGACCTGGGCTATTCGAGATTGTAATGCCCACAGTTATTTTTGGCGCAAAGCACCCTCTTCCAACCACAATATTTGTGAATTGCAGAATATGGATGTAGATAATTCTACATTCGTTTGGTACAGAGAATAGATATGCTGAAATGTCGCCAGTAAACTGTTATCGCTGCTGCCTCGTATAATATCTTTTTAATATTTGTTTGGAGAAATTGGTGCTTTAGTATTAATCTTAAAGCCAATCTTTTCGCGGGACGAGGTGAAGAGTGTATTGATTACGGAGTCGGGGCTACAGTGGTTCGTGGCAAGAGGCTACGCTCATCAAACAACGGAGCTGCGCTCGAGAGAAACTTTTATTGCCGAGAGAGATGAGACCCTAACGACGGCGCATGGCGGCAGTAAAATGCGGCCGCAAGTAGGTCACTGCACATCACATCAAGCACTGCGCTCTGTAGCTGATATCCTAAGAAATGAACATGTAATATAGATGAAGACTAACAGAAAGAACAGACAGGGTGGTACAGGCGATACGCTGCTTACGTCACGAGCATCATACGATTTATGAGTCTTCTGGACTTGGGTAACGGTTGAGTAAAAAACAGCAGATAATCTAGGAAAATTATGATGAAGAATTAGATATATCCGTGATATGTAATATACTGAAAAGTTTCCATCCAAACAAAAGGAGACATGGGTTAAGAAACGATCACATTAGTCTGAGCAAATAGTACGCTGACAATGTCTCTCATATTGAAAGTTTTTTTCTTTTACATTTGTTTTTATCTATAATTTTGTTAAACGTCCACAAGGCAAAATACCATTCCACTGATTCGGTGAAAAAGTGGAAATATTAGTATACAGTTTTCGTTAACAAGGAGTACAGTCAGAGACTTCATTTTTTGAATAATCATGCTGATTTCAAAGCATTATTACCTATATCGCATCAGTGAGGAAGTCCTTTTTTAAACAATGGTTTCATCAATCTGTCTATATCACTGTGTTACTTTTTATCTGTAGAAACCTCATTGCTTAGGTGCTTCCAGTATTTGACTCTCAACTTCTGTCAAGAATGCTTTCACATGTTGCAACTCTATAATTTTCTATGTCTCGTGACGTCACCTACAATGTAACTTGACGGGGCCTCATGGGTAGGAGGTAACTATCGGGGCTCGCATTCGGAAGGTTGTAGGTTCAAATCCGCGTACGGGCAATCAGATTTCGGTTTTTCGCTGTTACACGAAATCACTCCAGACGAATGCCCAGATGGTTCCTTCGAAAACCCATTGCCGAATTTGTTTCCGTTCCTTCCCATCAATCTTTTCCCGCCTGTGATGACCTAGACCAGGGATGTCCAACCCCCGGCCCGCCTTATGTCAGAATGCGGTCCGCGGAGCAGGATCATTGTATAACTTCCAACTGTTGTACCAAACATTACATCACTAAGTTAAGATGATTTTAAATCTATTTCATCACTCGTTTGATCTTAAGACAATGGACAGTCTACAGTTCTGGTGTGCAACCGAGTCTTATAAAGGCTTATGGAGATACATTCCATTATTCTTCAAGATAATTATGTTCCCCTAAACATGGATCATGTTATGAGCGTGGTCATTAAAACCGTGAACTCTATAAGATCGAAGCCGTTTAACTAAGGTCAATTCCAAGAATTCCCCAAGCATTTGGAGTCAGAGTATAATGACCTTATATTTAATGCTGTAGTAAGATGGTTCTTCCATGTAAAAATTTTAAAAGGAGTGTTTCATTAGAATCAAGAAATACAATAATTGCAAGCAAGTAAGTCAAAAAATATCCCACTGTCTGAGAACATGGAGCGCGCCTGCACATTAGCATTTCTGGCAGACACAACTAGCCACTTAAATAATATGAACATTTGTCTGCAAGGCAATCACCAATTGATTAATAATATGTCTGATCTTGTCTCATTTCAAATGAATCTTCAGTCACTTACTACACCGTCATTGAAAGAAGACGTGACACAGGCAACGACGAATAAATGTAGTTCATTAATTTGAAACTTGAGTCTGAAATCCGATTTCAAGATTTACAATGCTACAATATAAACTGATTATAAATTTCACCAGGTTGGCTTGAAAGAATTTGAGAAAAAAAAATCTGGACAAGGAGAAATATCCTCCGTTTTGGAAGGTTTGTGGAAGGAAGATTATTTGTAAACATTTGTGTATGAACAGCGTTTCGATCGGATGAAGAATTTTAAGTTAGAAAACGAATCTCCGATCCTCATTCGTAACACCTTTTGCGAATAGCTAACATTTCTTTCAACATCAATATTGATGCTCTTAGTTCTGTCAAACAAAGACAAAAGTCGCATTAAAATAATTATACTTTTAATATTTCATTTAATATTTGTTTCATTTTTAGTGGTTTCTTCGCTCATAAAAAATGTTTAACTGTTTTTTCAAAGAAAGTAGTGCTGGAAAATTCTATTTCTAAAATTTGGCGCGGCTGCTGAAAAAGGTTGGCAACCACTGACCTATACCTTGATGAGGCGTAAGGTCATCAGCAAAGAAAGGAAACATCCCATTTGATTTATTGTAACATTTGCCGATACACAAACCATGGTCGATATTCAACCTGAAAGTTTGTTGGACCCTACCGATGTAGGCATACTTGGTCTGGTATTGCGGGCAGGATGTCCAGTTCATTTCCTCCACACCCAGCCTAACCCGCTGAAGGAGACCTATATTTTAACGTGGAATCCGAACCAGGGAATCTTTTTGTCATACTTAACACTGCACAGTAAGCTACGTCAGAGGCGAATGTCGGGTTAAGGGCCTTTGGAAATCCCCGCGGCGACAGGGATTCGAACCGGGGACCTTTCGATCACCAGTCAGACGATTTAACAACCGAACCAACAGCGGGTAGACAAAAAAAAAAAAAAAAAAAAAAAAAAAATCAGAAAATAGTAAGAATAATTTCTGAGACAGAAACAGAATGATCTGTACATCTGCTGAGTGAAAAAGTAATAATCTTTATTTGAAGTTTGAACATTGATGCAATTCCAGGTCGCAGCAGTTCTGTGGCTTCTCTCGTATTGACAGTGGTGTTCTTCTTCATACACCTAAACAGTACACCTTACGGAAAGTACCTAGAAATGACTTAGCCTGATAGCAGTGTGTGATTTAGCCAGACTCTGTAGGAGCTCTGGGGGCATCCATAAACTACATCACACGTTAAAGTTGTGAGATAACAACCATAGAGTTAGTTGATTGTGAAATAACTTGTGTAAATAGTAGTAAAAAAATAATATGGTGGAATGGTTAAGTTGGCTAACCTGTAAGGCAAAGAGTTATGCAATGAATATCGCTGACTGTATCTATAGTTTTGTTTTACTCGCTGTTATAGTAGACTGGATTAAAAAATTGTTGGATTGAGTTTTTTGTTAAGCTTGTGAAAGTTTTAAACACTGAGAGTACAATAAAAAAAATCAATGTTGAACAAAAGCAACCGAAGGATAATTATTTTTAATGACTGATGAATAATTTTTTTTTTTCAAGAGAAACGTCTGTATTAAACAACGGCGAGGCGGCTAAAGTTTGTCATTTTTGGCTTAAATCAAAAGTGCATAACGGGCCCTATTAAACGACGGAAAGTAAGTATAAACCTCGCAAAGTGGAGGGAGGAAGTCAACAAAGTGTGACATGGGGTGGGGGGACGAGTCATTAGCTTCGTGACGTCACATGTATCTGTTCTTGAGACGTGGCGGCCGTGCGAGTTCACGCTCACTGTGACACGTCGGCCGTCATTCGCCGAAAGGCTAATACCACCTTTGAGGCTTTCAGGAAATATAACTTTCGTAAACTTATTTAAATGATCGTATGGCATCTATGGTCTATATCTTACATCATACAAAGCCAATAACCAACACAAGCAATCATATAACGGGTAACAAGAGGTTTTTCCCATAACGAACATTTTTTCTCAAAGAATTCCAACTAGACGAGACAGGGAATTTCTTTGTTTGATAAACTATGATGATGCTGATTGCTGTATGGTTGGATGAAGTATGGAGAAGATGTTTACACATCGAATTTTCCTAACATTATCCAAGTCGAGAACGAGTCATAAATAATATAAGGGAATGGGTTCAAAGTCCATTGACATAAGAGAGACGTGAATAAACTACGTGGCTCGGTCTAGGGGGGGGGGGGGGGGTGGCTGGAAGGCTACGCTGGGCTACGTGGGGGGAGGGGGGGCGGTTCACAGTTGTTTTGTTATGTTTTATGAATTTTCTAAAATGTTTGATTTATTGTTGATTTTATGAAAAAAAAATGTAAATAGAAATATACAATGTTGTACTGTTTCAGTTTAATAAATTTAAAATTGCAGAATATGTGACGTCACACCAGGGGAGGGGGTGACAAGGACGGGGAGGGACGTATTTCGTGGATGGCCCCTGAGCCGTGTGGCAGCGGCCGCGGTGGCAGGTGTCTGCGTGACGTCAGTGGTCCCCAGAGCGGCCACTGCAGCGACTGCAGCCCCGCCGAGACGCAATGCGGTGGCGCTGCAGTCGCCGGGGCCCGTGGGCGTGAGCAACACCTTACTATCCTCACACAACAATGAGTTTTATTCCTCATTCTCATTGGACCCCATCTAGTATAAACCTTGGTAATACGCAATTATGCTGTGATTCCTCTCATGAACTGTAATATTTTGCAAGTGCACATTTCACCTCAGGTCAAACCAGTAGAAAAAAATATTATTTTAACATTTGCGTGACATAATCGATACTATTATTAATCTTTATGTAAGAGAACTGCCTGTCTGAGAGTTTGAAATGGCATTACGCAAAAACTATTGAAGCAATTTTGATGGTGTTTTCAATTCTTGAGAGCCTGTGGTCCAGATTAAAATTTGGGAAAATAGCTTACGATTTGCATGTACTGTGAAACGGAGCAAGAAGTTATAATCCCTTCGGGATCTGAGGAATATGGGCCAAGGATCACTTAGTATTTGAGATGAGCACTCCTTTCAAGAAACACCGACAAAAGATTACACTGCAACTTCTTACATTCTGTTATATTTTTTAACTTCGGTTATTTAGTTCTTCAGTTTAGTGCATTAAAATAGATAGGATACATGAATAAAACGTAATAAGAATCCGAAAGCAAAAGATCGTTCGGGAATTGTCATTATCAGCTATCATTTTACTAACACCAAAGAACATCCTATTTCTTAGCTTACACTCTCACCTCTTTCCATTGTTTTTTCATAGATATCGAATAGACTGCTCTACAGAGATCAAAGCAAGGACGTTATAACTTATTCAAAGATGCGTACCGTTTAAAAAGCGCGAGAATAAATGCACCTGTTAAACTAATAGTTCTGAAGTAGGAAATATAAATCTGTTCTTAAATTTAATTTTTTGAAAAGACGTTTCTACTTGGATTCGGTGATTTCTCAAACAGTCGCAGAGATTAAAACAGTACGCGTTCAAGGTTTCTCGCTGTAATTTTGTTCTCGATACATTGGGTTGCACTTTATGAAAAGTTAGAAATAGTAAAATGGTGATTATATATCAACTAGCTAAGAAGCTCGTCAGAAATGACGGGTTTAATGCAGTGCTCAGGGAATTTATTTCCTCGCAGTTACTTAAATAACTAGAATTGTTATTAATTAACGCTCATAGCCCTTATTTTGTAATGTGCATTTTTGATTATAGTTTATATCATTATAAAGCTGGAACTTATTACGTGTTATTGAGACAGCAATATGGAACCAATGAAATTAAGCAGGAATCTTAAAAACTTATGCGACGCCGTGTAAATTATAAAATAAAGTGTATTGTGCCTCATGCTTTAACGAAGCGTGTCATTTATCATTCTGATCCAGGTTTCATTTCAACCTAACCACATCCTCCGTTAATTTTGCAGTTCGCAAATCATAGCTTCTATCACATGCGCATTAATACATTCACTGTATCGCGATCGAAACCTAACCAGTTGGAACTAATTACATTTGGCTTCCGTGGAAGCAAAGTAAATTAAAAATAATTTTTAATGAACTTATGTGATACCGCGTATGATTAATTTTAGTTCAAGTAAATTTTGTTTTAAAGCATAAAAAATGATCTAATCAACATAATCGTCAAAATAAAACCAATATCCAAACAGAAAAATATTTTACTATTTGAGAGGATAAATATTATTGATTTTTATGTGTGTGTGTGTGTAACAGAACGTAAATAAATTTTTATTGTAATATTGCTACATTTATTAATATCATTGTTATTATTATTAAAGAATTTTTGGCAGACAACTGCTAGTAAAAAATTTCGGGATTTATCTCACATTTAATACAATTATGTACAACAATCGTGTGCCATAATCAACAACTAAACATAATAGGTTCTTGCAGAAAATAATAACTAATATGGACTCTCACTGATATACAGTCGATTACTACGTTATTGGTTATCTATTAGTTATTTTAGTTTTTAAACTATCACAAATGGCCTTGCGCAAGTCTGGCGAGGTTAGGTGCGGGGCGCAGGTTCTGAGCTAGTAGTAAGTTGACCTCCAAGTACTCCACTGCAAACTGCGATACTTTGCCATAATAGTCAGCGATTTTAAATATTCACTCTTGACAAGCTCGTTCAGCAGTAGTGAGTAGTGTTGCAAAAAAAGTTATTTTCTTTTTTACTTTAAACAAGTTTTTTCTGGGATATGATTTTTTATTTGTGAGGCAATTATCGTTTAATATGACTGCTTTATAGTTTATATTAAATACTTATCTGTTTTTAAAACTACTATATTTTTCTGGTTCAGTAGAACAAAAAATTACGAAAATATTGGCAAAAACTGAATAGAAGGCTTTCCCGGCGTATCTTTGACACGAAATCTTCACAGGTTTTCCGCCGGGTAATATTTTCAAAAGACAAGCTTTCGGCGGCTTGCTCTGCCGCCATCATAAGGTCCATTGTACTTAATACTATCCGGCGGAAAACCTGTGAAGATTTCGTGTCAGATTGACTGAAGTTTTCGTTTACGAACAGGGAAGAGGCTAGGTTGCGCGAGAGGGAATCCCAGTTCCCTGTTGTTTGGTTTGATTCTCGCTATTGAACGTAGTTCAGCTTTACATGTGAAAGTTTGTTTCTTACGGATTATTTAGTTGTATTCGAGTGTGACTACAAAACATATGTATGCCGAAATCAAGTGGATCTGGTCTAAAGACTTTGGCCGTGGCAAAGCTTTTTAATGATATTTCCAATTCTAAAATTGTAAAAGTAGAATGTACATTCTGCTCAAAACAACAAAAAACGGCTCAGGAATGTCAAAGCACATACAAAGCTGTAAAAAATGTCACAACTCTATAAAGAAAAATACAAACATTCAATGAAAGAATAACCAGGAAGAGAAAATGTATTTCTGAAGTTATGGATCTAGAGGAGACAGAAAAAGAAACAGAAAATTCTGACTCCGACTGAACTAGTGTTGGTATTCCTGAAACTAGTAAATGTGGTACTGACATAGAGGATGAATAAAATTTTGTTACCTATATTCATCAATCATTATGTAAGACATTATATGATTCAGTAAGATTTAAAAAACACATGTAAAATGTAAGTTCCGTAAATAAAACTATAATTTATCAAATATATTGTTTTTCTGAAAAAATTAAAAAAAAAAAAACAACGGTGCCAGGTTTTTTTCATGTGTTTTATTCAAAAAAGTGTTTTTTTTTTCCAATTTGCAACACAAGTACTGAGTGCTTGGTTAATGAATGTACTAATTGAAACTAATGTCCACGACTTTATTCTCCGTCATTGCGCATACATTTCTTATTATGTCGAGGTTACGGCAACAGTTTAATACATTTTCTGTAAATATCTTCTGTGGATAATACACTCTGGCTGTCATCATTTTACTTGATTAATTTGTACTTTAGTAGATTCTGTTCACCGCTTTGAGATATTCTTTTTGTTCCTGGATAGAGTAAAACATATAGTACAGAGCTCAAAAGTGGAAATATTAACACTGTTCTAGCATTTCTTATCTCCGCTAGTAACTGCTGTTGTTTGACTTCCACTTTCAAAAGTTTTCAAAGGTTAAACTTTGAATCGTTCATTTGATTTGTTATGTTTTGTCAATTTTCTAAAACATTTGATTTCTTGATAATTTTATGAAACAAATATTTTAAATAGAACTAAGTGTGGCCTATATAAGTAATTTTGGAAGTGATGTTTTAATTTAATAATTTCTAAATTAATATTTTAAAATATGTGACATCACTCCAGGGAGGGGGTCACACAAATGTGACCATCTGTGAAAGAGGAAAAATGGGGGGGGGGCTCCAGAAATCATTAAATTCGTATGACGTATTTTATAAATGGTACCTTTAAACAGAGGCAGAAGACCGAGATGGGAGGAGGCCGTTTTCGGCCTCCTACCTATCATTCGGGAGGACGAGGGTCAAACCTCGTTCGGCCATCCTGGTTGAGGTTTTCCGTGGTTTTCCTCAACCACTCTAGGCGAATGCTGGGATGGTTCCCTACAAGGCCACGGCCGACCTTCCATCCCCCTTCCCTCCCCGTAGACTAGTAGGCTGAAAAGAGTCTCGGTGACTCTCCAGCAGCCCGCCTCCCAGCCTTCAGCTGGGAGGAATGAAATGTAAAAAAAAAAAAAAAAAAAAAAAAAAAACAGAGGCAGAATGTTATACGCCGCTCGACTAATGGAGCCATTAATAATATTAGTAAACCCGTAATTCAGTTTCACACAATCAACAAACTCCCCCCCCCCTCCCCCCAATTGTAGATTCAGGTTTTTGTCTGGAAGTTTAAATTAATACCCAGCGAAGTATACACAAAATAACAAAGAGTATTTTACAATTTACAATAACTCTATGTATACTATATGTGATGTCCGATGCAATCATCTTGAATTTTTCTGTTGGTCATTTTCGGTAATTCACACAAAATAGTTGTTTGTAAAGGAACTTAATAATCTGCTCACTGCTAACCCCTGAAGCTGCCGCTACCAAAGCTACTGTCGTGCACGACGGGTTGCATCTCACCACACAGGCGTTGCCGTGAGGTAAACTTTGTCCCGGCTGCCCGCGGACCAACTTTTAACTTAAATCTTAAACAAACAGCTAGTTTCGATGTAAACTTAGTATGCTATGTCAAATGTTGGTAAAATTCTTGTCCTCTGATACCGTATTCATCGCGATACCCTTTGTATTAACTAAGACAAAGGAAAGTTGACAACGGGAATAATTTACAAGGTTGACGGGAAGCCACACATTGGACCACATGCGGATTGAGGGGAGATTCGTTTGAGGACCGGCGCCACAGCTCAACGGAGCAGTCTAATTGGAGGACCGTGACAGCTTAAAAGCGAAACCTGCTCCCGGAAGACGCCATCACATTCCCTTACTCCGCTCTCCCTCCTTCTCCATCGCCTCGTACGACCTACGCACTTGGTTCGTCGGAGTCCTCTTACATTTGCAGTGTACTTGCACCTACCTCGCATTCATCTCCGCTTATCTTTGCCACTTTCCTCATACGATTTTTTGATTGAAGGTAATAAATATAACTTGATGCTCTTGAACTGTAGGCATTTTGGGAGATTACGGCGAATATCGCGAAAGGACAAAAGAACCAGCTCCTCCGTTCTAAAACAACTAACTGAGGAAAAGAGATTGTCCCTCACATGCTACCAGCTAACCCTGCAGTTCATGAATATATTATTCAGTTGCATGCAGCTAATTTGTAAAAAAAAAAAGTCTAGGGAAAAGTTGTTGGCTAGCGATCATTTGGAAGAGGCGGGACCACATTCAGTAGAAAACAAACAGCGAGGCCTAATATTTTACACTTTTACAAGGGGTCATGTAAGTAAACTACTCCACTTACTTTTGCGGGATACTTCCACTCTAAACAACCCTGATGAAGACCCCAGGTTGGGCGACGAAAAGTTTGAAATAAACCATAACTAAAAGCAACGCGAATTTCGCAAAAGTAAGTGGAATATTTTACAAACCGGGAGGTACTTGGATTACCAGGGAATCTGAAGCTCGAAACTGGTTGACACACACTGTTTAACGTGCAACTTATAGACCACCAACTTTCAACGCAGAAAAATGAGACTACAGTTGACGACTTAGCTTCCTGTATTGTATTCGATCCGTTGTCGGCAGGAAGGTTTACGGTTGTTTCTATCATTCGGGATTACATAGATTTGAAACCCGATCAGGGTTTTTCCGCGATTTTTCAGGGATTTTCCGCGATTTCAAGCAATCGTTTCATGTATAATCGAACCATTTCTATTTTGAAGTTCTACTTATATTTAATAAATATAACATCAATTTAAAAAAAAAAAAAAAACTTAGAAAATCATTCCAACCAAAAACTCAATTCTTGTGAACCTCCCGCAAGCTCGCATGATGCATTCTGGATGTTAGTTATCGTACAAGCACCGAAAACACATTCCCGTTAAACACCGTGCCCAACTGATATAAAAGAAATAAAATACGATTATCCAGATGATGCAATTAATTAAATGAAGAAATAATTTAAAAACTGACAGAAAAGAGAATCGAACACACGCTTGAAACGAGAGAGTATGGAACCTTACACGCAGCAAGGTGTGTGCAAGGATGATTCACTCACCACAATAAACTTCGACCCAGAAGTATGAAAGCCCTAGAGGTCTCGCTGCACCCTAAAGTTCATTAAAGTCAGTGATGCTCTACTTGTTAGTAAGTGTCCTCCTCTACGTGGAAAATGTTTAAACTTTGAAATGATATACACGCTCTAATTTCTGTTGGCGAAACTGTAACATTGTAAATTGGAGGCAACCACAGCATTCGGGTAAACCGATGTCGGAAAACCGCTTACGATTAGAGACGAAGATGACTTTGAAGACTTTGGATAACTTGAGTCGTAGCTGGTTTATGAAGATTCTGCAGATGTTCTTGTATATTTTTTACGGAAGTTTTGTAATTTTGTGGTTCACTTGAAGTTTGCAACCAGTTGTGTATGGGTCTTTTTGAGCCTTAATATTGTCTCAGAGAAATATTATAAGCATTTGGCAGTTTGGCGGGAAGCTAGCGGAAAATTCCAGCCTCGCGCAGCTAACACAGGTGCAGACGTTCAGTTCAAGAATGCTGAGAGCTGAAGTGGGCTCTGTACAACCGAACATCGCTCCCTTCGTGACAGCCACGTCAGGAGCAACATCGATTAGCGAACCACTAGATTAAAGCGCAGCCGCCCTGCCTCTGACTAGTCGCACGATCCTAAGTTCCATCCACCATTAACTGACTGACTTCCGTCTAATATCTTCTACGATCAAATTAACGATTCAGCAGGGCGTGTGGACTCCACTCCTCGATATTATCGCCAATTTGATGTTATTAAACAGTTCATACACACTTCGAGTTGATGTTTTCAGTACTTACTATTCCTGCAGTCAAAGGACCGTGACCTTCAGGTGGTGTCAGAATAATTCTGATAATAATTAACGTAGTCAACTTGTAAGAAGACTACAGACGAGTTTTGGAAGAAGAACGGAAGAAGAAGTAATCACATTCCCAATTTAAGGACCGAAGCTCCCAATACAATCACCTAGGTGATCCTCACACTTGTTGCTCTTCGGACTTTTGGTTTATTTATTGACGTATCTGTGGATACATTTCTTCAGTTAGCCTCAATAGTCTTCTGGCGTTTCAGATTAGTTACCAACGGTTAAATTCGGAACTAACTATTTCCATAACAGAAATTGTCTTTAGTTTCGAAGCCATACGTCCTTGAAGTTGAGAATCCAATACGAAATTTTTAGCGCAGCTAACTCTTTTGCCCAGTAAATTCAAATTAGAAAAAGGCAGTTTTCGCTGTTAGATTAAAAACGCAGAGTGTTTGAGTGTCGAGGCTGCACTGAGGACTGCAATTAATTGCTCCGCCGAGCGGCTCGACTCCCTCCCGCGAAGACATAATTTGCCCGACCCCTTCTCGAGCGCGTGTTTTATTATCGGTTCCTATTCATCTGGGCACGCGCAGGCAATATAACGGCCGCCACGCCCACATTCCGCGCATGCCGGCGCACTAGTTTATTGCGTTAAACTTTTACGCCGTCAAAAGACGTTTAGTCCCGCGCACTCCGTGGAGGCGCCTTTCTTTTATTCATCTCGTCCGCTCCGTTTTATTTGCTTCTCCACAGGCAAAGGGGTGGGCCGCTCAGACTGTGCGTCCGCGCAGATTTCCAGATTAAAATCCACGTCTCATGCCGGCCGCCAAATCCCAGATCCGTGTTCGCCGCGAACGCGGGAGAATCCGGCCAATGCTGCCTGCAGCACCTCAGACCAGATTTCACAGCTTCCGTCTTGCGTTTAGGACTTCTCTCAATATCCCACTCTCTCTCTCTCTCTCTCGCTGCAGGCGCGTAATACTCGTGCCTCTGTGACGTGACCCAAGGGTTTGGTAAGGCATGTACCAGTTGCTGCTAGTTTCATTAGTCTTCTCTCTTTCGAAACAATGATTCAGCATGGCAAATTAGTCACATCACGGGTTTAATCTTTTTGTTATTAATTTTCCCTTGCACTGTCAGTTTTTCCACTTAAGTTCACCTGAGAACTCAATATTTTCTCATCCACGAAATTAGGGGGCGTCCATTAATTACGTGAGGTGAAATAGGGGCGCGGGGGGGGGGGGGGGTCCGGCGAAATCTCACGAAAATTCACCAAAGGGGAGGGGAGGGGGAACAACGGAAATCTCAAGTGAGGTTTTGAAATTCTTGTAGAATGGTAGAGCTAAAAAAAAGATCTACAAATGACGCGAAGGTCGATTTAGGGGGGTGAAAACCGACTTTAGGGTAGTATAACCGCCCTTGGGAGAATGAGACCAAAAAAAATAAAAAATGGTCTCAAAAAAAGTTGCGAGGTCCTTCATAGGGCAGGGTCTCACGTTATTTTACAAGGGGGAGGGTTTTTTTTATGGCCTTCGGTCTTTTCGACCATTTAGCAAGCTCCAATTTGATTATGTTGCAACTGCTGTATCAGAATTTCACTATGATATTGTGGACACTACAGTGAGGACAATACAAGACGAACACAACACTTATTCAAAGCCACCCATGCCCGAGGCCGGACTCGAACCGGCGGCCCTTGCAATGCGAAGCCAGCGCGCTAGCCACTACACTGCCCGGACCGGCAAAGGGAGGGGGGTTGTCCGACCAAATCTCACCAGAGGGGGGGGGGGTCTGACAAAATCTCACGAAGTCTCACCAGAAGGGGTGGTCCGGAATTAACACCTCACGTGATTAATGGACCCCCTTATGTTGATTGATGAAAGAAAATAGGCTTTCTCGATGAGTCAGTTGCGCAACTCGAGCTTTCCACCGCGATAGCGCGTCACCCTAAGAGGCGATGTTTTGGGGCCTGCCTCTGGCTCCATCTTAGAGGTCAGAGGTAGGCTCCGAGACGTCGCCTCTTGGTGATGCGCTATCCCGGTGGAAAGCTCGAGATTCTTTTCAGTCTCCTCGTGCTGAACGACGGCTCATTCGTACTCCCTGTTGTCCATGCTATATGTAACATCCTCCGCCAGTACATTTAGGACGCTATAACATAACAGAAAAATTTCCTCAAATACTATAGAAAACGGTACTAATATTTATTATTACTAAATTATGTCGCAACAGGGGAAGTAAGTGAATGTTGCTACTTGGGAAGCAATATTACAACCGATGGCCGAAGCAAGAATGATGTTAAAAGCAGAATAGCCTTCATGAAAAAGAGAAATTTTTAGTTTCAAATATTGATCTAGGAATTAGAAAGAACTTTTTAAAACTCTACGTGTGGAGCACAGCACTTCATGGTAGCGAAACATGGACTTTAGGAATACCAGAAAGAAAGAAAATTGAAGCATTTGAAATGTGGTGATACAGAAGAATGCCGAAAATTAAGTGGAGAGACAAAGTACGAAATGAACGACTTTTGGAAATAATGGGTGAGAAAAGAAGTTTGGGAAAGAACCTTACAGAAAGAAGAGACAGGTTGATAGGTCATATTTTGAGACATGCTGGATTGATTAATTTGTAAGTGGAGTTGAACAGTCGAAGGTAGGAACTGTAGAGGAAGACAGAGATTAGAATACATGATGCAGATAATTGAGGACGTGGATTGTAAGGGATATGTAGAGATGAAGAGGTTAGCACAAGATAGGAAGGGATGGAGGATTGCATCAAACCAGCCGAAAGACTGATGACAGCAAAACAGAAAAAAAATGTCCTACGTATTCTCTGTAATAAAACTAGATAGTCCGTTACTGTTAGGAATGGTTACCGAAAAGCATAGTGAATGCGTGTGTGAAGTTGGAGTTGTACGCTGAAGTGTAGAGTAGTAATGCTACAAAGCTAGCTGAGCGTCTTATGTGGATACGTTGACATCGGAATCAATGCTTTAAACACGTGAAGTGAAACACTTAATGTCACTTGAAGTCACTACCGAAAAATATCTTGTATTCTTGGGGTGCCGACAGATTGGTTCCTTTGAGCCTGTTTGGTGTTGCAAGTGGTAAAAGGACCATGTTAAAATTATTTTGTTCAAGTGCAATCTCTCTTTTATTTTGGGACGTAGACAAATCGAACAAAGGCTGTGTCCCCTGGGGGCTGAAAATAAACTTACGATTAATATAACAGCCACAAACAGAAGATCATCCAACACGGGCATTGAATCCTACAAAGCATTAATGCGGGTGAAGAGTTTGGTTGGTATGAAGAATGCATACGTTGGCGATGAAGCCTTGTGGATACTGGGTAAAGTATCAGGGCTATTCTGCTGAAGGATAAATCTTTTAGTTTCAAATATTGATCTAGGATTAAGAAAGTTTGAAATTCTATGTGTGAAGCACGGAACTTTATGATAGCAAAGCGTGGCCTAAAGAAACACGATCAAGAAGGAAAATTGAAGCATTCGAAATGCGTTGCATTGCTATGTATGTTGAAAATTAAATGGGTAAATAAAGTACAAAATGAACGAGATTCGGAAGTGATAGATGAGGAAAGAAGATTGTGGAGCAGTCTTACAGAAGGAAGACACAGGATGATGGGTCATGCTTTGAGACATGCTGGATTGGTTAATTTGTTAGTGGAGGGAACAATTAAACGTAAGAAGTTTAGAGGAAGACAGAGGTTAGAATACACGAAGCAGATAATTGAGGACGTGGGTTGTAAGGGGTATGTAGACATGAAGATATTGAGCAAGACAGGAAGAGATGGAGGATTGCATCAAACCAGTCAAGAGACTGATAACAGCAGAAAAAAAAAATGTTTTAACAAAGAGAAGACTATGGCCATAACTTAGCCTTTAACTTCGGGAGCATGGGAATTTAACTAATTGTTGCTGAAATAAGTTTACCAATATTGTTTAGTAATTATAATAATAATCCATGGCTCTGCAGTTCGGTTGCGCAATAAATTTTTGCAGATGGCGAATGTTACGCAACGTTACAGTAGACACTCTGTCTAGCAACAAGGAATACTGAGATGATCAAAAACTCCTTCCAAATATGCCAAAGCAGATCTAAACACTGAACAAGATGTCCAAAACAATGTTAAAGTTTCGTTACCAGACTATCTGTTGGGTGCTAGTTGATTCACCGACATCTAGCGACTATAGAAATGAAACAAGGCGACATAGCGACACGATGCACTTAGAATGTACGGTAGTGTTGATCATTTTACTCAGTAGGTTAATGCCGATAATGTATTACAAGTGAATAAAGACGCGCGGTTTATAATACGAGTATTCTAGTTATTGAAATCATATTTTTGATGATACTATGAGAAAAAACATCTATCCCATGTATTCTGAAAATTTGGCTGATTAGAAATAAAGTTGAGAGCTTCCTCGCTCATTCAGCAACATGCAGGGTAAAAACCTATAGACAATACCGCGAAACTAGGTTCATCATTTTTCGTGTTGCAGGATTTTTATTTAATTCTTAATTTAATTTAATTGCGATGGAGTGCACGCTACGACGGTAACTTCCCTAAACACCCTTTTTTTCCCCTTTTCCTGTACCCACCTCTATAAATTTCATCTTTAAATTCTTTCAGCGTTTTTAGTAAATTATTCAACCTCTTGGTAAGTTATTCCAATCCCTAACCTTCTCACCTACGGAAAAAAACTTTCCACACCCTTGTGCCTGACATCGAGTGCCAGTTTGTGGTCATGGTCATCTTTTCCTTTGCATGCACCTTTCCTAATTCTTAACACACGTCATCACCAACACACGCCTTGTACACTCCCACAACTCTTTTCAACACTCTGCTGTTTTCCAGTGAATCCCATTCCAGCCCCTTTATAATACCAGTTACTGATTATGTTTCCAGGTAATTTCCAGAGACAAATTTAGCAGCCCTTCTCTGCACTTCCTCTAACTCCTGTATTTCGTACTCAAAATGTGGGTCCCATACTACACCACCATATTCAAGCAATGTTCTAACCAAAATTTTGTAACCCAACTCTCTTACTTATCTTGTATATCTCCTCAACACTCTATCAAAAAGTTGAAAGATTCTGAAGCCTTCTTCTATTATCTTTTCAATGTGTCCTGACCAGTTATTAAATGTTATGCTAAGATATTTACATCTGAATTCTTCAACGGGCAATTTTTTCCCTACCTTTAGATTTTTCGTCTGGTTTATAATGTATTTCTCCGTTCAAGTTTCTGTAAGTGATGAGAGTGCTGACTGATGACGTATGCACGGGTGGGGGTTAAGGAAAAGCCGTGTATCTGGAAGAGGCTGTTAGATTCGTTCGTTCTGTTCCGCAGCTCTGAGAGGATGCTAGACAAGTGCGCAGTGGGTGTGGGAGAGAAGCTCATTTGTGTGGATCGAGGGAGCGACTCGAAATGAACCGCGGAGGGGTGCAGCCACCCGCTGACGTCACGGCACCCGCCCACGCGCACAGCATCTCCCCGACCCTGCCCACGTCTGACGCAACCAGGCAGCCCACAGAGTCTCCCCTCTCTTCCAGTGAGACCAATCTGTTTCTAATCAAACGACATACACTCTTTACTTAATATCTATGACGAAGGGTAACGATATAATAATTTCGTGTGGTCTCTAAGACCTGGTGACACAGTCCTTACCGGTTCCGCAATGCAGCTCTATCGTAGCCGCCTAACCTAACCTGGAAACCATACCGGGTATAGGGGGCATACAGTTTGACGCGAAATCCGAAAAACGGAGTGTCCTACCGTTTTCATAATAGAAAACGAAAATTATACCAAAGACTTAGGGAAATTTTAGAGTACCTAGAAATTTCAGCAGAGGCTAGGGTTCGAACCGCAGACCTTCTTTATCACCAGATCGCTCGCATCATTTGTAGGCGTATACAAATAATTTCATGTCACTGAAAAACATTAAATTCAGAATTCTGTACGACTAAACTGAATAAGTATGGTTTTAGACTCTACTTTGCCACAGAAATTTTACATTCAGATTGCCTATATATTCCCTTTCATTCGGTATACCCTGTATTCAACACTATACACACTAGATCATACTAAATAAGCCGTAGAGTCGAACCACAACATATTACATATTTTTATTTAATTTTCTTACATCTCTCTTTCGTGACGAATCAATTCTTTAAACGATGCTACTTTATCGTGTTACACCTCTTGCACATAGCCCGACTCATATGGAATTGCCGTGAAACAACAGACTTGACTGCTGAAAATAAGTCCCTTCTTCGTCTGTACAATACAATGTACTCCAACGGTTTATGAAGGTCTTCCGTGATATGGGTCCGAAGAAGCATGGTTGGTGAGCGTTAACGCTCGGGCCTCGCATTCGGGAGGACGTAGGTTCGATTCCTCGTCCGGCTTACCACAATTTCCCGAAATCATTACGGTAAATGCCGGGAATTTTCCTTTAAAAGGCCATAGCCGAATACCTTCTAGTTCCTTGCTCCCAGAGGTCTCTCGCCTCTAGTGAAAGCGACATCGACGAGGTATGAAAAAGAAGAATGATCCGAAGAATTTTTTTAGAGCTTTCTGGTTACGGCCCGTTGTGCTGATAAGTGGGTACTTGGAACTGACATATTCCAATACTCTTGATTCCGTGATGATGTTACAATCTTTCAGCGATGATGGAGAAGAGTAAATGTATCAATTTGAGGTAAGGGTCCTTGGTCCGGAAACGACCGAGTCGAAGGTTAAAATCGTTCTGATACCTCTAACAGTGGAGTACATATACAGTGTTTATCAGAGACACACTAACCAAGTCCCTCGAACATATCCCACTTTTTATTCGTCAATGGATGTGCGTCCAACGTCATGGAGCCCCACCTTACCTTCGACTGAGCGTTCATGAACACGTGTAGTAGAAATTCCCTGCAAAATGGATAGGCGACAATTCAGCTGATCTCACCCCACTTGATTTCTTCTTGTTAAAAGTCTTGTGTTCGAGACGCCTGTCGAGACTGAAGAGGATCTTCTGGCGAGAATTCTCGCTGCCTGTGACACTGTTCAAACTACACCGGGGGTATTAGGACAGGAACGACATAACTTTGTACGACGATGCCACGCCTGCATTGACGCCGGGGGACGCCTTTTTGAACAACTGTTGTAAATGTAGCAGCTTGAGGAACTGGTGCAGGTAAATGGAATTCATTATTACTCTACTGTAGGAGTATCCGTCTCTCTGACGTCACTTTACGTATGGCGTTTCTAGTTCATCAACAGATGAAGTTACGGTATCACCATATTTACGCTTGTATACGGTACATAGACGCATACGCAAACACACACATTTCCATGCTCTACACAACAACCAGCACCAATGATCGTAACGAAAAAGTTAGGCAGAACACTCCTTGTTCATAACTGGCCAAAAAATAATCAGTAACATTTGTTCCAGGTACCAAACTCTTCACACCAACATCGTCACATTTATCTTACACTACAAACCTCTCTGCCATTCAGTATCGTGTGTCCTATGTACAAAACTGTTCACATCAGCACCGCCGCGTCTATCCCACACCACAAGCCTTTTCTGCCATTCAGTAACAGTGTCCCAGATATCATGAGCTGCAGTAGAAACTTGGTCATCAGACATATATCATATATTCATACAAGATCTCACCCACAACTTCATACGTCACAAAGCACATACACACACGTATTAGTGATGGAAATGAACACCCAGACAGATGAGTTAAAGGAAGATACTGTATCTCAGGCGTTGGGTAGCGGGAATTCTGTACGTCGCGTCATGGTCAGGGTTCTGAATTGGGAGGTTAATCCTGGCGGCCTCAGGCGTCTATCGGAAAAGTAGTCCTGCGGGTTTCATCCTCTCACTGCTTTTGTCTCTCATTTCATAGTACTCAAAAAACACTCTATACTGAACACTGTGTAAGGGCTCTACGAGTGAGAGGGGGGGGGGGGTACCACCATCACGTCCTATACTTTTATTATTGTGAATATTAATATTAATTTACTGATTTGTTAATTGGTGAACTAGAACCTTGATTGCTGCAAGAATTTAAGTTACACAAAATAATATTCAATTTATTTGCTCTTCTGGCTTATACAAGGCCGGGCATATTTAACGTTACGTTAAACACAATATCCAAAGAAAATAAGCAAGCATTACCCGGCGTTTACAATTTGCCTGATAAATGCAAACATAAACTGATTTAAAATATCTCAAAAATTTTGCAAAGTCAACATACATTAATGTGGCATCGCAGGTCAACAAATTAAAGTTAACATTTACAAAACAATCCCAGGGGCGCCATTTAAAGTGAAAAGCATCATTTGAATTAAATATAATGAGCAAGATGCTTAAAACATGGAAAATTGGTTAGTTCAGTAATTGTTGTGATGAAAGCAGAGTCTTATCTCAGAAGCCGTTTACGGGTTAGCAAGCCTCGTTAAAAGCCTATGGAACCGTGGACCTTTGCGTTGGTACTTTACCATTGTCGCATCTGCTCGACGAGGTGTGACACGCTCTGTGTCACTGTTGAATGGCAGTATGCGGACCCATCCGCGCTAGCACACCTGCTGATTGCCTCTAGCGGTTGAAACGCTCAGTTTCCGGCCACATCTGAGCCAGAAAGCGTCTAGATGCAGTCATCGACCAACAGCTAGGAGAGTGTCGGGCGACACGTCTGTACTTCAGCTCGTCGGACCAGCAAGTCCTCTATCATGGCGTCGTCTTCTCTCGACACGGAAAAAGCCAGTTTCCCTCTCTCCGGACATGGAACAGAAGCCTTGGATTAACAAATGTGAACCCTGTAGCCATACACGATTGGTGAATCGATGTATCCCACAATCACGTGTTTCGCGCCGTAGCTAGCATTCGTCACAGGTTTCACGCAAATTTTGTTTGACATTGCCCCTCCTCAAAGGGGAGACGGGGACAACGGCCTCGCCAGGTAACTATTTTCTGCCCGCCCTTCGCTGAAGTCCCATTGTGAGCGAGGGCGCAAGATTGTCGCCGGCCTTTAGCATTGTCCAGCTATCCTTACGCTCAAAACTGCAGTCCCAACCATTTTCCATATTTAATATTTTCTTAACAGCGCAGAATTAAATTATATAATAATAAATTTGGCCGCCCAGGCTTGATACATAATTATTTACGTATGTGCTAACCCTACACATTACAATTTAAATAAACAAATATAACAAAATCTGAATATGAATTACAATCATTTATTAATATTCATTGGAGATGACTCTGTCATACCACAACACTCACTCACTAATCCCCACTTACATTAATACTTACGAATACATACTGGTGAAGGCAACGGGAGATCATTCCAATTCATCGTCCCATGGAGGGGTATATCCTGCACGGCAGCCGCCCACGCTTGGAATCATAAGAGACAAACAGATTCAGTAGTAAGCGTCGTGAAACATAGAAAGTAGGCAATTTTTTCCTGGGCTGACGAGTCAAGATTCTAGTTGGAGCATTACAGAGAACTTTCAGAAGGATACATCGGTTCGTGCGGTTTGCGACGCACTCGTACCCTGCAATTCAATTACTCTTCAATGTGTATTATGGGAAGTTTGGCGATGAAAGAATAATTTCACGTTGCTTTTTTTTGTCAACCGTTCTCCACTTCGTTATGAGGACAACTTCGGTAATATAGACCAAACTATTAACATTCCCTGAGATGGTTAAGCAACTTCTAAGACACTTAGAGGACGAATTTTAAACGCCACCAATTTTTCGCACCTTGAAATGAAGCTTTCCACCTGTTGCTGAAACCATTGATTTTCATTCACGACGTTACCATCTAGTTATAGGCGCTAATGACCCCGATGTCGACAACAACAACAACAATCGTCTAGTTATAGGATCGCGGCAGAATAATCAACTTTCATAGTCTACAACTGGAGATCAAAAGGTCCCCGGTTCGGATCCCGGTCTCGATTGAGATTTTCAAAGCCCGATCTTCATTTCTGGCACAGCTTGCTGCGTAATGTACACTACGCCAGAACGCTTCCGTGGTTCTGATTCCACGTTAAACTGTAGGTCCCCTATCCCATGATAGGTCTGTTAGCCACTCGAAAGCCGTGCCGAGCGTGTTGGGTGAGAGGCAACGCTCAGGTCTCGCATTCGGGAGGACGCGGGTTCGAATCCCCTTCCGACCATCCAGATTTGGGTTATCCGCGGTGTCCCAAAATCACTCCTAGTGAATGCCGGGATAGTTCGATTAAAAAATATCATGGCCGAATTTCTTCCCGTTCCTTGACCCCAATTCTTTCCCGCCTCTAATGACCTCAAAGTAAAGCCATAAGCACAAAAGAAGAAGAACGTGTCATCTAGCGGCCGAACAATCCTTTGGGATATCCCGGCCAGCGATATCATACGATTTATTTACACCTGTAAAACTTAAACTCAATATATTCTCGATTCTGTCAACAGTCCGAAGTCAGCGAAAGTCTTTTAGCAAAAGATCTGATTTTTTTCAACCTGTATTTGTGGAAACAGTCTATCTCTTAACGCCGATGTCTTACACGTGCTCTGTCTTTCTCAGTGTGTGTTCTTCGTTAAGACTGTAACTTGACTTGTGTGCAGGCGTGGATTCAGCTCCAATCTTTGACTGCTGCGTATCGCTTGAATATTTGTGCGTTAGTAATTAGTTTCCAGTTAATCTCAGACCTTTAACTTCACTACCACCGGGCTCGGTTATATTAGGAGTGCGACGTTTCAGTGTTGCGAGACGTAGGCAATGTCGCAGTTACATATGTAATGTAATGGAGTGGGGGCATATGACGCTGTTGACTCATCCGTCATACGGGGGAATTAACCCCAACAGGTGTCGTTTGGAAGAGTAGGCCTGGAAAGGTTGGCACCGTGATTCAGTCCGATTATTTTTGATCTCCTATCCACAACAGAAATGATATTCTGTTCTGAACACTCACATAGTGGTAACACTTACGAATTTCTTCACACTGTGGCAAACTTACTTCCCTACCCTCCCTCTCCAGAAAGTAGCATATTTAACCGCACACGTTTGCACAGCGGATGTGGCACATAGTTTTCTTCATCTAAGGTTCATTAAGGTTCTGGAATATTCATGGTAATTATAAACTAATTATAAACAATGAACGTGGTGCGTGAGCGGTAATGTTTGGTCTCGCATTATTAAGGGCGCAGATTTTAATCCCTATCCGGCCATCTAGATTTCGCATTACTCAGTGCCGGGATGGTTCTTTCTTGTTCCTTGTGTCTAGTCCTTTCCTGCCATCTAAAGTCTCAACGACGACGAAGTGCAAGTTACTAAGTAAGAAAATAATATTAACCCTTACTTGAACGATGTAAATTACGGTTCGTACACAACCATGTTTTATTCCAGAATACACCACTGAGTTCACATCCAACTGCTTATCTGCTCCGCCTCTGCTTTTACCGTCTACTTTCTCCTTCTGAAGCACGAGAGGGTCGACAGAAGAAACGCACCTCTGACGCGTTGGCTATTACGCCCCCGGACGACATTAACAGCTATGTTTGTGGAACAACGTAATGACGCTGCGCTATAGAGAACCTATGAAGTTGCAGCGGCCATAAAACAAACATATAACATCCCGCAATGCACGGTGCTTACGTAACGGCGGTGAGCAGTATTGTCATTCTGCGGTCAAGCGACGGAACATAATGGTTAGTGTTGTGTAACGGCCTCCGACTTTCATTCGCTGACGTTAACCCGAATTGCAGGGACGCATTTAGGCATAGGCTCTAGGCTGTAGACTCGGGGCCCGCACCACATGCAATATATATATATATATATATATTATTCGCTGTCTTCCTATTGACATGCGTGTGTTAATAATTAATATGGTGTTTTTTTTATTTTTCTCCATGGCGTGCTTTGATGATGTTAATAATTTTTTATCGTTTGTTTTATTGTAATACTAGTGGAGTTCCCGGCGTTGCCCGGTATAGTTGGCGTAGATTTAACCGTACCCTATTTTTTATTCCCGCAAAACATTTGTACAAAGTTTCATAAAATACATGCCAACTTTTTTCGGAATTAAATCAAACTTACATTCACCCGCCCCCTACCAAGAAACTGGTGGGCTGAAGTTTATTTCCACGTATACTATTTTTATTCGTCCGAAAAGATTCATGTATATCAAGCTTCGATAATTTGGTTAAGAAAACATTACTTAACAATCCTAGATTATGTTAAAAACTCACATTTGATTCAATTGCGAAGTGAATGGATATACTTGTGGCTCGAAACTCCAAATCCTTTAACTCTGCAGATAAAATATCAAAAGTGAATCCGGAATAATATTATCGTAAACAGAAGACTAATGCTAAAGGCCAGAGATATTGTCCAGAGATCGTGCTTAAAGAAAATCTCTGTTGTTTTTAGGGCTATCTATGTCGTTTAAAAATTGATATCTCGAATTAAAGGAAAGAATACTTCAAACTATGGCTTTTAAAAATTGAATATATCGAATTAAAAGAAATAATACTTAAAGTTTTGTTTAGTGTGCAAAATAGTTATTACTATAAGTTATCTTATTGCTTTAATTAAAGGCTATGTTATGTGTTTAGTGCGGAGTATGCGGCATCTAGTAATTCCTCCTGTAGAATTTCTCACCATACGTTCAGAATTTCATTTAATGCTCCTACATTATTTAACGTTGAAACATAAGACATGCCAGACAAGTGAATTAAGATTCTAAGCTTTAAAACGGTGAAAACTCCATCGAAATCCGCCCCGTAGTTTCCGGGTTTTTATACGACCAATACATCCCGTTTTCGTTTTATTTTATTGTAATATTTAGACCTACTGTTTCATATTGTTATTATAACTTTTGAATTTGTGATTCGTGGGCTTCTCCTGAGGGTGTTTGGTTGCAGCAACACAACTACAATAGGCAGCATCATATCTATCAATCATCAGTCGAAAAATGAAAGTGCGAGCATCACTCGCTAACCTCGTTCACTTCAGCCTCGGAAACCATACAGAAAGCACGTTCGAATCTTTGATCCTTCAGTGAGTTATGCTCTTATATTTATATATATATGGCCCGCACCACAGTTATATCCTAGGGACCTCCAGATCATAAACGCGGCCCTGATTAATTGTGTTGTGTTTGATGTTCTCTTGATGTCGTCTTAACTTGACCATGTTCATATCAGCTGGCGGTAGCTAAAAGTAAGATAAATTCATATGGTCTTACGACCCAGTCTAACCTCTCTGTCGTGAATATCTGGTTAAATATCTGTGAATGCTATATCCTTTCCACTTTTTGCATTCTGAAACAAACTCAACTTTTCCATTCGAAACCTTAGGCTTAGACAATCAGTCTGTTTCATACAGATGACAGATGGATACGAAAGGCTACTTACACTAAATTTTAAAAAGTGCAAGTCAATGTGCATAACTAACAAAAATAATCCTATAGTTCACAGATACAAAGTAAACAGTACAGATAATTATATGGTCGATTCTGTGAAATATTTGAGTATAACAGTACGAAGGAACATGAAATGGGACTTGCACATTAATTCGGTCGTAGGTAGATATAACTGGTCGAATTTTTTAAAAAAAAATTAATTAAAAAACAAAGGAGAAAGCGTACAAATCTCTTGTGCGTCCACATTTGGACTACTGTTATGCCATCTGGGATCCGTTTCGTAAGGGGTTGATTGATAGTAGCTATAGAGAAAGTACAGAGAAGAGCCACTTGACTCGTGACCACTTGCTAAAATTCTTACAAAAGCTTCACAGAACTGAGGAGTAGATAGGGCTGGGAGTCTCTGGTAGATAGACGACGCACGTTTCGTTTGAACTTATTGGAAAACACACCCACTTTCACTTACGAGTCTGATGAAATATTTCCTCCATCAAAGTATTTGAGTCGCAACTACAGGAAATGTAAGATTAGAGAGATAAGGTGCCGCACTGATACTTATATGAATTCTTTTTTTTCCCCTAGTACCATTCGAGATTGGAAAGCACAGCGAAGAGATTAGTTTTGGTGCTGAGCACCCTCTGTCACCCACAATTGTGTGAATCGCAGAGTATGTACGGGGTGTCCAGTAATGGAACGATAATCCTGCAACGCATTTCCTACTATGTGACAAAATTTTATTTTAGTAAAAGTCTCGCCATTTTCGAGATATTGATTTTTTTTAAAAATATTTTAACGAAAAATGTGACTTTGTTCGTTTTTTTCATGCCATTTCTACAAATTAAGACTTTTTGAAACTTGTCTTTTTTTTTAATTACTCCAAGATATTTGAGTCGTCTAAAACAACTTTTTTTCTTAAAACTTTAAACTAAACCTTATAAAAAAATCTTAAATTGTATAATTATTTCATACTTCTTTCAAAATGGTTGCTTTATGGCAGTTCAATCTGCTAAAGAAACCATTGTGTATTTTAAACCTGTAGTAAAAAAACGATGATAATAGTGTTTTTTTAAGGTTTCAATAAAAAAAGAACGTTATTTCAGATGACTCAACCATCCTTGAGTAAATTAAAACAAAAACAGAGCTAAAAAAGTCTTAATTTGTAGAAATACCAGAGAATAAACAGAACAAAGTCACATGTTTTGAAAAAAATTAAAAATGGTGAGACTTTTACTAAAATAAAATTTTATCATATATTAGGACCTGATGCGACCTATCTGTGGTTGCAGGATTGTCCTTTCACTCGTGGACACCTGTATGTAGATGTAGACGAGTGGACATCATTTCCCATCTCTCGTTTTACCGCTGGTATTGACTAGCTTTTGTAGTGTATCGCCTGTAAGCAGGAACATCCGTTGTAAATTGAGATACATTTACATAAAGCTGCACGAACAGTGGTAGCACATTGCGCTGTTGCCCGCGATGGGTAGAATGGCTGAATAACGACTTCCTGAGCCTGCGAATATTACGAGCGAGATGTGCTGGCGCCGACTCCGTGATTCCAAGTCAGCCTGGTAGAAAAAAACATGGTGGTTTTGCTTTGACTTACGTTCCGTAGCAGACGGCTTGGAGCAGTGGCCTCCAATGACGGACAAATGGGTCCGAAAAAGCTCATGTAAGGTGCTTAGCTTCCACTTCCATCAGATGCTGGCTGAGCTCTTTTGACTGAAGACATCACGCCGACCGACCGTCCTACTTCGCTGCCGTCGACTCCAAACAGCACAGCAGATGGTTAACCACGCCAGTTGTGACCGCCGCACCGTGATCTCACTGACTAGACCCAGTGCAGCCTCGAGAAACCTTATTGTTCTCGCCGAGTACAGTCAAAGTCTATCAGAAATCCTGAGAATATGTAAAAGAATCGCATGAAGTTGTTTTAATTTATTTGTCTACTTTTTTAATGTAAAGAATAAAACTGTTAACATCCTGGCCTCGCATTCGGGAGGACGTTGATTCGAATCCCCGCCCGGGCATCCAGATTTGGGTTTTCCATGGTTTCCCCAAATCACTGCAAGCGAATTTCGGGATGGCTCCTTCAAAAGGACAAGGCCGAATTCCTTCCAGTTCCTTGCCTCCAGTTCTTTATCGCCTAAATTGACCTCTACATCAACGAGGCGTAAAACTAAAAGCAAAAAAATAATAAACCTAATCAGTTTTGCTTATGTAATAAATATAAATTTATGTCAAATAATGGTCTCAACTGGGTTGATGATTTACAAAGCAACATCCTGAGCTCTCTCGGCATTAATTTACATGATTGATAATTTTATTTATGATAGTTTATGCGTAACAAAGATGAATTAATTTATGTAAAAAGGGAAACAGATCACATTAAAGTTGGTTTCTCTCCATTAAAGTCAGCCTTATTTTTGTCTCTACCGTACATTAATCTGTCCTATTTCATACAGCGAAATGCCTTCTCTCAACCAGCCGAATTTTGTATTCCTCTACATAGTTTTCTGAAGTCAACAGCTGTGATGATGCAGTGAAACTGAAATTTTTATGTAGCCAAAAAAAAAGGGCAAAGGCAGATATCAGGCCCAGATGACCTCACATTAGAGATACGTGGAGGTAGAGATCCGTGATTCCCTCGTCGACCTCCTACACTAAGGCCGACTTAACCTGTCCCATGGAGTTTCTCCCACGTGCTTTTAACAGCAGGTTGAACAGGCCTGGGGATCCATTACGGACGCGCAGCTTTGGCGAAAAATCCTCGGCTTAGTCGGGGATTGAACCCCGGTCGTTTAGGTCGTAGCCAGACACTCCATCGCCTGGGCTGCCCCGCCCCCTTTCTCCGCGTGTAGCGTTTATTTCATAGAATTTGTAACTTCTAGTTTGTGACGTTACTAAAATTAGAATAAAATAATGAGATGCATTAATTAATAAGTTAATTTGCAAAATTAATCCCGGGTAGGCGCCAAGAATGGAAGTGTTCTCTATCCGAGAGAAGCGACATTACAATTCTGAAATACTTTTTATCGAAGCAATTATACTTTTAAAATTACCAATAAAAACACATATCTTCATCTAATCAAATGATATACTGGTACATTGGAAAGGAAGGTTTACAACACCTATTATTTTCTTTGAATATAAAATTGATTGGTTTATTGAACAGAACTGAATATTAAAAGTTTCTTTTGAACAATTTAGACCATGATTCTCATCTCAGAGCGTTGCCTAGGGTTGAATGACGCAAGAGTGTCTATACATCGTCGGCGTTCTTTACCGTAGCAGATGACGTGCAGATAAAACAGAGTCTCATAGACCCTGTTGATCAGCTGGGCGAAGGTCACTTGGCGAGGTAGCTCCCCGCAGCTCTCCGGCAATCTCCCGTGGTGCGCCGCGCCGGTGCGGATTGTTTGCTGGCCAGAAACAGAATGTCTTCCCTCCCGCTTGTTCGCTCCGTTGTAAACTTGCAGGCTCCCGAGTTTTAGCAAACGCGGGAAATTTCAGCGAGTCACAGCGTTTGGCGCGTCGTCCACCATCTCCATTGGCGCTCCTCATGCAACATAAAACACTTATGGTTTCTAAAAGTTCGTAACACAGTTTGATTCGCTGGTTCCCAACAGAGGTGTTGCGCAACCTGACTTTTTCTCCGAAGCATCGTTTCTCTAGTTTAAACTTTCTACTGTACCAAAAAATCCTCATTTCGGCACAGTCCCTATACTGTCCTTTGAATTCCATTGAATGCGTAAAGCTTTTAACTTTACGGCCTGCCATAAATCCTTCGGTCTTTCGGCGCAGGTATGAGTCACCTGGCTCTCGCCAATACCAACGAAACGTGGAATTCACTCGCATAAATTTCCAGTCACCAAGGGATATTACAAACTTCATAAATAAATTGAAAATTTTTTCCTGTTTATTACAGTGTGTAACGATAAGTTTTTTGTCAACTAGAAACATAATCTCCTTAGAAACATTCGCACTCATTATCAAGTGCAGAGCTTCTCGATGCCTTGTATAATTACACTCGTATATTTATTTTCTTGCGCTTCCTACAAGGAGAGAAAGGCAAAAGGAAGGCTATCAAAAACAAGAAGAAGCAGTTTGCTTGTGCATGACGCGAGACATTCCGCCGGGTGTGCGCTGATGGACTAATGAAGCGGTTCCCAGCGAGGAGCGTCCCAATTATGCTGACGAGAGAGATGTCAGGCCGCGCGTGACTTGCAGGGCCCTAGCTAACGGGGACCTCCACCGCGCAGTCTAAAACCACCAAGGCTGCAAAATAAATAACAGTTTCAACATAATTTTAGGATAAAAATAAACGAAAAAGCCTAAAATCTAAAATATTGCTTCTCCACATTGTGAGGTCCCACTTCATCAGACATTTAAATAATAATAATAGTAATTTTACAACTTAAGGAATATATGAATGTATTTATTTTAATACAAGGCCGTACAGTATAGTAGTATGTGTAAAATAAATTTAAGTTTTTATAATATGTTTTATTATTTTGAAGTTGGTAGGCTGTATTGTGTTGTTTTGTTTTAGAAGCCAAGGAGAAACAGATATTGTTATTTGTGAGATTTTAGTTGTATCACGAGAACTGTAAATATTTGAATTTATTAAGATGTGTCAATAAATAGCAGTTGATTTTATAGAGAATTTTTATCTGTGAGGTGATAGCAGAAAAACGTGTGAGACGATATCCTAGGGCCACACATATCGTCCGGAACGTGCTATCAATTATAGATCAGATTGCAAAAGAACCTGGAAGGATTGGTATGGCCAAACAGGATTTCTTTAATTATCGACGTACAAAGAGGATACCTCGCAACATGGCTGAAACTTCAACTCTTACGGTTACGTCAAACAGGTATTTTGCTTCAGTAACCTTACTGTTACGAAAATATGAGAATGGAACAAATAACAGATTTAACAAAAAAATGGATTTAAATCTTAATTCAAAGTAATGCAATGGCAGAATCAACTGATACCTGCTCTTACAGGGGGTTGTGTGGAATTATTGAAGAGACAGTAAGTTTGAGGTCAACATGGTCTGCCATATTTCGACATTTTCGTCATTCTGATTGTTTTCTTTGTGGTTTTAATCACATCGCAGTGGTGAAGAACGGCTGCTAGATTCGTCTCTGGAAATTACAACACAATCGGTAACTGACATGATAAAGGAGCTGAGATTAGATTTATTAGAAGACGTCAGGAGGGTGAAGAGAGTGCTGGGAGTGTACAAGGCGTATGTTGCTGACGAGGCGTGGATAAATATTAGCAGAAGAATTGGTAGTATTACATGAAAGGGAAGAGATGATCATGGCCACAAGCTGGCACTCGACTTTAAGCATAAGGGAGAAGAGAGTCACGGATAGGAATAAATTACCAAGGGAAGAGATGAATAATTTACTAAAAATGCTGAGATAATTTAAGATTAAAATTCGTAGAGGGCAAAAGTTGAGGGGCATAATGGGTGTGTAGGAAAATTGCCACGGGAGTGGGCGTTCCATCGCAATTCAATTAAATCAAATATTCTTTGAGGTCGCGAAAGGCTGTTTGTATTTTCTTGTTAAGCAGCTTTAAATCTACAACCTGGTGTTTTTTGGCGATGAGTTTCTCCTTCAGTCGAGCAATCGATGACGTGCTCTGAATACACTAACACTAACACGCCAGTTAAACAGGCGCAGTGATTCGTGAAGCATGGAGTTGCCATTAGTGGACAACGCATGTAGCTGTAGGCAAAATTTCTTAAGAGTCGTTTTCCTGTGCGGATACAGAGAAGTTCAGAAGGACCAAATTTTTTTTGCCGTCACAGGCTGAAAGGAAGTTATTTGATTTGACTTATCCCAGACAGACTGGTGACCACGTGATAGAACTCTGTGTAATGCATTTTTGGTTTAAATCCACTTCAGGAGGACCAAAAATAATCAAAACCAAGAAACAGTTGAGGTCTGGTTACGCTTTCATGACCCGAGACGACAAAATCTTTTCATTTTTTGTCCGTAAAATGAGTCCAACCTGATTATCACCAAAGAATTAAGTGGGTCTCTCAAGGGTGAGATAGTGTTTATTTCCCGTGTAATCGTAATACGCGAAAAAAATAGAGACCATCTTTCTAATGGAAATGAAGCGGTTCCCTGAATTCGAATCGCCGTCCGGGCATCCAGATTTGGGTTTTCCATGGTTTCCCAAATCACTCCAGGCAAATTCCGGGATGCTTCCTTCAAAATGCCATGCCCGAATTCCTTCCCATTCCTTGCCCCCCATCCTTTCCCGTCTCTAAAGACCTCACTGTTAAGAGACATTAAGCAGTTTTAAAAAAAAAAGAGTTTCCTGAAATGGCATTTGCCATATCAGTTAACCAATCCCAAAGGAATACCCCGGAAACTATTCCAGATCCGCGACCATACTCAAAATGCGGTCATGGATTTACACTAACTTAAATAAATGCTAATATGGTAGGATATAGTTGACGACTCACACATCCCGTTATTCAGTGATTCTGAAGTAAATAAACCTAGCGAGTCGCTAAAACTGGGCCAAGGCCAGCCTCAGCAGGAGTGGTGGGGGGGGGGGGGGAGGGTGCAGTGTTCGTTCTGCCTTCCACTGACCCCACGGTTGTCGGGCACTAGGCTGTTAGCCAAGCCGAATTGAGGTCACATGCTGACGGGTGATGAATCTCTATAACATTCCATGCCCGCTTCTGACTGACTGTACGGATAATTAAAACATAACTTATTTTAACACCTCCGTAAAGCGGTTTGTTACAAACTGTCAAATATGACACATCATTCCCGCTAGAATTCCAGCGTTTTCCTACGCAGAAGCTCGATCTAATCACCTTGCGTGGTATGAGCGGTAACGCTCTGACCTCGCATTCGGGAGGACAAGGGTTCGTTTCTCTGTTCGACCATCCAAATTTGGGATTTCCATGGTTTCCCCAAAATCACTCCAGGCGAATGCCGGGCCGGTTGCTTCAAAAGGCCATGGCGGAATTCCTTCCCGTTCCTTGTCTCCAATCCTTTCCCGTCTCTAATGACCTCGACGTTGACTAGGTGTAAAACCGTCAGAATACAGTCAATCGATGTAATCAGATTCTTTAATTTGCGTATCCACCTTGAAACAGATCACACGGTCTTTTTCTCTCTGGATATTCCATTTATTAACACTGGTTACACACATCTTTTTCATTTCGACTTCGACCAAGTTTGCACCACGGGAAAAATGTTCACATCATTTTTTTCTTTGCATTGAGGATTTCTTAATCCTTTCATTGGGCTTTCTCTCTCTCTCTTCAAACTATTTTGTGTGTCGTAAAAACTTACAGAACGTAACTTGACTAACACTTGTTTAGAATGATAGCTCAACAATAATACAACTTAATAGAACTGTTTAACTCTCAAGTTTTCGACAGTGATTGGCAGCACAACAGAGTGTGTAATACAGTCAACAAAGCAATACTGACAGTTTCTTATTCTGTTCCTTAGTTGCAGCACGCTGTTACATACTAGTCGCGAGGTCTTCTCCCAATCAAATACTTTCAGGAACATCAGAGGACCGTCACCATCTAATTGTACAGTCTGTTATGACGTTTCGTATACCCCCTGGAAAGTATTACAGTACCAACTTAAATATGTCACTACAGAACGCCTTGACTAAAGAGAATTTTAAACCTAAAATATGAGCTACGTAATGTAGGTTACGTTTCCTATAATTATGTTTTACATCGAAAGTGTGTCAATCCGTTAGAAACTTTTTTTTTTTTTACTTACGGCTTTACTCCTCGTCGACGTCGAGGTCATTAGAGGCGGGATGGGACTGGGGACAAGGAACGAAAAGGAATTCGGCCATGGCCTTTTGAAGGAAGCATGCCGGCATTCGCCTGGAGTGATATGGGGAAACCATGGAAAACCCAAATCCGGACGGGGATTCGAACCGGCGTCCTCCCGAATGCGAGACCAGAGCATTAATTTCTCACCCATCACGCTCGGTTCCGTTAGACAGAAACAAGAAAATAAAACAGTATTTTGAAAATAAAAACTTACCAAGTTTTTGCGGCTTGAGATATAAAAACCATCCAATAAACTTAATTTATGCTGCTAGGTGGTATTATTCCCTTATGAATGCTGGAATAATCGACCTTAATACTAAGTGCTTAGTCACAGCGAACGCCCTCCATCTTTCTTATGTCCATCGCTGTTTCGTTTCCACGAGTGTTTTGAACATACGAATAAAATAAATTGATAATTTGATTGAATTATATTTTATTTTAAAAAAATATTTACGTTGTATAGTAAGAAAGTGTTTCTCACAGACTAGAACAGTTTTACGACCTCGTTTGCAGCTTGTAGATGAAATACGAACAAAAAAGGTGTATAAAAACAGTCTAAAGTTTTATGAGTGAAGCTTAAGTTAGGTCACTGATTAGAATGGATTCTTTGTTGTATTTACTTGAATCACTCTTACTGACTCGCTAGCAGAGCACATTAGAAACCTACAACGCAACGCAGTGCAGCCTAACTAACGTTCTTACGTATTTTTATGGCGCAGGCTGCTACCAATCGTAAATACAGGTTGAGCGTTCGAGACAGAATTCTGTACAAAAACAGAGAACTGACTTGTTACTCCAGCATGATCACTATACGCCTCAACACTTACCTTGGGTATAGTGCCATTACTACAGTATTGATCTTCATTTGAGGAAGGAGGGATGCTTTGAACATAACATTACAGTCTATGTTACTTCTAGATGATAAACACGCTTTTTCTAAATACCCCGGTGATAGCTAGCATTGATCAAGGGAATCATGGCCCACCTTGATGAAATCAGGGTATCCGGCTTCATCTTTCTCATTGTGTATAAGCGGCTACAAAATGAGCCTTTTGGTATGTTATGAGGGGGGAAAATGTGTCAAGCACAAATTACCCCAGCTACAGGTTAGAAAAAAAATTAATTAAATTAAAAATTTATTCTTAAAATATTCTTTAAAAAATTTAATAACAACTGACGTGTATTTTCCCCAGTCGACTTTGATGAAGCATGATATAGCTTCTTCGCAGTCACGGAAATGTCATGAAGCCTTAGGGATGTGAACCTTCTAATCCAATCGCATACTTCAATGACGGATTGATGGCCCTATTACTATGATATACAGATATTCCAATAAGCTTTAGAATATATATGTATACCAAATTTTAAAAAATCAAATCACAAACTAAAATGCAACTTGAAAAACTTTAAAAGTTTTCCGCAAAAATAATATTTTCATGGCATATTTAATACACAATTCATGAAAGTTCTCTGACAAATGATACATTTGGTAATTTTTGTTTGATACTCATGAAGATGATCCAAAGAAATTTTTGTTCCAGCCGCCCCCCACTCCCCTATTTACACAACTCAGGATTCGTCCAAATATTACGTTATAATTCTGTTGAGGCCACCAATACGTTAAGTACTGCAAATTACAAAGGGTTAAATGGAGTGTGCGATGTACAAATGAGTGAATCAATAGCGATTGCGTCGTCTTACCCTAAAAAAAAGGGTCTATGTGTGGAAGATCACACAGAAGAAGTTATACTTCCTTATGTACTCACACAACTTCTGTATATATATAAAGATGAATGTATGTTTGTTTGTTTGTTTGTTTGTTCTTCATACAAATCCACAGTTTTCATCCGATCTCGATGAAACTTTGCACACTTATCCTTTGAAACAAGGAGAAAAATACTGTCTACATTTGGTTGAAAAATTATCTGTATAAATAACACATGTTGTCTCATAATTTCGAAATACTACTGTACGGCGATTGACAGACGAGTTGGATATGGACGTCTCTGTACTGTTTTTCCGCGTGGCGATCAGGCAGCTCAGTGGTTAAAGCGCTTGCTTACAAATGTCGTGGTCTGCGTTTCAAACCTCCGTGGAGGCTAAGATTATTAAAAATTGTTTTTGATCGTAAGAATCACGCCTGGACCGTAGGTTATTCGGATTGAATGTTAAACTGTAGATATTACAAAGTTATGGGTGCAATGCGAGGCAAATCGTAGGTAGTTTTGCAATGCTGTAGGTGTACACTTTTTTACGTTATAATGATCCCTCAGGTGATGTTCGCAGTCATATTGTGTGTGTGAACCGCAGTAATAGTATTATAAATACTGAAGTAAGTCTATGTCTTTTTGTTACATTTTGACGACTAAATGGCTATATTGATATTGATAGAATTTGATAAGAAAATCTGTATGAAGGACACAGAATATTTTTTCCAGTATGATTAACAGTTGTAGTCACGAAATTTTGAGACCTTATCTAATGGTGACAGAAATATGTTGGAAATTGATTCTCTTCAAGAGACAGGTTCGACGGTAGAAAGATATAGTGATAGCTTTCCTGTCATTTTATTCTATTATTCCGACTCGATATTGTTTGGGACCAATCCTTCGTTACCAACAACTTTCTATATTTAATTCTGGCAAAAAAAATTCTTAATCCACGCGTACGAGGTCGCGGGTACGAGCTAGTGTTCTATAATGATAAAGAATGATGACCGTATACTTCTGTTTTCAATCTTGGCATATGGCCCTTTCCTACAAAGGTATTAACTTATAACACTTAATGTTACCAATATGTGGCTATGGTGTTGTCTTACGAAGGAAATGTTAGAGTAGAGTTTGACGCTTTCGAGAGTTGTATCGAAGACAGATGGGACCGTGCTCGGGAGACAGCAAGTTCGGCGCCGACGTTGATCCTTGCGGAGCGGCCGGTGCTGCCGCCTGGCGGCGCGGTGCGGCGCCACGGTGCTGTCGCGTGCGGCGTCGCGACGCGACCTTGCGGAGACCACGTGCCGCCGTTTTGGCGGGAAGCGGCTCGGGTTTCTGCGTGGCCTCGTCTGGAGGCGCTATGCGGGCGGCGCGACGCCGTGGGAACGGCGCCACGCCCTGCCTACCTGCGTCCCATTGTCCACTGGCCGGGGACGGCGCCGCGGGGTAATTAAAACAAGGGGCTACACATCATACGAGCTCATTCAGACAGCTGAATGACTGGAAACCACAGCCTCGTGCTACCAGCTATTCTCACGTTTTGTTGTGGTAGAAAATTTCTAATTCTACAATATTATACTCCAAAATCTGAAGAAAATTTGTTTTCCTATACTGGTTTTGAAAATTTTATGCATAATGAAGTTTCGATTAATCTAATTTTTAGCGAGAAGAGAGAATTATATTAATCGGAAATACGTGAAACTTCTGTTCCGCTGATTCTTTGTGGAATCTCCGAACACTGTTTGTTTTTATGTTTCTAGTGTATATTTTTTCGGAAAAACGTATTTGTTTGGACTGAATTGACATAAACTTATCACAAAGTTGGCAGTAAAATCTCTGTATCTTTCTCACTCACTCACTCACTCAAAAAAAAAAAAAAAAAAAAAAAAAAAAAAAAAAAAAAAAAAAAGACGAACGGTTTCCTGAAATAATCGGTGGATATTTTTACGCAATTCCTTATTCTAGATCTAATCATACAGTTTTCATAACAATCCATGTTTAGGAATTTGATCTCACATTTCCCACTTTGCTGAATTTTTGTGATTTTCGGCGTCTTAACGTTAATATTCAGGTTTCTTATAATTAAAATACACAAAATGTTTTTGAATATTTTTAAAGTGATATTATAAATATAAAGAAAGAAATGTTCGGGCAAATATAGTGTTTATAAGTTCGATGAATTATATATGAGGCATCATTGCTGGCAGACAAGAATTAAACATCAGAAAATGAATATTGTCCAGTTTATAGAGCTATAGTATAGATCTCAAATTTAATATAGATAACACCGATATATTTGATCATTTTCTCAATTATTTGCTTATTTTACCCACGTATTCATACACCATTCACGCTTCAATTGGGGTTCTGATGACCATCATGTTGAAGTGCCCTAAAATATCTTTTTTTTTTTTTTTTTTTGCCAATCTCTTCATCTTCCCGGCTAGCGTTCTGGCCTCGCAATCTGGAGGACGGTGGTTCGAATCCTCATCCGGGCATCCAGATTTGGGTTTTCCATGGTTTCCCAAATCACTCCAGGCAAATGCCGGGATGCTTCCTTCAAAAGGCCATGGTCGAATTCCTTCCAATTTCTTGCCCCCCATCCTTTCCCGGGGACATTAATAAAGTGGAAAAATTTAAGTACCTTGGTGAGATCATTATGAAAAATGGATTGGACAAAGAAGCTATTCGGGAAAGGATTCGCAAACTAGAAATAGCCTACCAAACTTCGCGGGAGGTCTATAATAAAAAATGTCTTTCACAAAATACTAAAATACGTCATTATGAAACAGTTCTGAAACCAGTAGTTTTGTATGCAGCTGAAACCTTGTTCCTGAATGCCGATAAAGGAACTGGAGAAAAAAGAGAAAAATTATTAGAGGAATTCTGGGTTCCAACTTTAAGAATGGCGTCCATCAAAAGAAATCCAACAAAAAAGTCTACAGCAAAACAGAGAAAATCACTTAAACAATCCGCAAAAGACGGGCTCGATTCTATGGCCACCTCAGACTGATGGAGGAGAACAGACTAACAAAAAAAATCTTTAACTTATTTTATTCCAGACCCAAAACTGTAATGTCCTGGTTCGTAAATATTAAAGAAGATCTCCATTTGATGGGGCTAGAACCAGAAGATGCTTTAAACAGAGATATATTTCGGAAGAAGTTAATGACAAGTGGGACAAGCCGAGAGGAACACTCCAACAGAAGACGCGGTACACTCTGGACAGAGGAGCGCAAACAGGCGCATTCAAAACGAATAAAGGAGTTCTGGGCCCAAAAGAAGATGAAACTCGCTGCCAAATGCACAAAGGCTTAACGTGATCCTAGTTGGCCCCAACGAATAAATATTAATTGAAAATACTTTTGGTCATATTTTGATAGGCATCACGGCAAAATCGTATGCTGTTACTAATAATTATACATGAAAATTGCATTCCAATCAAATAACAAATGGACGTAGAAATCATACAGCCGGATCTTAGGCTAGGAGTGTTACAACATATTTATTTTCCGGTGAATTATTAGTTCCTTCTGTAGAACCTTTAGACATTCACAAGAGTAAAAAAAAAATCTTTTGAACTCCTATACTACTATTAAACCACTTTAGAACTTAATTTTTACAAAATTGTAAACACGATGATCAGTTTTGGATCGTTCAAGTGCGAATTAATAGATGGGCAGGCAACGGAGCGACGGCAGTGGGTCTCTTCCTTCCTTAAAAAGCAAACTACAATATACCAAGTGAGTTTTTTATCTTGAGACAACTAAATATCTCGAAAACTACAAATCCGATCAAAAAAAGTGGGTAATAAAAATTGTTCGTCTCGACGGGGGACATCCGATGATACCAAATTTGACTCCCCACCCCCACCCCCTAGGGGTGGGGGAAGGGGGAGAAAAAAAACTTAAATAGGAACCCCCATTTTTTATTGCAGATTCTGATTCCCCGGAAAAAACTACCCCTATTTGACCCCCAATTCGAGTCATTTTGGTCGATAGATGGCGCTGCATTTCTCAGAGTTTTCTCATTACTTGATGTACTTCCATTGCGTTCACATCGTCGCTCATTTCTCAGAGTTTTCTCATTACTTGATGTACTTTCATAGCGTTCATAACATCTCTGATTTATTTACTTCGTTCTGTTGCACGTGTCAATGAGAATGCAGGCTATAACGTTGCAAGAAAAAATTGAAATGGTCTACATTTATGGAGAATGTCGCAAGAATATCGATAATGCTGTTGATCTTTATGCTCATCGTTTTCCAGACCAGCCTCGATCGCGCGCTTCTTTTTACCGTATTATCCAACAGTTCACTCAGGAGGGAAGTGTGCACACAAACAAACGAAAGCGGCGAAGGACGATAGCTGGAGAAAATAACGAAGTTGCAGTTTTAGCTGCAGTGGCTTATAACCCTCACATTAGTACTCGACAAATAAGTCGTGAATCAGGAATTTCTCAGACTACTGTTTGTCAGATTTTGCATCGTAGAAAATACCATCCGTTCCATGTTTCGTTGCATCAAGAACTTCACGGCAATGATTTCGATAATCGATTGACATTTTGCCGATGGTCGCTACAGAAAATACAAGAAGAACCCCATTTCTTTGCTCGAGTACTGTTTTCGGATGAATCCACTTTTACTAACCACGGCACCATTAATCGACACAACATGCATTATTGGAGTGTGGAAAACCCGCATTGGTTACGCCAAGTTGAACATCAGCGTCCGTGGAATGTAAATGTTTGGTGTGGGATAATTGGGGACAAACTTATTGGTCCACATTTTATCCATGGACATTTCAATGGGGAGAAATATCAACAACTCTTAGAGGACGTACTGCCAACATTGCTTGAAGACGTACCCTTAGACGTGCGACAAACAATGTGGTTTCAACATGACGGTTGTCCAGCACATTTTGCTGTAAGATCGCGGGAAGTGTTAGATCGTCTGTACAATCGTCGATGGATCGGAAGAGGAGGTCCAGTGCCGTGGCCTGCAAGATCACCAGATCTCACTTCGCCTGATTTTTTTTTATGGGGATACTTGAAGAATGAAGTTTACAGTGAAGTGCCAACAACGCCTGAAAACATGATTGAACGAATTACCAACGCTTGTCAAAAAATCACGCCGGATATGCTTCTTAGTTGCGTCGAATCATTCCAAGAGCGGGTAAATAAATGCATCGATGTCGGTGGTGATATTTTCGAGCACTTGCTTTAGAATTGTTGTTAGAAACAAACACGTGAGAGGCGAGGGGACTCACCAAAAACAAGCACCCCGATGGTGAGAGGCGAGGGGACTCACCAAAAACAAGCACCCCGATGGTGAGAGGCGAGGGGACTCACCAAAAACAAGCACCCCGATGGTGAGAGGCGAGGGGACTCACCAAAAACAAGCACCCCGATGGTGAGAGGCGAGGGGACTCACCAAAAACAAGCACCCCGATGGTGAGAGGCGAGGGGACTCACCAAAAACAAGCACCCCGATGGTGAGAGGCGAGGGGACTCACCTAAATCTAGCACCCCAAAGGGAACAGAAAATTACTACGTCCACGTCGTTGTTCCTGGGTAACGCAAAAAGTAATGTTTGACTTTCGCTATCTGCTAAAGAATTTGCATCAGTGCATTTTGAAATAATGTCCATTCCCATCCCTCAAGTTTGGAGGTGGGTGGTGTTATTGAATAGTTTTTGAAAAATATCAATCACATTAACTTGTATTTTGCTGATCTGATGTGTATTTCACGAGATATCCTCATTTTTAAATGAATTTTTGCTTATTTTGATTTTTGTCGATTGCAGCGCCATCTATCGACCAAAATGACTCGAATTGGGGGTGAAATAGGGGTAGTTTTTTCCGGGGAATCAGAATCTGCAATAAAAAATGGGGGTTCCTATTTAAGTTTTTTTTCTCCCCCTTCCCCCACCCCTAGGGGGTGGGGGTGGGGAGTCAAATTTGGTATCATCGGATGTCCCCCGTCGAGACGAACAATTTTTATTACCCACTTTTTTTGATCGGATTTGTAGTTTTCGAGATATTTAGTTGTCTCAAGATAAAAAACTCACCCTGTATATCCCAGAATGTATGTCGTTATCCTATTTGTTCTTGACCTACTGCTCTTTAAATTTCAGTTTCAGAACTCAGTGGGTTATGTGTTGGCAAAATGAGAGCGGCGGCAAGGTGCTATGTGTGGAGCAAATTCACAGCGTCTGCCACGAGAACTTCAAGGCGACAAAAGTTGCCAGCGCGCCGGATTCTTTACACATCAATCATTCTTCATTTAGGCCGTAATGGAATCTGAGAGGAGGCCCGGCGCGTGCGCGGAATGCTTCAGCGCCGCCATTAGCCGGGATCAATGTTTAATCTCTGACCAGAGATTGCGGCTGCAAGACGCAGAGACGAAGGCGAGAGTTGGGTCGACTCCGATCCCTTTAACTAACATCCCGGCAACTTCTGACTCACGACAAACGGCCCTACTTCCCCACATATCACTCTTTATGTGCAAAACAAACATTTTGCAACATAAAAGTATTTCTTGGCTTTCGTACTAATTTCAGTTTTAATCTCACACTTAGCTACAAAATATGTAAAAAGGGCGACTTCTGTTTGAAAGAAATTAATTTTTTTATTATTATTAATCTAAGTATTCTGGCGTTTGATATTAGAATCACGGTCATAGAGTATTTACATTCGAGAGAAACGAAATCACTGAACAGTTTTCGAATTATAACTGAATTTTAGAACTGGCAGTTTTGGTATGGTGCTAAAAGAAAGTTACAGAGAAATTACTATTTGGACTTGCCTTGTAGAAACATTTTCTTATGCCGATGCAGTAGAAGGAGTGATCTCAAACGAAACTAAGTCACTTTTCAAATCCTTACATATGTTTCACAGAATATCTGATTGTTCCTCACAGAGATTTAATGTTTTATTTGCTCAATTATCCATATCACTAAATAATGGCTGATTGTGTGTAATGGATGGTTATCCATTACAACAACCGAGCTCTGGCCTCGCAAACTGGAGGACAAGGGTTCGAATCCCCGTCCGGCCACCTAATTTAGTTTTTACATGGTTTCCCAAAATCACCCCCGGCGAATGCCCGGAAGGTACCTTCAAGAGGCCATGGCCGAATTCCTTCTTGTTCCTGACCTCTAGTCCTCTCCAGCCTCTAATGACCTCATAGTCGACAGGGCGTAAAGCCAAAAACAAAAAATTACATCTCAGCAGACACTAGACCGCTATTCTTGCAGTGTTAATCGCTCATCAAAACATTTCCACCGACAGCTAATTTAGTTTAATTTAATTGCCGTGGAGCGCACACACCCTCGTGGCAATTTCCCTACTCACCCACCTTCCCATGTCACCAATTTTTGTTTTATATTCGTTCCTTCAGTGATTTATTCTATTCCCTGAATTCGATCCCTACCACATAAAAGTTTTTCTATCGTTTCCGCGTTTCAACAAATCCACAGGAGTGACGTGAAAGGCATTCAAATTCCCCACGACATGAGAGAGCGAATCTACAAACCAAAGCCCGTCCCGTTGTCTCCGTTGGTTACGACACCGTGATGGTGTCAGGCGCTGACACGGGGTTAGCTGGTTCCAGTCCTGATGGTGGAGGTAATTTTCACTCTCAGGACTTGGCCGGCAGAGGGGGAGAGATGGTGGCGCACAATTCCTAATCACCAGAATGAGAGCCAAAGGGTTGGGTTAATTGCCCAACCTTTCCGCAGTGCATATGGATTGAACCCATACAACACTGTTTGATGGCGGTTAGGGAGCGTCCATAAACCACGTAGCTCCATTTTGATCTCCTGTGAACCCCCCATCTCCCTCCTCCCCAGGTATCACATAGCTTTTGCCTCTATTAATAGCTGGATATTGTGGACCATTTCCTCAATTTCGAACCCACGTGAGAGAAAATAACAAAAGGCTGACCGGCAGCCATTGTCTCTGTCAGGAAACAAGCGACGACTCGCTCAGGTCATGGCAGTCTACCGTGTCACTACCAGGTACAGCACTACCAACAGCACGACAATGCAAGTCTGATCGGCACAAAATCAAACCACCTGATTTCTACGTCGCGTTTCTGAATTAGCGTGTTATATTAATTATGTGTCAAAGGCAGAAAAAAGTGATCAGCAATAAGTCATAAGTGTCTTAAAAAAAAAAAAAAAAAAAAAAAAAAAAAAAACTGACGTCGATAGGTGACATTACGAGCAGCAACGCAGTAGAATATAAGCCATTCCTCTGTGTAACCCAAATATTATGTATTCAAGGAATACGATAGTAGCTAAGGGAGCGTCAATAAACTACAGTCTACAGAAGGGGGGAGGGATTGGCTGGAATACTACGCTGGGCTACGTGCGGGGTTTCCGAGCCAGGCATCGTAGCTTTCTATTCACATTATTCGTCACCGTTAAAATGAGGTACAGAAGACACAGCAACATTGAATATTTATTTCCGTCATTTAATTATCTCCGTACGTAATTTACGATAGTCTGACAAGAGAAAACCGTACAAAATATCTTCTGGAATCAATAGAGGCAAATCAATTTTTATCAAAAGTGAATAACACCCCAATGCAATTGAATTTTGTTTTATTTTGGTGTCGTACGCGTTTCGCTCTATTTCCAGAGCATCATCAGCGACATCTGTTTGGTATTTATACATTTAGTTAATTACATTTGGTTTAAAAACACAAGTTCAGGTGAAATTAAAATTACTTACATGTTACTTTTTCAATTTTTTCTCATGATCAGGGTTAGCTTCTCTGTATAGGTTTTGTAGAATCTTCTATAAACAAACACACACTCTATGGACTTGTGAAAAACATGGCATGGTGTTTACTCTCTCGTGTTTTGAAAACGATAGTGACGGTAAATAATAGCGATAATATGAAATTTGGTCGGTGCAGTGTAGTGCTATATACCTTCAGAAGATAATAATATGAATAGAAAGCTACGTTGCCTGGCTCGAAAAACCCCCACGTAGCCCAGGGTAGCATTCCAGCCAGTCCCTCCCCCTTTCTGTAGACTGTAGTATATGGACGCTCCCTTAGCTACTACCGTATTACGTGAATACAAAATATTTGGGTTACAACAGAGGAAAGGCTTATAGTCTACTGCGTTGCTGCTCCTAATGTCACCTATCGACGTCAATTGTTTTGAAGACACTTATGACTTATTGCTGATAACTTTTTTCTGCCTTTGACACATAATTGTCGTTCACACATAATTAATATAAAACGCTAATTCAGAAACGCAAATCAGGTGGTTTGATTTTGTGCCGATCAGACTTGCATTGTCGTGCTGTTGGTAGTGCTGTACCTGGTAGTGACACGGTAGACTGCCATGACCTGAACGAGTCGTCGCTTGTTTCCTGGCAGAGACAATGGCTGCCGGTCAGCCTTTGGTTATTTTTTCTCACGTGGGCGCGATGACGCAACGTCTGATAGCCTTGTGCCTGGTCGCCCTACGAGGGGTCAGGTAAGCGTCGCCGGGCAACCGGAACACTCCTGTAATCCCCGCGTCACATGCATAAAACATGCGCCCCCTACTGACAGCCCGCTCACCTGTTGTTAGTTAGTGGGCAGGGTGGGATAGGAGCCGTGTTTTGACACCGCCGTATGCCACCGTAACCCAAAAGCAACAGTCCAGCTGGTGGTCTTCAAGTGTTTCAGGGTTACCACATCGGCACCGACAGAAACCAATGGTTTTCCGTTCGAGAGAAGGACGCAACATCTTCCAGCTTACTTATGCTTTTCTCGTGGAATACCTGTTCAACGGAAGGTTTTGCACCTGACCTCTAAATAAGTAATTTTATGTAGTCCCACGACATGGTAACGCAGTTTCGATTCCGCCTCTGTCTTACAGTTTAACGTGGAACCCGTATCGTGAAACCTCCTGGCCCATCGGGATTCGAACCCAGGACCTGGGAGAGTTAGAGCGGGTGCCTTTATAACTGACCTGAGCAGTGAGTCGTAGTTTAGTCGCTGAAGCGTCTGGATACTGGATTCGATTCCCTGTTCCAGATTCAAGCTTTTCCTCTTTGGAAGGGTTAAGCTCAACCTCGGACACTGCAATCGAACAGCTGCTTTGATTACTGTACCTAATTTAGACATGCTTTATTGTTACTTCGCATCAGACACTTACAAATCATTGTTTACTCACCGACCGTGACACAAGTGGTGACGCTCTGTCCTGTCATTCCGTAGTTCCCAGGACAGATGCCTGAGTCAGCATTTCACATATCTGTTTTTATAGATTTAGACAATTGCAGTGATAGTTTCTTCATAAAATCCTCTCCATACTTTAATGATTATGTCAACGATGGGCCAGAAACACCGAATTTTTTTAAAAAAGAAGGGGGAAACCCTTATCTATGCCAACTTCGTAACGTATTGGTCTTCTGATTTCTATTATTCCTAAGAAGATCTTGTATTGTACGTAATAAACCTGAAGAAATGCTCTAAGCCAAGACTGCCGAATCCCAGGCCCGCGGGCCACGAAGGGCCGTCAACGCATTTGTATTTGCCCGCCAACAGCAGCGGTATAGAATATGCTAGCTCAGAAAACTTTGGAAAGGTCTCATTGATGTTTTTACTTTTTGATTTAATTTAATTGTGTTACTTAATATATCTTTGATATATTTAAATATCTATTGTAACTATAGGCAAGTATTATGTAGCGCGCAGGCTAACTTAGAATCGAAATTGTGGCCCATCTCCAAAATTGATTAGGTAGCGTTGCTCTCAGTGAATCCGAGCCCATGGAAACGTGACGTGATTGTCAAATAGGTTTGGAGAGCTGCTGATGTTGTTTCACATCTTTTCATGCTGCATGTGGCCACTTCAGAACCTGTCACTCCTTATGAACATAAGTGGCAAATGATCCTGGTGGGGGACCGGTTAAGGATCTCGTCTTTTGACAAGTAGCGAAGAATACTATTCAAAGAACAGACCAGATTCCTTCAGATTATGTAACATTATCACTAATCCACCAATCGTTTTTGTTGTAAAATTATTATAACCGTTACTGAATTATGTAGAATTTTTAATTACAAGCATACTGAATAACTGTATAATTGTTTGTAACTTTATTCGTAATAATGCTGGACTTCCACAGTCTGTAGTTTGTTTAGTAACCAGTGTAGCGTAGTGTTGTTATCTAAGCTGTATAACACTCTTTGACGCTGGCCAGCGCCTGCATTGTAAGAAAGCAGGGGGCGAGGCAATGTGTGTGTGTATGTGTGTGTATGTGTGTGTGTGTGTCTTGCTGCTTGGGGGAGGTTGTATGCCGTCGTACACAAGCTAAAATAGTGTGTGTCAATGTAACACAAGTGTCTTAGAAGTTGTGTCACTGAACGTTATTAATTAAAGTCAATAATATTTCAACAAGAACAGCGAGTTTTTAATTTCCAGATTATGTCAAAATACCTCTAAATTCGTTTATCCAAGGTAACGGCTTGCATGTGTTCAAAGAGGGGATGTTGGGCAGATTTCCTCTAAATAACACGCCGTCTTCCAATGTCAGCATAGCTTACTTATGTATCACAACTTCAGGATAAGCTCACATTGTAACGCAGGATTTTTGAAAGCTCTCATTTGACGATTCCTGCCAGGATAAGCTCACAATTAACAACCTGCTAGGCATCCACACGTCATAATGGTGGCTACAAACAACAAAATGAGCCAAGTGCAACTACAAACTATAGTATAAAGATCAGACAGTCCATTGTCTCAAGCAGAGTGGTTATAGCGTGATTCATGTGGGTGTAAAGACTGGCAGTACTAGCGCAACAGACGCTTGAACTAGTGTAAAAATATCTTTTCCGTGTAAGTTCTCGTGGACGTGCCAAAGGTCGATGTCGGACAGAAATAACAATGAGCGGAACTCTGGGTGATTACGAGACGCTCGCAGAGACGTCAGAACGTCGTCTCTACCGGATCTCATGTTTGCTGCTGTGGTTTAGCAATATCTTCAGCAAACTCGAAGAGTTGACAGTGACTCTAATTAAAGTGTTCCCAACATAGTTGCTTTTATTCTGCAAGAACTCGTGCTGTTATGGAATGAAAATTGTGGCTCTTAACAATCACGCTGGCGGTAGAACGGTGATCAACAAACGATATAACAACTTTGCTAATGATGTTTTTAAACACTTTTGATGAGTAACAATATTTTTTAAAACGAAAAATTAGGAGACAGATAGAAGCAGAAATTGGGGGAAAAACTGCATATTTAAGTTATGAGACCGTAATTTCACCGGAGCTACAGAAGCAAATTACAGATCCGCGTTTTATGATGATTATTGTTAAAATTAGAATTGAGAAAATGTAGGGAAAATCCGTTCATCTAAAAAAAAACTATTACATTTATCCTTAAAAAATTCAGGCAACCCTCAAATTATTTTATCACAATTTGTGACGTCTGCAGAGCATTAGAGAGGATCATCGTTTCAACGTTTATGTCCTGAAGGGTTCATCGGAGCCAAGAACTCAAACAAAAATGATTATAACGGGAAATGTATCAATACAGTGTAGAATGGTTTCTGAACCAGATGGCGTACACCCACTGAAGAAAGGTTTATAAATGAGAGGGGAGAGGATAACGACATTTTGAATATTTGGGCCGTTTTCATGAACTGTTTTACTAATACTGGGTTTTCATCAGTCTATTGCAGCTAGAAAATAAACATTCGTTTTCGCATAAGAATTTCGAATCATTAAATCATCATCGGTATCCTAAAATAAGTTATTTATAAATTTTGATATTTAGAATAACATTTTTAATTTTTTATGTAGATAATAATATTTATCTGTTACTAAATGTTAGTTATAATCTTAATTTACTTTTCTTACAGTTTTTTTTATATATTACATTACAGTTAGGAACTGTTCCATATCAGTCTTTTTTCCCCTGTTTCTTCCAGGCGCAGGTGATTACCATGAACACATGAAATCTCCTTGGATCTCTCTTGCATGATTGCATGTGTGATTGCATAGCCTTATAAATGTGGCTGTTTCTGACGCGGTCACCAGTTTCATCTGACCTGCAATAACAAAATTTTCTCTGTTTCTATTTCCTTACTTCTGCGCTTGGCAACTACTTCTCCATTATGACCAGTAGAATATATTCTACACCACACGCTCCAATCTGAAAAGCAAAGCACGGATGTTCATGTGTAAACAGCTACCTTCATTTCTAAAGCACATGAGAAACTAACGCAGAGGATGAATTGAGGCTCAATCATCAGGGAGAGGCTTGAGAGTAATTCGAAAGAAGAAGGGAGTCTTTTCCAGTGTATCAACCGTACAAAATGTTATCGAGCCTTCGTTCCCATCGTAGAATCACGTCAGTTTGATGCTACGCTTCGGAATTCGGAGATCGGCTTCGAAACGTCGCATGAAACTCTTCCAGTGGGAGGCCCGAAGACGCTTTAGGGAAACTGAAATAAGTTTATGAATTCCTCGTTAAACAATTTATTACCTGGGCGCCGAGCTACGCTCCGCATCTTTCGATTTCTGATCAATATGCAAGATTTTGCGTGAAGTTTGATTGAAGTTAAACATTTTTCTTGAAGGCTTCCTGGGCATTTTGAAGGGCACACTTCTTGTTCTAACTAACAAAAGCTTAACTTACATCAGTAAGCTTACTGCTAGCTGAAACATCTTCGAGGAGAAGTTAGAACCGTTTCCGAGATACCAAATACAAGAATTGATCTTTTTTTGTACAATCGTGTTGCAAACTTGAAAAGCTAAACGTTATCTACATATGAAATTTCATACAAATCGCTAGAGACATTTCCGAAATCGTCCAGTTTACCACATCATAAATTGCTTTTAAAGAAAAATGATATTACTGTGTTAAATAGAACTCTTAGTGCTAATCAGGGGTAAATCAATGGTGCCAGATTAGTGGTAATTCAATTAGACGAGCACATCGTCAGTGCTAAATTCATTCACTCCCATAAAACTATGCTCGTGACTTTTTCTCGAGTTCGTAGACTCATTAACATTTTATGTTTGTGTTAAAGACACATTCGGTCTAAAAGTAAACGATGATCGCATTATAACTGCTACTAATTGCCGGCCTCGGTAGCGTAGGGGCTAGAGTGGTCACCGGTTCGAGTCCGGCAGAGGGCATGGGTGTCTAGTGTTATGTGAATGTCGTGTCCATCCTATAGTGTTCATGTGTGCATACTTAGTATCTACATCGTAACGGAGACATTGAAACACTAGAAGAGTCGATAATCACGTTCAGCTGGCTGTATGGCCTATGTAGCCGAATGCAAAAAAAAAAAAAAAACTTCTAATATTGTTTTCGAAGAAGTTTTGTAAAGAAATTTGAAAAAAATTATATCTGACAAAGCCAATACCTATTTTTTTAAATATCAACTTTTTAAATGTTTTACAATTAAATAGACAGTATTAAGATAACTACTTTTTTACAGTGATATTTATTACTACTCTTCAATATAAAACACCGTTCATTAATAAATATACTTGCATTTACCTCTTTCCACATTATTATATCACCATTCGGTGACTGACCACATGCTGTGCGAAATATTTGCACGGGTCAGCTACCATACAAGAATTGTTCGTTTAAAGATATATGAGTTCCTTGCTCTAACCAAGGAAAAACGTAACTACATCAGTAGGCATAGTGGTACGTGAAATTTCTATGAGTTGGAGTTATATCCGTTTCCGAAATACCAAATACAAAAATTGCTCATTTTTTAGAAAAACACGTTTTTGTAGGAAAGGCACCTATTCAGATAAACTTGAAAAGCAAAACTTTATCTAAATATGAAATTTCATCCAAATCGTTATAGCCGTTTCCGAGATATCATATACATATAAGAATTGCTCGTTTAAAGATGCACAGAAGAATATTGCAGACGAAGCTGATTTCACTTGCGACAGGAAAGCAGGTGTGTAACAGGCAGGCCGGGGCTGTGCTTCCTGACTGGCTCAAGGCCGCTGGTAAGGAGAGCCCAGCTCGTCCGCGCGCCGGAAGGAACAATGTCTGAGCGCGGACCAACAAAAACAAAGCCGTGATGGATGGCGCACGAGGCTTCCGGCCACGCGACGCGCGCGCCACCTGCCTGACGGAATCTCAGGACCCGGCGTCAGGGCGGGAGCAGACTGACCCGTCTGCTGTCACAAAGTAGCAAGGTACATCACACGTCACAAGGTATACCAACAACAGACAGCACAGGACTGGGTAGGTCAACATGGGATGAAGATAAATGCAAAGAACACTCAGCGTATTAGGCATACAGATAAAAATATTCAGGGTGATTATGAAGTGGGGAAAGAAATGCTTGTTGATGACTTGAAATGTAAATATCTTGGCACAACGTTTGATAGGAAACTCAACTGGGTAGGACACTTCGGATAGTTAATGGGAAAATGTTTCAAAATCCTTCACTTGTTGAAGAGGGGGATGTATCAGAAAAGTTAGGCAATTGGGTTAGAAATCTTTGGGATTATCGTGGAATACAATCTGTAAGTGATAGGATAAAGGAGCTGGAATGGGATTCATTGGAAGACAGGAGGAGGGCGAAGAGTCATGGCAGTGTACAAAGATTATATTGTTGATGAGGCGTGGAAAGATATCGGTGGAAGAATTAGGAGACGTGCACGAAGGGAAAATCATGACCATGACCACACGCTATCATTCGATTTCGGGCTCAAGGGTGTGGACATATTTTCTTTCATAGGTAAAGGATGAGGGATTGGAATAAATTACCAAGAGAAATGAGGAATACTTTACCAAAACCGCTAAAAGAATTTAATGTTGAAATTAGTGTAGAGCAAAAGTGAGTGAGAAAATGAAGGGGGGAAAATATGTGCGTAGGGAAATTCCCAGCGTAGCAAGTACTCCATCCCTATTAAAGTAAATCAAAAACTAACTTTAATCTTCTGATTCTTAAGTGTTGCAAGATGCAGTTCCCGTACGTCACAGCAATGCCGGAAACTTTTCGGCAGCAGCTCGTATAAATACTGTCTGAACGGTCTGCAGAATAGAAAGGTATCACACTCACCGAAGCTGGTTTCAGAAGTAACCTTGATGGGCGACTTGAACTTGTGGAATGTAAATCTGCCTCATTTCTAACCCAGCCAGCCACCTCAGATGCGGGACGTGATACTCGTAATGCGAATCGGGAGGCAGATGGACTCAGCGAAATTTATGTCAGCGTGCGATGGAAGTGGTTCCATTGGAGCGAAAATTACAAGTTGTGGGGCGGGTTCAGTGACCGTACGCGAATTTACACACAATGTAGGCCAACGCGTGCAACCCCAACGGGTCACTTACCGATTAAACGCTGCTCACCCGACAAGCAGGGCGTCCGCATAACTTTTCTCCCTGTTAGCGATGTTCAGATTCGTTTGCGTCATAATCGCACCTGCGTACTTGTTGTTAAGCTCCATTATCTGAGACGGTATATAATCACGAGGCTAAGTGTCTGGCAGTGCTTATTATTGGCTCGAGTTTGTTGCACTTTAAAAACGCTACGAATAGGAAAATAATACTTTTTACTGTTACAGGAACCAAGCATCAGTTGCCGCCTGTAGAAGGGATTACTCTTTCTCTTCTTTCTTACGGCTTTATGGCTCGTCGACGTCAAGGTAATTAGAGCCATAGATGATTGGGCACAAGGAAGGGGAACTAATTCGGCCGTAGCCTGTTGAAGGAAGCATACCGGCATTCTGCTGAAGTTATTTAGGCAAACTCTGAGAAATTAAAATCTGGATGGGTGGACCGATGATCGAACTCGGGTCGTCTGGAATGACAAACTCGAGCGCGTTAGTTGCTCATTTATCGGGCACTTTGCAAAAAAAAAAAAAAAAAAAAAAAAAAAAAAAAAAAAAAAAAAAAGAGAGAGAGAGAGAGAGAGGTTTGGTTTCGTAGCATACTACCTCGAGGACAGCTTTTCTTCTTGATCACACGAGATTTATCTGAATAATAATTTCAGTTTATTTTCAGATGATGTTGCCAAAAGATCAGGTAGTAGTAAGTGATATGGGATACGGCGTTACAGTTTCAAGACGTCGAGAGAAATGGCAAATGTAGATGTGCTAGAAGAAGCTGATATGAATGTCCACAGCAATAATGAAATTCTGGTCAACTGTAATTAATTTGAAGCCAGTTCTGTCCTGCAAATAGAAAACTGACTCGAATATTTGTTGTAGTAGCCATTTGGAAAACATCAAAACTCTCCACAAACGCAATAGTTGAATGTCGTGTTCCTTAGTAGGCCATGTGAAACAAAAGAAGAAAATACATGCACCTTAAGGAAAAATAAAACCGAAAAATAGAAGCAAAATAAATATCAGTTTTGACAAGAATGGTGTGTTAAGGTGGGTAGGAAGAGGTTCTGATAAAGACAGTTGAAGATAGAAAACTGTTGTCCAAGATCAGTTAGACATAGGAGAAGTGTATTTTGTAGGCATGAAAAGAGAATGTGTGCTAAGGGAAGGTATAGAAGAGACGAGACGAAGATAGAGTAGGTCTCAAACCTTGGCTACTATAGACACATGTGGAGATGTAGAAAATAGCTGAACATGGTGAGGAATGTAGAAAATTGTAGCACCCACCATGAAGAACAACAGTTCATCAGTTCATCCAGAGATCTTGATGGTGTTACTTTAAAAGAGGCTAGAAATATTATTGCTGGCAACTAGAGAACAAAATTTTAGCTGGCCACTCAGTGCGAGACTTACGATTAATTATTTACTAGCATTTGGCAGTAAGCCATACCGTCAATCAAAACATACATTCCGATACACATAATTACAAGAAAATATATCATAAAAGATTAAATACTGATCAATCTAATTTCAATACTTTTCTTACCGTTATGCAAATTTTCAGTTCATTAATCCTCTTGCAACTATATTCGCTTAAGGCTCCCAGAATCTTGCATAATACTTGATCGTTGGTGTAAGGCTGTAAGCTATACTGAGCAAGTGGTACACCGTGCCAGCTGTGCTTTGTTGTCACCAAAGCTCTGATGATAATTCTGGAATTTGCTATACTAAAATAGAGAGCGATTTTTAGTTCTGCCATTGTCAATTCGTCACAGCCATCGAATAGTGTGTTACAAACATGTTTCCTCTGCAAACAATCTGGAACTGCAACATGTACGAATCTGGTGCGTTTTATTTGGTGGGAATAATGTTCCAAACTACAAAGTTGTAATGTTCCGCGAGAGCCAGTGATTGAAACATATGTGTGCTTTTTTTTTCTCGTCGTGTGTGCGTCGGTCCCAGGGGAGGTTCTGCTAGTGTTTGGTGAACGCCAGTCCCTGAGTGTTGCCATTAAATCTGACTTATGGCATAAGAGTCCCGTGACACAACTCAAGATGAACCAGGGCTGTTTCAGTAAACAAATAAAATAAAAAGTAAATCTGTATCCAAGAACGAAGGGTGAGGGCAAGCCAGGGAGTACAGCCAATAGGAAAAATTTGTATTTTTATTATGAAAAAGGGCGGTTTTGTTGCATGTCCCGAGCCAACCACCGAGAAGAGCTTCCCTCCAAATACAGACACTGGCAGACGTCATCAAGAGGGGGTGGAAAGCGACGGTTCGTCCGGCAGCACGGAAGAGAAGGGAATTGGTTGATCGCCGGCCGAGAGAGGTAGATCGGCAGACCAGCTGACGACAGGAGGGACAGCAGGGAGGCATCCGGCCGTGAGGGAGAGCTGGTCAACCCACCGACTGCACAACTTAGATTCGCCTGCACGGTAACCATCATTCAGAAAAAGGAACTTTTGCATCAACGTCGTTTACCCTAGTTATCGCCCCGAGACAGACTCTCTTGCTCCACAGAAAAAGTTAAGTACCCTTGTGTTTTAAAAAGAAAATTAATCTTTGTAAAATCTTGTCAAGTAAACAATTAAAATACATAATTAAATCGAATAGTCAGATTGTGAACCTTGTTTTCAATAGATCCCATCCAGTAATGTAATGTGTCATTTGACTTTATTAATAATTCTGGTTGTTCAATAATTCATGTTTAAGTAACAATAATTTGAGATCTGGATGTCGCTTCCCTGAGAATAGGGTACACTCCAATCTCTGGCGCCCACCTGATTTGTTTTTAATCTTAATATTATTTGGAAATTAATAACTGGTAGTGAAAGGCCACAGTAAAGTCGAGAAGTAGCTTTCCTAACATAGGGAACACTTCAAGATATATATTTTCCCCTCAGTGGAACTGGATTGTTTTCCAGTCATTCTCCAACGTCTTCATTCTAATCACCAAAAAACATGTCTGACGACGGTAACAACAATTCAATCTGTCGTGGCCCTGTTACCTGAACCGGTAAAACTACAGGGTAGACGGCACCAGCACGTTTTATTGGAGCTGGCCTCATATTGGAAGAATCGCCGGTTCGAGTCCGGCCTAGGGCATGGGCGGTTTTAAGTAAGGGTTGTTTTAATCTTGTGTCGTCATTACTGTAATAATCACGATTATAAACATCGAAAGAAGCAATGGCTGGTTGTATGGCTGCCATGGCCAAATACCAATTTTTATTTAAAATTTCGCGAATGATATAGGGATGAACAGCGAGACTGGGGGTTTGATTTCAGCGGAACTCTTAGCTGAACAAAACACACAAAGTTTATCAATATCTCTTTGATGTGTGTGCTGCTTGATAGGTTGTATGAAATAAACACTCGAAGAATCACTTTTTCTTGTGTTTATTTTTCCGCACGGTCTATAACAACATTACAGAACAAGACGTCGCGTCGGCTCGATCCAAAGATACTAAGTACAAACTTACAAATGTTTCAGCGATTCTAACTTTCATTTAACTCGCGACTCCTTCAGAACCAAAACAAAATCGTGTCTGCCGTTCGCTTTGTGTAGACGCTACAGAAATTCCCAGAATAATTCAAAGAGTTCCGACCTACGTTTCTCGTATTCTAACAATACTTAAACAAATAAAATCACATTAAAACAATAAGAATTCATTTAAAATCATTCACAATCATCACGAAACACACTGAAATGAAAATTAAAGATATTTACATGTATTTACAAACAAAATTATCAACTTAAGCCAGTCCAAAGTGATGAGAATTGTCATGCAAACATCATAGCTCACATCAAAACTTTTAATCAATGTTTCATGCATAATACTGTCCTTGTAGATATTAAATAGATTTACTTAGTTTCTCTCTATAAAACAATGTTAATTTACACAAAATATAAAAAACCATAATTAATGAACTGCCAGCTTGCTATACATGATTCTTGAAATAACATTTCATTAAAAGGGCTGCTATCTAGCGGTGACACCGTCACTCCTTGTCGATGACAGCGAAGCCTGGTAGCTTCTCCCTGAACTATCGCATACCCGCGACGTTCATTGTTCTTAATTTTGCCTTTTACGGAGTGAATTTCGAAAAATTCCTTTCTTATTTAATGATATTAGCAAAGCGGATAACTTAATCTTTAACATGGTGTCTCATTTATCGACTTTAGTTAAGTGTGGAAGCAGAAAAATGGCTCGTCACAAGAAAACCGTCTTTAAGAAATAATATACCGAGACGGGGGTTGGATCTGTGGAGCTGTGGAAGCCCTGTTCCCATACTCTGGGGAATACAGATCTCGCTCCAGTAAGGCTGTCGCGAGTTGCGGGTGGTATCTGACGGGCGCGGGCGTTTTAATTGATGGCGGCGACTGAGACCTCAGTCAACAAGTGGCGGGGCCGAGCCCTTATCGCAGTCACATCCGGCCGGTTTTTCCCTTGCCTGCTTCCCATGGGCGGCGCCAGGCGAGGCGGCGTGAAGGCATCCGGCGTGCCAGATAGCGGAGACGCCTAGCACGTCAGCGCACGGGGAGTCGATACGCCACGGACTCCACGGCAGATCCCGCCGTGATGATGTTACAAGCTTTCAGGCATACTGGAGAAGGGTAAATATATCAGTTGCAGGTAAACGACCGAGTAGAAAGTTATAAGCGGAAATTTACTCACGTACTAGTCTAATCCTCAGACTAAGGCTCCCAACTTCCGAACCCTGATCGTGACGTGTAGAACTCCCCCTCCATACTCCACAATACCCTCGCATTCTAAAGGACGCGGGTTCGAATCCCCATCCGGCCATCCAGATTTGGGTTTTCCATAGTTTCCCCAAAACACTCCAGGCAAATGCTGGTACGGTTCCTTCAAAAATGCCACGGCGTCTGAGGGACAGAAAATCCTAAGTCTACTGTACAGTAATAATTAATTCCATTTACCTGCACAAGATTCACAAGCTGCTACATTTACAACTGTTGTTCAAAATGGTGTCCCCCCAGAGTCAGTGTAGGCATGCCATTGTCGCTCATAGCGTTGTGTCGTACAGTTCTAATATCCTCGGTATCGTTTGAACAGTGTCGCAGGCAGCGAGGATTTTTGTCTAGAGATCCTCTTCAGTCCCGACAGGCGTTTCGTACACAAAACTTTCAACATGGCCCCACAAGAACAAATCATGGTGGAGTGAGATCAGGTGAACGTGTTGCCCACGGAACAGGACGTCCACTGCCAATCCACATGTCATATACGGGTGTTCACGAACCCTCAGCCCAATGTGAGATGGAGCTCCGTCATTCTTAGCCACATCCGTTAACGAATAACAAGCAGGAAATGTAGTGTGTCTCTAATAAACACTGTGTACACTGGTGTATGTATTCCAGTGTCAGAGATATCAGAACAATTTTTGCTAATAATTTTCAACTCGGTCGTTTCCGGATCAGGATTCCTTACCTCAAATTTATATATTGTCTCTTCTCCACTATCCCTGAAAGTTTTTAAAATCATCACCGAATCACTGTGTGTCACGAAGAAAAGAAAGATCAGATTACAGAAACAGCTGGAGTCTTCAACCACTCTGTTCTTCTCTCATTTGATTAGCGATCAGAAGTATTATTTAACTAACGTAGATGTAAGCCACCCGTGCATTTTCATTTCAAAAAGAGGCCTAGATGCCGAGGGTATACATTTAATTCTTTTATGCTCACAATCGCCGAAACATGTCTTCGTTGCTAGTCCTGCGATTGTCTAAAGCTAGGCTGCATTCGGCTTTTGGCTCAAAAGTGGTTGTTTTGTAAGCAAAGTGGTGCAGTGTACGTACGCTGAAAGCTTTCACTCTTCAGATACAGAAAAAGTACTTCTGTAATTCAGTTTCAATCATGTTTAATAGTACTTATTTATTCAAGAGAAATACTAGAGAGCAAAAAAAAACTACACTTATAAAACACAAACTATGGTCTGTAACGGTTGGATTAAGTCTTTGGGCTTGAAGTAACTACGCTGTCATAACAAACAAAAAATATTGTTTATGTAGGGTGCCATCTCATTTTTATTAAACCTTTAAGGCAACACGACAGAATTATTAGTGTTGTATTCATATTCAGTTGTGAGACGCTGATGTTTCGCCTCGGTATTCACATACTTTATTTTATCTTGTGTATGATGGGATAGGACAGCGTTTCTCAAGTTTTTTCAACTCGAGGACCAGTGAATTGTCCAATATAATGCTGCGGATCACTATTAATTTATATTTGCCTGACTTTTTTCCCTGTGTGTATATTATTAAAATCTGGGTGTAACGTTATCTCTGTTACTTAAATATTAAATTAAATTTACTGTTAATTGAAAATTGCGATATTTACTCAAGTATTGATTTTTGTCTTTAGTATGGGATAAAACTACCTGGTAATAATTTGATAATCAATTTATATTTATTAAAAAAAGAAAGGAACATTGTGGAAAAAATCTAATTACAATAACAGAACATTTCTTCCGGCATGGCTAATAATTAAAACCCGAATAGACAAAATTATTGGGCGCTGTCTCAAAAACCAAACTTGTTAAAAATATATAATGCGGAGACACTTGAAACTCTTTACAAGGCCCTTCGGGTATTCCAGAGGTCACATGCGGATACACATGCTGCTGCAATTATTTTTACATTACCATATCGGTGTTTTATTCACGGCACTGGTTGACATGATGGCTTCGTTGCACTCAGGTGTGTTCATATTCACTGCTCACAAAACTGATTCACCACTTCGAATCTGATTAACCCAGGTCACAACATGGCTTCATTCCTCTCCACCAGCAGCAGACCGTCTCTCCCGTCTTCAATTGCACCTACGTGTCGAGGATCCCTTTTTCGCGGCAATACCGCTCCGCCAATCCGATTCATCTAGCCGATACTCGCCGTTGTTGGTGACGAAAACATGTAACAAAATTCAGTGTGAGCCCAGTAGATGGCAGAAACTGTCCGTAGTATACTCCATAACACTACACTGGGAGATATTTTATTGTACCCATTATAACATAATAAATATAAAAGCATGTTTTGAGTTCATACGCAAACACAGTTATCAATCTGGTAGTGAACTATTAAAAGTTAATTACATATTCACCAGACTCTTAATATTTAGTAACCAAATGAACAATAATGTTAGTACAGGCTAGGTCCTACACTATACCTCCGACCTACATGTGTAGAATAAGTAAAACACACAACCTTACAACTTTTTGTTTGGTTTACCACTCTTACGTTACAACCCTACCACGTACAGCAGTACATGACTCCTACTACAAGACCCTCAGAAACGCCAGACATTCTTTTTGATACCAGCAGGGAATGAATGGATTATTGTGGGAATAATGCTGTCCTTTACTCATCCTGGAAATGACAGATTTTTGCCTGGTGTTTGAAGAATTCGTTACCTTTGGAAAGTTAGGCTTATAGTTTATACGCGCTTCTAGCCTTAATATCAATACGATATCTAAATTAATAATATTCTGCCTGGCACCACCTGAACCACCTTCAAGGACCACGGCTTGAGAAACACTAGGATTCTGGATTAAAAATTACTGACATTTGTCATTTAAATTTTCAAGCTGTAGCTTAGTGCATCATTTCCTGAGTTGCCTGTATCACAGAATTATCACATTTCACGACATTTCTCGGTCCTTAAGGAAGTGCTGAGGGTTGGATTTAATGCCGTGTTATCACTTTTTTTGTCCGACTTTTACTCTTTATACTGAAATTAAATACAAAACTTCCTCGAGACATGGCTTTGCTTCTTTGCGTCTGTTGTTGCTTAACGAGCTTTGACGCTCGCGTTGCTTGATTACTGCTGACAAAACGAAACCGACTCCTGGATCTGGAGGAAGCGTGTCCTGTCTAGACAGCTCGTGGCCCACCAAACTCCTGTTTAACCTACACGAATTAACTGACATTTTACTATTATTTTATTTAGTTTTTTAATTTAATCCTCACTGTAATGGAGCTCAGATGTTCCGATGGCAATGTCCCTATACCTCCAACTTACGGTGTCATGATTTTTCATCGCCAACTTCCGCGCGCCCTTTACAAATTGCAACTTTGAACTCCTTCAGTGTTTTGGTAAACTGCCCATTATTTCCCTTGATAATTTATTATGGTCCATAACTCCCTAACTTTCTAAAAATGTTTTCCCAATCCCTTTCGCCTGAATTCGAGTACCAGCTTCTGATTATGGCCATCTCTTCCCTTCTACATACAATTCCTCATCCTTCTACCAATATCCATCCCTACATTTTCGCAATTATAAACCTCGAAAATCCAGACCTTCTGTCTTCAAGCGTTCTGTCTTTCAATGACTCGCAACGCAGTTCCTTCAGCATAGCGGTTACTGATTGCATTCTGTGCCAATTTTCGCAAACAAATCTAGCTGCGCTCCTTTGTACCCTCTCCAACTCCTGAATTTTATACACATAATATTATTGAGATATTTCTGCGACAGTTGCCATTCGCATATGCGTAGATGTGAATATTTATCCTAAATTCTTTCTTTGTATCCGATATAGGATTTGGTATTAACACCCGTGACCTATTCCTTTACCAACATAAATAAAATATTTACCGAGCGCGGCGTTTGAACGGTTAACGTTCTGGCCTCGAATTCGGGATGACGCGGGTTCGAATCCCCGTCCGGGCATCCAGATTTGAGGTTTCCACGGTTTCTCCAAATCATTCCCGGCGAATGCCGGGATGCTCCCTGCAAAAGGCCAAGGAAGAATTCCTTCCCGTTCCTTGTTCACCATCCCACCCCGCCTCTAGTGACCTCGACGTTGACGAGGCGTAAAGCAATAAGTAAAAAATAAAATACAATATTGCTATGTCCTTGCCGTTAAGTTTCAGAGCTATTTTCTGATGATGGTCCTATCTCTATCTGCACGCTCGTTTTTAAAATTTTCCTCAATATCTGCTTACTCCTAGCCTCGAACAAACGCTTTACATTCAGTGCCTTCGGTCTCAGATTCTTCACCATATTCTATGTGAATTTGTTCTCCGAACATCACCAACGCTTTATGTGGCGACTGCATTTTGGGAGCCTTCTACTTCCAGTACTCCAAACTCATGAGGTGGCTGTCGTTGTGTCTTTCAACGAAAAGAACAGTGTTTGATATTAACACTTTCCATGTTGCTAAAAAAAGGCTCATTAAATGATGAAAGGAGGTAGGCTTTCTCGGAGAATCAGATGAATAAAATCTTCTCTAGCTTTCCACCGAGAGAGCGCATCCAAAATAGATAACGTTTCGGAACCTGAGACTGGTACCATCTCCCGGCGAAGTGTCCGGTACCGGACGAGTCCGCGCTTATAATGCCTGTGGTTACACACTTCGCCGGAAGATGGAACCTGACTCAGGTTCCAAAACGTCGCCTCTTTTGGATTCGCTGTCCCGGTGGAAAGCTCGAGAAGATTTTATACAGATCATTAAATAGTCTAACATCAAATAGGTTATGATGATCTTCAACTTAAACAGTTCTCCACCTGCATTTAATTCAAGTACGTGACGCAAGTAATTTGAGACAAAGGTAGAATGAGAAACAGCCTTCAGTCACTACAATACAACTTTTATTGTATTACACAATGCATTTCGGACCCTGTGGATCCATCTTCAGGTGTTTACATTTGGTGTTAAATTTTCCTTAAGCGAGATTCGTGCCTAGTAAAGTTTGTTCCTGCGCTGAAAAATGATTTCAAGTAAGTATCGTGAACACGTTTTATTATGAGAGAAAAGACTAAATATGAAAACATTGTGAAAAACTTACCAGAATTGACGAGATGCTGAATAATTAGTTTCATATACATATTTACTGCGGAGCACTGTACTGGACACGATGTCGTATAAGGTGCACATGTTTATACAAACACAACAAAACAGTTTAAAGATGATGTGTACTACAAGTTATTCAAAGATGAAAATTATTATACGTTGTCAGAGTATATCGTGTCGGTGATCTTTTCTTGTCTCTAGTACTTAAAATTAAACAGGAAATAAAGGAAGTGATTTCTGCCAATATCATTTCCAGATAACTTAGAATTCTTTATGCTCTACAGTTTTTAACTTTTGGTATGACCTTTGATTGATTATCAATCCAGCTTTGACTTAAACAATTTATTACAATTCTCTGTTTGCTTTATCGTGACTCTGGCGGATGATCTTCTTTGAATAAGTATCTTTCAAACACTGTGGTACAGTTTCCCTAATGGTCAGGCGCGTAAAGCCCTGAAAATAATGTTTTAAATCTTCTACATACTAGTATCTTCGATATGTCTTTCCACATTAACAAATCGTCCTCAAGGAATACATTCTGTTTAATTATTCCCGTTATCAGTTAACACATAATTGTCTTTATTAGTGTACAATACATGGAGTGGAATTTAACAATCTGTCGACAGGCTGAAACTATATGTGACGTGCTCATATTTCGCGCTTGCTCAACTCTTGTTCGTTCCACTGTCGCCGTGATGTTCGCTCCCTGCACAACATAAACACCTGTCCCTGCTCAGCAGTGTTCGAATGGAAGTTGCGAAGGACTGTCCACTCTGGACTCGTCACTCCGTGCAGTCCATTCCGGCTGCTGAGACTGGTTGCTCTAGCATCGCTGACCTGCCGCGCTAGTGACTGCTTGCTCTAGCATCGCTGCTGACCTGCCGCGCTAGTGACTGCTTGCTCTAACATCGCTGACCTGTCGCGCTAGTGACTGCTTGCTCTAACATCGCTGCTGACCTGCCGCGCTAGTGACTGCTTGCTCTAACATCGCTGACCTGTCGCGCTAGTGACTGCTTGCTCTAACATCGCTGACCTGCCGCGCTAGTGACTGCTTGCTCTAACATCGCTGACCTGCCGCGCTAGTGACTGCTTGCTCTAGCATCGCTGCTGACCTGACGCGCTAGTGACTGCTTGCTCTAACATCGCTGACCTGCCGCGCTAGTGACTGCTTGCTCTAGCATCGCTGACCTGCCGCGCTAGTGACTGAGGCTGAATTATTTCCCGCGCCTTCAGCTTCTGTGGGTTGGCAGCCCGGGAAGCAAGTTGGTCGTGGCAGCCATCGATTTCTCGCAGAGGCTCGACTGGGTGTCGCGTGACGAGGCCCGGGGCATGACGGGACTGGAAACGAGCCGAGACAGCGTGACAGGGCTCTCAGGAGGCGATACGTCGAGCTCAAGCCACCACGTCGTCTTGCCTGCCACTTCCATGCTGAACCACTCGTACAGTTATTAACTAGCAGTATACCGTTGAGATATTTTTTCGTTGTGGCTTTACGCCTCGTCGACGTCAATGTCATTTGAGGCGGGAGACGACTAGGGGCAAGGAACGGGAAGGAATTTGACAATAGACTTTTTGAAGGAGCCATCCCGGTATGCGCCTGGCGTGACTTAGGAAACCATGGAAAACCGAAATCCGGATGGCTGAGAGTTATTGCGATTACAACAACGTGGTTTTAACGAATGCAGTAAATTATCTTAGAAAATAATTTACAACTATCTCAGTTGCATGATCATGAATCAAGAGTGCCTCTTAAAAGTGTGTATTAATGCTCTCTGTTGTTATTATTACAGATTTGCAATGGACACAAAAACCAATCAGTATGAGAATTAAACTGGACAATACCGACGCCGACGCCCATTTTATTTATTTGTTTTTTTTTTTTGCTTATGGGTTTACGCCTCGTCAACGTCAAAGTCGTTAGAGGCGGAAAAGAAATGGGGTAAAGGAACGGGAAGGAATTCGACCATGGCCTTTTGAAGGAACCATCGCGGTACTCGCCTGGATTGATTTCGGGAAAGCACGTCCTCCCGAATGCGAGGCCATAGCGTTACCGCTCACCCACCATGAATATGCCTATTGCTCAGGAATATAAATAGATCTACAGACATCAAATTATGGTTGCTAACTTTAAAAAAAGTAGTATATAAGCTATTACATGAGAACTGAATAATTACTACCAGAAATAATATCACGAGAAACAGAAGTATCGTTGAAATTCCAAGTGTGATTTTCAAGGGAGTTACATGCCGTATCTCATCCAGCTCTGTCTATTTTGCGACATGTGAGTTTGTATTACTACTGAGTACTTTCTGAAAAAAGTACGGAAATATAAAGATATAAATTTGAGAGAGGGAGGATGTTTTTCATTTAGAGGTATTAATGCTGAAATTAAATCAGCTTGCGAAGACTGGATTCTTGCGAAAAATGTGGAATTTCGATATCTTGTATCGTATACAAACTGAACCACTGTGCTACCTAATCTGTGCTTTCCTTCCTCCCATGGGGTACATAATTAATGTAACATTCCCACTTGAACCGAAAACGGCTCTAGGTGATTTGCTACTGATTCAGAACTGAACATGTTCATGATTCTTTTGCTTTATTTAAACTAAGCACATGAAAAGAAAGACTCTTCTACACCACTGACCAACATTTGCCTCCTTCAAGGCAGAAGAAAATATACTGATTTGGAATAGAGGGACGCAATATTTCGTTGAAGTCTTCTTTCTAAGCAAACATTGCCGATTAAATTATTCATGAACATACTGGATCCTTATTGACTGCCAGAAGTTATATTAATAAAGCGCTGAAGAAGGCGGGGAACCTTCAGCCTCTCGTAGGTAGAGCTGACGCAGTACTTGTTCAGAGGTTTTTCATTGATCGATTCGATCCTTGGGCCGCTAAACCAAGTTCTGCTTACCAAGCAGAGTGCTTTCCGCGCATTGTATCATCCCGCCGTCCGGCAAAACAGCTCTCGAGGTTTACGAGGTGGGACCACTTGGGGGGTCGACTAAGTACAACGAAAGGATCCCCCCCCCCCTCCGTATCACAGTGTTAGGAAGCAGATCTGACTACACAGATAGCTCATTCCTTGCGTGGCAAGTGACCGACTCACTGACCGAGTCTTATACATCCCCATAGGAATATGACACATTCTGCAATCGCTTACATTTCTACCCGCTGTGAACAAGTTCTTTACTTCCGCCAGTATTTCCCCAGATTCCATGGCTTCATCTCCAATAGTAAATTTCCAAGTATTTCCCAGTCACCCTCTCCTTCCACCCAGCTTCCGCAACGTATACCCATTCCGATCATATCGCCTCTGTTTAATTTGGACTTGAATTAAGTTGCGGCTTGCTCACTGGATATAACTTCACCCCATCTTACTTCTATAATTTTTAAGGTTCAGAGTTGTTTAAATTTTGAATTTTTTCGCTTAGGATGAAGCTCTTAATATGTGATGCATGGTTGTAAAACGTTTCTTTCTTAACCATCACAAAAATGACGCAAAAATAAACATTAACACGTGGGCATCTTGTTGTACGCTAATATTATATCGAGATCACAACAGGTCATAGAGGGCTGCTATGCTTAAGAGAAACTATTTACAGCTTCTTGTAACACCGATAACTGGATTGGTGCGAAATTTCATTTTTTGTGATGTTTACTTATATTCTGAACGTCATAAAATAACGATAATTTTAAATGAACTTTTATTGCATCAAACATTCTGAGCCCCCAATCCCCCTTTATACAGGTTGGTATATTTTGGCTTCAAATGTAACAATTCACTATAAATACACGGACGTTATTCTTTGCGAAAATAGATGTAAGTTCCAACTTAGAAGAAAAATCAACAACCTTAAATACGTTTCTCTTAAAGATGTTTAAATAAATTGGGTATTACAAACAGTAGGTAAACATTAGTAGTTTTGTTTACAGGTAAATAACTCAGAACATACGTTACTTCATGACAGAATATCAGATACGAGAGCACAAGCTGCCAAATCTGCCAATCAGTCGCTTGTGAACTTTTCAGTTAAATAGCATTTCTGTCAAATATTTAGCATAAATTTTATTTTTGCTGCTAAAACAGACACGACCAACGCGACTGTATCTCCCTCTGAAAACTCGCATCAACTTCCCCAAGGTGTCACGTCTTTGAGCCCCTCGTACCCTAATCGTTCTACTGTTCCAGGTGAAACCAGTCTGCACCATCTTTGGCTCTCACTCCCTTGAACATCTTTTCTTTTGTTTATGCTTCAGGCAGAGACATAAGCAACAGCACAAACAGTCGTCGATTGTACTGCAGAGGGGTTTAATCCAACGACCATAGGGAACAGAATAGTCTTAACAAAATTCTTAACCATGCCTAACAAAAAACCATTTTCTTATACTAAAGTAGAAGGAAGATGAAACGTAGTTAAATAAGAACGTTTTCCTATCGTGGATTCGAAACACAGTGTGTGCTCACTGTTGATACCGCAGGAAGAAAAGAACGTGTCCCAAATAACCCATAAGTGATTTAACATTGTGGAGAATCTGGTAAGAAGAAAAACCTTTTCAGGTTCTCTAACGTTATTGTTGGCAGATCCAGACACGCTCGTAACTTACTTTTTTTAGTTTTTATAAATAAAGTGCCGTCTACAAACATATGTTGTGCTGAATATTTTTTATTTGTCATATATGTTCTGTGCTTGCAGATACTGTATGTTGATAATCTTCACATGGCGGTCTGGAACATCAGTTTATACTTTATAAGTCTGTGTTTTAACGTTGCCGTCGAATTATTGTATCGTATATGATAATTGTAATGATACACTTGTAAAAACATATATTTACAGCCACTGATGGTGCCTCGCACCATTAAGGCGAAACGCGTCTTGGAAATAAAAAACATTCACCAAAAAACTTGCTTGTAGATGGACTTTTATTAATAAAATCTTTTGTCCAGCAAGTGCGGAAATATGGCGCACAACCAGATCAATAATATTTTTTTTTTTAATCAGAAGCATTAAGAATTACCATAATTTTGATTCATTTGATTTAGCGAGAAATTTTATTCCTACGAATTAATGAAAAATTCAGCGACAATATACGATTTGTGAGAAGAGTTATCGCAGTAAAGCATTTAGAATGTAACTGCCAACCTATGATTTAATGTCTAAAGTTAGACTTACACTGAAAACAGAATGAGAAGTAATCAACACGAAATCCTATGGTGTTCAGTGGAGCCTTAGTTCGTGTCTTCGTAACACTTCAGGCTTACGACTAATGAGCTACAGTACTTTTTTTTTTTTTTTAATGGCATTGGGCTTCGCGACCATACAGCCAGCATTATGTAATTTTTTGTAGTTTGCAAGTATGTATTGTATCATTCAATGTATTATATATTCTGCTTGGTAGAGACGACAAAAGACAAACACAAAACTTAATTAAAACCACTCATGTCCTAGGCCGGACTCGAACCGGCGACCCCTGCAACGCGAAGCTAGCACGCTATCCCCTACGCTGCCGGGATCGGCTGAGCTACAGTAGGAAACCATAACAGCTACATCAACTTTTCTTGTTAACCATAGCGTTGTTACTCACTTGGGGGGCATCCATAAATTACGTGAGGTGAAATAGGGGAGGGGGGGTCCGGCAAAATCTCACCAGATCTCACCAAGGGGGAGGGGGGGTCTACGGAAATCTCACGTGAGATTTTGCGAAAAATTTGGGGACAGTAGAGAAAAAAGAAAAGAAAAAAGGTCTCAAATTTGCGGCAAAGTCGATTTTAGGAGGGTATTTCGTCAAAAAAGTTAGGGTGTGCCCTAAAAAAAAGTTTCCAGGGCGATTTCTACGGGGGGTTCTCACGGACCAGATCTCACCAGAGGGGGGGGGGGGTCCGGCCTGATCTCACCAGGGGGTAGGGGGGAGGGGGGGGTCCAAAAATCCGGAAAAACACCTCACGTAATTTATGGATGCCCCCTTGCATTATGAAGTGCTACTAAGTTACAAGAAATTAGCTACCAGTTTCAGAAGAAAAATTATACCTATAAAATGCTAGTCTTGGTCACGATGTTCTGTGACGTCACGCTTCTCGCCTCAGCTTCACAACGACCAGAGATATTGTTGTAGGTTATGCGCTCTATTTAATAACAGTTCTATTTAGCTGAGCATACGCGAGTAAATGAATTGTCAGAACATTGGAAGAAAAATACGTATTTCGTTTAAATCGACATATTAAATATTAGTTGCTTAGATTTATTTAATATTCGTTCGATGTTGAAGTATTGATTAAATTCTTTGCCCAATGATATGTAAGATAAAAGCTTTAATTTACTATTAGCAATGTTAGCGTCAGTTGTATTAGATTTTTATTTAACTTCGGTCAGAATTAAAACTGGCATTTGACTATACAGCAAAGTGCATGAGTAATTTAATTTAAAAAATAATAATTCACATTGTTTTCACGAGTGTCCTCTTACTGAAATCATTACTTCGTTTGAACGAAATTAGTTCCACACTGATCGTGATCTGTGCAGCCTGGAGTATAATTAAATCTAATATTACGTGGTATAAAGTGATTTGTTAAGATTTATTTTTATTTTACTTTGTATTTACTGACCTCATATTACTGAGGTCATTATTTCAGCCACATGTAACTATGTCAACCATTCAAATGTTGTGCCATAATATCGGTCTGAATCACGGTTAACAAAAAAGAAAGTTGTAAGAACCCGTTAATATTTCGGACCATGTTTACATCGCGATGCATTATTGCCACTAACATGCGACGCAGTGAATATATTAATTCGCGTATGATTGAAACATTCATTTTCTAGCGGCAATTTTAGCTGGGTCTGTGGTTGAGATGGACCAGGATGGTAACTGAAACATTTTGCTACAGCGCAAGTCACGAATAATTGCATTGAGATTTATTTTATAACAGTTCTTTTTAGTTAAGTAACTAAGAAGACATGAGGCCAGAACACTGCGTGCAAGCCGTCATTTTTGACGGGCTGTGAGGCTAGTTCTAAATAAAGAGTATCGAACCTGAAGGACAGACACTGAGGAAGCACTGTGCTGATACATTGCTTCGAGTTGATTGGTCATCAGTCGAGGAATGAGGGTACAAAGTGAGTCACTTCGTTATGCTTAAAAGGTCTGCGGTTCGAATCCCTTCACCTCTTGCAACGCTTTGATTTGGCCCTGAGGAGTACGCTAGGAGGTTCCGTGGTTCCGGTTCCATAAAAAATTGCAGGCAACCTTTAGGTTAGTGTAGCCAAGAAGAAGGGGTTTTGCGCTGAAAAATAAAACTCCGACACTAGTAGGCAAAATACTCGTTTCAGCTCTCTCGGCCAGTATCACCTTAGGCTACGGTTTCACTGCAAGCGAACTATCCATCGCGCGAACGTAGTCGCCGAAGAAGTGGTTTATTTCACTTTTCACGCGATTCAAAGCGATGTATTTATTAGTCTAGTTGAATTTATCAGAAGATCAGACTCAACTGGTGAAAATTTAAGAATATGGATACTGAAGAAGAATTTTATTTAGCTGAAAACCCATTTATGAAACTCTTTCCATTTGCAAACAGAAAGAGGTAATTCTTGGTTAGTGATATATTCTTGAAACACCATTTGAGTGAATATTTTCAAATTTTTGAAGAATTAAAGAACCGAACTATGGAGTTTTATGACTATTATGGTTTGACACGTACCATATATATTGAATAAAGTAGAGAAGGATTTCTCAGTGGGATATACTAACCCCTAAGGCTTCGCCAGTTGATCATGGGGGGTCGAGCCATGTTTTACGCTATGGTGGTAGACTGGCTGTCTCAAAAGTGTCTTCAGCCTCGTTGTTATATTTGTTTCCAGAACCAACAGTCCCCACACCGGAGGCACGCACGAAATTTTATAGGTATATGTGTAGGTGAGAAAACCTGAAATAGAGGAAGAAATAACGAGGCAGTGTAACTTTAGGCAATGTATTTCACCATCTGAAAATCCACAATACTCTTCTCACAATCACCAAGCATATCAGTTTTTCACTCAATAATAACATTTCAATATAACTGAAATAGTCAATGAAGGATTCGCGTGAAATAAAACCTTTTGCGACTATACGGAGTCTGCAGCACTCGCCTCAGCCTACAAGGAATCGCTCCATTCGCACGACAAAAACAAACCAGTTTGAACTTCTAGCGACAAGAAACGATTCTCGCGACCAATTCGCTTTTACTGTTACCACCTGCCTTTGTTTGTATGGGTTTGTTTATTCGGGCGAAGGATGGTTCGCAGGAATTCGCTTGCAGTGTAACCGTAGCCTTATGCGTTTACAGACGGCGATCAGAACCACTTGTGGGCTCCTGTTAGCCTAGCAGAGGCCGCGGTGACCTTGGGCGCCAGCTGTGGCCTGGAGGCGGCGTCTGCTCCGCCGCCCACGCGGACAGCGGATGTGACGTCACTGGAGCGCACTGAGTCACCCGCGCAGGAATGTCGGGCCCTCCTACTCCAAAGCGGAATGCGCGCGCGCGCTCTACCCAACTAACCTTCTAGCGGCATTAATCTGGTGGGAGGCCATATTTCCGCAGTTGTTAAACAGTAATTTTATAAATAATTCCGTCAAAAACAATTGATTTGGTGGAACATATCATCATTGAATCCGAATATATAATCACGCAGGAGGAAAAAGCACTGAACACATCATTAAATGCAGGGCTAACGAGAGAACTAATAGCAAGCGAGATAAGACAAATTGATACAAAACTGAAGTACACTCACAACAAAGACACAAACAACTCACTGAAGAAAATAAAAATCAAATTGCAAAAAAAAGGATATAATAATTAGTAAGGGACATAAAGAGAACACAGTAGTACTGATGCAAAATAAAGAATATAATGAGAAAACAGAACAGTTTATAACCAACAACCAAATAACAAACAGAATTGAAAACAAATCCCACTAGCAGATTTCACAACAACCTAAAAAGGTGCCTCAAAAACACTAACCACATTCTAACAGATTGGCAAAAACAGCACTTTCCCCAGGAAAATCCTAAGGCTCCAAACCTTAGAGGCCAACCAAAAAACATAAGAATGACATAAATTAAGACCAATAATAGACTTCAGGAAGGCACCAACATAGCAACTGTGCAGATTAATACATGAATTCCTCTATGAAAAATACAGATACCACTTTGACAGAACCATCAAAAATACAACACAGTTAATACAAAATATAAACATGATACTAATACCTCACACAGCCACACGCTTATCATTTTATGTTGTAAATATGTTCTCTGTCATCCCGGTCAGTGAAACAATTAATATTATACAAAACAACATATCCACACACACAAAACATATCAAAGAAATAACAAAAATACTACACCTTGCAACATCCCAAAACTATTTCCAATTCAATAACAAATAGTATATCCAAAATGAAGGTTTACCGATGGGCTCTCCGGTTTCAGGCATCATGGAAAATATTTTTATGGATCATATAGAACACCATATGATCAGAAACATTTTTTTAAAAAAAACTGATTAACTTCTATTAACAGTGAGGTCTTTAGAGACGGGAAAGGATGGGGGGCAAATAATGGGAAGGAATTCGGCCATGGCCTTTTGAAGGAAGCATCCCGGCATTTGCCTGGAGTGATTTGGGAAACCATGGAAAACCCAAATCTGAATGCCCGGACGAGGATTCGAACCAGAACGCTAACCGTTGCACCACCATCCTCGATGTGTTCAGAAACAAAAAAGTACAATATACTCTACTGGTACAGATATTTAGATGACGTCATTTGCTTGATAGATGAACCACAACATCATATTTCCATATTCCATGAAGAAATTATTTAAGAAAACTGTTGTTTTTGACGGAATTATTTATAAAATTATTCTTACGGCAGTTTTCAGTTTGACATAATGACACTGTGCGACGTTTTAAAATTACGAATTTAAGCATATCATCAAAATTAATGACAACAAGTACGATGGACCATTTCAAGATGTTTCAGAGCCACAACGTCCGTCATAGCATGGCTGCAACAACTAGAAATCAATTTGTGAATGCTACCAACGTTCTTGTCGTTCTATATATTGTACATATTTACATGTATTACATTAGTTGCTTAGTCATACGATAAATAAATAAACAACTGTAATGGTTGTCCCAAAATTTAGCTCTGGCTTTCTTTGGAGAAATGAGGTTAACCATTTCATCAGAACAGCATATCAAATTCCATTGCTAAGAGGAAATAATTGTTTTACATTTTAATGATCAAATATGTTTCTTGAGCGAATAATTCTTCCTGACACTATTGTTTTCACTGTAACAGTGAATTTAGAAATGCTTTCAGCTAATTTCCGATGTCGGTTGACAGTGAACCAAAGTTTTTCAACTACCTGCAGTAATCAGTAAAACAATGAAGAACATTATAAAATGATTTTTAGAGTTTTTGTCAGTCTTTGAATATGCTTATCACATATTGTAACCAGTGCTGCAAAACACTAGAGGGTTTCGTTTAGATCACTACAGAGCAAAATCTTCTTAATCATAGCAACAATCAAGTTTATTAGGGAGCGTCCATAAACCACGTAGCTCTATTTTGGCCACCTGTGATCCCCCCCCCCCATTCCACAAGTAGCACGTAAATTTTTTCCCTTTTGATTCCAGAAGACATTTTGTACTGTTTTCTCTTGTCAGACTATTGTAAATCACATACGGAGGTAGTTAAATGAAGGAAATAATTATTCACATGCTGTTGTGTGTTCTGAACCTCATTTTAATTGTAAAAAATAAATTGAATGGAAAGCTACGTGGCCTCGCTCGGAACCCCCCTCCCTCCTCTCCCCACGTAGCGTAGTGTAGCGTTCTAGCCAACACCTGTCCCCCTGCCTAGACTAAGCCACGTAATTTATGGACGCTCCCTTATGGGTAATAAATTCCCTGGAATGCCTTAAATCAGCAGGCGCACACAGTATACGCTTAGCTTCCTTTTACCACGGTTGACACACTGGCCCCAAATAAACCAGTGGATTACCTTGTTTCGCGAACTGTCCTTACCAGCTATCCCTCGTACTGTTTCACCCCGACCGCCTCGGGACTGCGTCAGTAGGAGGATAGATATGTGATTTCATTGTTAAGACCAGCCAAAAACTGAGAAATATAGCTGCTGTGACGTATATTGTAACCTCTCACTTGGCTGATCATTACTGCTGGAATGTCGTTTACCTTAACATATCTTGAACATCTCACCCACAGTTCCTTTCCTGTGTTTTATTGTGCTGACCACCACTTCCAGCTTTTAAACAAAAGGAAAGCCGAGACATAAGTTCAAATAACACCTTCGTCGAGTCTTTCCTCATCCTCGTTCGGTTAAGAAAATGTGTTATGGTCGATCCAGTGCACCCTCAAATTGGGAATGAGAGTCAATTAAACTTCAAAAATAGTAATGCTAATGGAGTATGCAAGGTAGGTAGGCCACAGCTGTCAATGTGTTTTATAGGCGTCAACAATCTGACGAATGCTTGCATCACATGATCAAAACTCACCGAGAAGGTCACCATCAGTTAATTTTTTATTTTAGAATCGATCAGTGGAAACTAGTTTTACAGATTGGAACGAACAGCAAGGAAGTAAGGTACAGAACCTCACAAATGAGAAACACTGAACTTTGTGCGAGATTAGCTCCTACTGCCGGAGCAGGAGGTTCACCTTTCGATAATGTACCAGGTATGAGACAAGGTTGTAGTCTATCCCCGTTAATATTCAACTTGTATGTAGAAGAAGCAATGAAGAAAGTCAAAGAAAAATTTCCATGTGGCATATGTTTTCAGGGAGAAAAAATCAGTATGCTACGATTTGCTGATGACATTGTCTTGTTAGCAGAGAGGGCTGAGGATATTGAGAAGTTATTGAATGGCATGAACAAAATACTGAAGGAAGATTTTGGACTGAATATAAATGAAAGTAAAACAAAAGTGATGAAATGTAGCAGAAATGATACCAATAGCAGCAGATTAAATATAAAAATAGGATCGGATGTTATAGGAGAAGTGAGTGAGTTCTGTTAATTGGGAAGCAAAATTACAACCGATGGCCGAAGCAGGAATGATGTTAAAAGCAGAATAGCACTAGCAAAAAGAGCCTTCATGAAAAAGAGAAACCTTTTAGTTCAAATATTGATCTAGGAATTAGAAAGAACTTTTTAAAACTCTATGTGTGGAGCACAGCACTTTACGGTAGCGAAACATGGACTTTAGGAATACCGGAAAGAAAGAAACTTGAAGCATTTGAAATGTGGTGCTACAGAAGAATGCTAAAAATTAGGTGGACAGACAAAGTAACTAATGAACGAGTTTTGGAAATGATGGGTGAGAAAAGAAGTTTATGGAAGAAGCTTACAGGAAGAAGAGACAGGCTTTTAGGTCATATTTTGAGACATGCTGGATTGGTTAATTTGTTAGTGGAGGGAACAGTCGAAGGTAAGAACTGTAGAGGTAGACAGAGATTAGAATATATGAAGCAGATAATTGAGGACGTGGTTTGTAAGGGGTATGTAGAAACGAAAAGGTTAGCACAGGATAGGAAGGGATGGAGGATTGCATCAAACCAGTCTAAATACTGACGACAGCAAAAAAAAAAAAAAAAAAAATGTTCAACTGTGACGATCTGGCAAAATAATTCGCTGGAGTTGTTCCTCAAAACCAATCGTAAACGATTTTCGTTCGGCAACGTTGTGTATTGTTGTCTTGGAAAAATACAGCGTTGTCTGGGAACATAAAGGCCATGAATGGCTGCAAATGGTCTTCAACTAGGTCAATGAAACCATATCCAGTCAATCGTCGTTTCAGTTTCACAAGAAGTCCCACCCCGAGCCATGTAAGCACTGGAATGGAGCCTCCGCCAGCCTACACGGAGCCTTCCTGACAAGCTAAGTCCACGGTACCGTGGGGTCTCTGCCACATTCGAAACTCCAACTGGAATCACGACTAATCTAACCACTCGACCTTTCTCCAGTCATCTACGTTCCAACATATAAGTTAACGAGCTCAGGGGAGACGATGCGGGCGATGGTGTTTTGCTGTCGTTTCTCATCAACGCCAAACTTGGCTACACTGCCCACACGTACTCGTCTGTCGTAGGTCGCGTATTGAGAGATGCTGTTCCTTGACGCAGTGTTGCCTGTCTGTCAACACAGACACCGAGCGTGGTGGCTGAGTGGTAACGCTCTGGAGTCGCATTCAGGATGACTTGGGTTCGAGTCCGGGTACGGGCATGCAGATTTCGGTTTTCCATGCTTTTCGCAAATTACTCCAGTCGAAGGTCGGGATGCTTCCTTCGAAAGGCCATGGCCGAATTCCTTCCCGTTCATTGCCCCACATCCTTTCACGACTCTAATGACATGGACGTCAATGAAGCGTAAAGCCATAAGCAAAAAAAAAAAGTCAACACAGACGTTGCTGGTCTCGGACATCACTTCTAGTACTTTAGTTTAATAATAATAATGGTTTTTAAAGTACGATATAGGAAATAGTTATGGCTCTGAGTCTGCTGTGTTGTTGAGCTGGGAGACGACGCGGCGGTGTTCCCAGACGCGATGCGTCAGCCGCGCTGGCCGCCATCATCTCGTTAAGGCGGACGGATCCAATTGCGGAGGGTCGACAACAGATCGGATTCGGCGAGGACGAGTCACTAATTAGCAGGCGACGGGCTCCGGGCGCGCTATCGAGTCTCCCGCCAAGGTACACATAGCGGTGCTACGGGTAAACCCGATCTGTAGACGGTATATAAGATCAAAACACGTGACGTGACGTGCACCACGGCTGTCACCATTACGGGTTACGGACGGCTCGCGGTAATCATACAGCCAGCACTGTCCCGAATCTAGACCTCAAAAACTACACAGTGTGCGCAAAGCACAGTGACTATAGCGGTGGTCAGGGAAACTGGCGGCTGGCTGCGAGCGCACTGTTGCCGTACATGCGAATATTCTCGCGTAGCACTCTTTTTCCTAACATTAGAAAATGGCAACACTGAGCGTTTTGTGTTGCCTCGAACGAGCGTCAACGCACGAACTATTACTACAAGCAAGCACTCTTTTAAGTGTTCGGTTTGGCAATGGCGCGTTGGAAGCCGCCCGTCTGGCCACAACTATAAGTATGAGCCAAACCTCGAAATGTAGAGAGGTAGTTGTCAGGACGAACTAAGAGACAAGTAGAGCAAAAGATTGAAGGCAGAAACATACAGTAGCTTTTTCTACTTAGTTCTTTACGGCTCATCGACGTCGAGTTAATTAGAGCCGCGATAGGAATATGGTGTTGGAGGAAGGAACGCAAAGTAACTTCACCATGGTCTTTTAAATTAAATGATAAAATTAAATGATAAAATGATAACATGACGCTAGTGCAACTGTTACTGCCTTGGCGTCATTTTATCATTTAATTTACCGAGCAACATTGTATTCGCCATGGTCTGTTGAAGGAACCATCCCGGCATTAGCCTGGCGTGATTTCGGGAAACCACGGAGAATTGAAATCTGGATGCCCTCCCGAATGCCGTGCCAGAGCGTTACTACTCACGCACCGGGCTCAGCACTCGGACAGAGATTAACAGCATAGTGCTTCGTGTCTAACCAACACTTCAGCCCCTCTCCGTCTTATGTGTAGAAAAAATAATTTCATGTGGCTTTCATACGTGATTCTAATTTATGTAGCCAGATTCTTGTTCTTATTTCATTCTTTTATTCCGAGAACTACAAACAAAATCGCAGTAAGCATACAGAGTGGGAAACAAACTTGCGGGTAGGACAGAACAAGAATAATTCTCAAGTGGTTGATAAAGGAAGTTTGGTGAGACTTAACTCTGTTTATTTCATCTCCATCAATGCGATATTGGTCAGTGAAAAAGCTCAATTCTTTGTAGCAGAAATATAGGTTTGGTAATGCAGCAAAGCATTTTCCGCACAATCAAAGTAACCACAAGGAACACTTACTTCGAACAGTTGCATTTTTGTCAACGTTAAATTCCACGTATTTAGATACATGAAAGGAAGAAGTGGTGATCCTATATTTGACTCTGCCGTAAGAATTTACTGTAAGCGCTGAATCTTTTTAATTCTGTTTAGTACTTCAGTATTAAAGATATACTGTACGCAGATACTCAAAGTGAAGTGCTAGAATACAGCGGTAGCCTTCATTCCTGAGGTTGGGTGCAGACATTGGCTTCAAGTGAAGGCTGTTTACTGAATGGTGATGAGGTGGAACGTGCTGCAATACTAGACCAGACACACAAGGTCCACCCTTTTGCAGGTATGTACCACAACCTACGATTATGACTGGTTTCAGGTTAGTGGTGCGAACCTGCACTCAACACTGGAACGAGGTTCTTACTCTCCGAAACACAATATTAACCGCTTGACTGAACGTGATGGGTGAGCTTTTAAGGCTCTGGACTCGAATTTGGGAGGTCGCGGGTTCGAATCCCCGTCCGGCTATCCACATTTGCGTTTTCCATGATTTCCCCACATCGCTTCAGATAAATGCCGGAATGCTTCCTTCAAAAGGTCATGGCCAAATTCCTTCCCACTCCTTGTCGCCAGTCCTTTCCCGCCTCTAATGACCCCGTCGTCGACAAGGCGTAAAGCCATAAAAAATGTAAAAAGAAATATGGAAGAAATGGCCCACAATAATCACATATAAAAAAGAAACGAATCGTGGGTCCAATTTATTACAATAGCATGATCTATTAAACCGGAAGTATTCATCACACAATATTTCTATTGCAATCTAGTTTTCAAAATTTTAGATAATTTCACAAAAGGTGAATACATCTTAATTTTTCTCTATTATATTTTTTTAGACACGAATGGAACAGTTTTAGTATCAACAAGGAAAAAACGGAGGTAGTGCTCATTTAAAAGAATTGTTTCCGACTTATGGCTTTACGCCTCGTCGAGTTCACAAGAAAAAAATTCTAAATATGTAATGATTGCGCAGTGATCCCAATTTAATTTGAAAGTTTGTCGGAGTCACTATGTTAGCAACCGTTAATTTAAAATGTGCTTAACTTACGACGGGAAGTAGACCAGCAAAGATTAATCATTTCCCTACTAACATTTCTCATAGATAGGTAGGAACGAACTGTATGGGGTTTGCAACAGGAAACCATGAAAGACGAGTTGCACCCCAGGCTTCAACGTTCTTTTTAATGAGTATGAGAACATTTCCACACGTGTACAACCTATAGATAGATAAAAATATTACCAAATGCAGATTGCATAATAACAGCAAGGTTACAGGTACGGATAACTCTAAAAGATGGCCACTAGGATAGGGGGTTTCCAGTTGTAAAATTCTACATTGATAGCCGTGTAGACTCTAATTCACTTCAGAAATAAGTGACTGGGAAACTAAACTCGAAACATCTAACCGTTAGCAACTGCCTCGTGTACGTACGGTTCTTCAGTGTCCTATCCTGCAATTTGGACACGCTTCAACAATTCACCGAAAATCGGTTGCGTATTGGTTGGGAAGCTGTCACTAGATGTAACAGTGAGTTGAAAGGTCGCTGGCTGGTAGTGGAACAGTGCCTCGGCTCCACTGGAAGTAATGATGCGCTGCGGATGTTTCATCGACATACACTTTGCAACATTGTCAAGTAACGCCATATACGGCACTTGCTCTCTTTGATCCTTCGCTGATCATTGATTACTACTAATCGTATTATTGCTGTTGGCAAGTGGTTGAATATTATCTTTGGTTAGCTCCCTGCCTATCCTCTCAGCGACTCCAATTACATATGATAGAAAGGCATTTTCCCTATGTTCTTTATCTTGGTCACAATTGTGACAACGAAAAAGAGGAACAATAATAATTGTGACAAAGTTGAAGGAATGAGCAATGTATATATCCATTACACATCCCGGGCTAACCAAAAAAAAAAAACTTCGCGCTGCCCTGAAAAAAACTTTTAAGCTAAACGCGGAAGATAAATTACTTTATTACGAATGCCGAGGGTGTCTGATGTATTCAAACTTCCACCAGCCAGCGTGCCAACTAAAGTTGCATGGCAAGAAGAGGGGATATCTGGAACATGCAATAAGATAATTTTAATTCGAGATACTGTTGTTGGTTACAAATGTTAAGAGGAGCCCAGCGAAGAAAACTTAATAATCCAGTGAAAAATAAGTTATTGTAAGGGACCGAATGGTTTGATTGCTGATTGGCTATGATTGTGGGCTTTTAGTTGACTGACCTGAAGGATTTCTAACTATGTCTTCGTCTTCTGTCTTCTTCGACGATCTAATCTAACCTATCCTATTGATGCTTCTTCGTTCTTCTTGTCTTGAGGGCTATCTACTGTTACTATTGAGTCAGGCTGACACCATCCGTATTTCCGGTACGGAGCCGGTGATTATAATAATTAGCAGTTTGCAAGATAATAGCACAGGTGCAAGCGGGAATGACCACTAACTCTAGCAATGGAACGAAAATATTTAACTGGTAAAATCTTATTTAATTTATCACTAACAATTGCATAATTACAGACAATACGTGATTGCTACAAGGACGAGTTCCGAGCTAGCGTCGATTCTGGCAAGTTAACATAGTGATAAGTTGGACAAAATCTATCAGTCTCTGGCTGGTAATTACATGCTGGCAGGCTAAACTAACTGGTGAGAGCGGCCTAAGAAGTTAGTTAACCCATGACTGTCGCTATACTCAGAGCGAGTATTGCTTGTGCAGCTCTGAGGAAGATCTCTATTGACGTCGGTGATCGGCATTTCGTACTAAGCGTATCAGCAGTTTGATGAACAAACAAGCTCTGCCGACACTGTAACACGTGCCTACAAAGTTGTCTCGATGTATAACTTAATGTCTTAGAGTGTGAATATTCACCTAAAACTCCCAATAATTTCAATAAAAATCATAACGTCAATTCCGACATTGACAGTATAATAACTAAGTGGATACAGAATTTTCATAAAGATAGTTTGCATCTAATGTCTGTGGCAATTTGGGCTATTAATTAGAATAGAACGTACGCATTTAAAGTTTTCCCAGACACTATGGAGGGAACATAATCAGCCTTTCATAGCAGATGCAGCAGGCAGAAGTAGTCTTGAAGAGGATCCTAGTTGAGGATTGAAAAGTCAAGGAAAAAAAGGAAAAGAAGCACCGAAAAAATTTAATACAATTGTTTACAACCTAAATTCAGAAGGATATCAAATAAAGGGGGGGGGGGAGGAAATGGGCAGCATCTCTGCTTTTCCTACCCACCCGACATTTCTTTGATAGTTGAATTAACAGCATAACTCTCAAATCCGTTTGGACGGAATCGCGGGCGCATATAGTTTAACACAAAACTAGGGATGTAAGCTATTGCCTTACGATTTTGATCTACTCGGGTATTGGTTATAGTTGTGTGTGACTGCGGGACGCCGTGCACGAATGGACTGTTATTTCACGCGTCGCACTGAGGCAGACCCAGTCACAGGTGTGACCTACAGACGGACGCGCGTGACTGGGGGAGGTCGACGGCAGTGTCATTATCGAGCTGGACTCGGTTCCGCAGTCTCTGTACCGACGACTCCGAATGAGACTTTTTATTCAGCTAGGGTATTCAGGACGTCACTCCACCCCGTTGTTGATTTCGTATAGGAATTCAAAGCCAAAGCTAGATTTAAATTCTAAGTTTATAACAGTAATTTGTTTATGGAACATCTTGGTTACCAGTAAAAAAAAAAGTTGTGTCCTCGGATGCGTGGACGGAATTTTTAGTTAGTCTGTATAATGTGGCGTTTCAACGTGAGGACCAGTAAAATGTTAAAAATAATTCTACGGACCACTGATTTACTGGGCATAATTTTTTTACCTATGCGTATATTATTCATCAACAGTGCCAACTGTTACCAACACGTATCACTGTCCCTTATGATCTACACCTATCATAAGGCTCCCTTAAAACTGTCACTAACTCAGACCTAAAGGAACCCCACTCTCTTTGATACCGATAGAAAACGTATTTACTGAATAGAACACTATAGTGATCACGCAATCATATCCTGGAAATACCAGATTTTTGCTGTTCGTTGAAATATGCATGGCTTTAAGAAATTGCGGCATTTATCTTATACTCTTTTATAGCCTTATACTGTACGGCAACAATTTTAGAATTTTTTTTATGTTTAATTCAGATAGAATTAAATTGTTAATATTCTGCCCGCGGACCATACGTCCTATCTTAGTAGATCAAAAGGTGAGAAAGGGCCAACTAGGCATAGTGTATGAACGCATTAAGAGTTTTTTACGGTGTGTCAAACACACTGTAAACTATTTTCATAAAAACCCGTTTTTAATCCATGCTCAGCTTTTTACTGGAGAAAGGACTTGAAGCAAATTAGCTGCGAATGTGTGAGAGTTGAATACAAATGTTTGTTGGTTACACGATCTCCGAAACGTTTTTGAGTAACTATAATGGATCATTTCAGCTTTCACTCGACGATCACCGAAAGCCGCGTATTAGACGTCATCAGCATGTGTGGTACTCTACGAGCACACTATCTAATATCTGAGGCCACCAACCATTTACTGTGTACCAGTTCTGTAGCAACAGTATCAATACGTAGGGTGAATCAATTATCATCTAAGAGACGAAAAGTACCGTGCCATTTCACTCGACTCAATGGAAACGGGGATTGTTGTTTGTGATGGCTGAAACTCCTAAAGTGGTTTGGACATCTCGCCTGATGAAGACAGCGGTGGTTGCTGCCGAAACGTTATGGACAGAAGAACTTATCCGGCAGAATACCCGACAAGAATTAGTCCTAAACTCATAGTTTACACGCTAGAGATCCGCAATATCTGACGTGGGGAAACACTAAGGATCCAGTTTTGACACCCTAGTCAGGATCAATGGCCTTCGTCATTACCGTCGTTTTTTTTTCTTGTAATCACCTATGTGAATTATTTATTTGTCAAATGATTCCGGAGAACCAAGATAATAAATAACGGACTTCCACTAAGTCAGTCTAGGCGGTAACTTATAGCTTACATCACCTGAAACTTTCCGCACCTGATGAAGACAGCATAGCCGGCTGTCGAAACGTTATATTTTTATGACGCTGTCTGGCTGAGCAACCGTGAAACTTACATGGAAAGATAATATTTATTTGTGGTTTGAATTATTGGATTAATTACCGCAGCTGCAGAGTGACGTTGAGGGCGTCTACCCACTCGGCTATGCCTCCAGTAGCAGCCTGGAGAGCAGACAACACCTGTTCACAGTCACCGAAGGGGTCGTTCTCAGCCCCAGAGGTGCAGCGTTGCACGGCGCAGGCCATGGCCTCTGCTGAAGGGGTATAATTGGCTCCTACGCGAACATTAGGATGGTCCACAAACCACACATTTCACATACAAAACGGCACTTAAATTATAAAACTTCGCACAGTTTATACATAGAGTAGCCTCTAAGCCCATCAAAAATGACTGGTGAAAGGAAGCTCCTGGCAGTTGATTGCGACTGACTAAATTAATAGACTTGTTGTTACGTAATGCTCATAATCTTATTTTGTAATTGGTTTATATTTTGGTTGTAGTTCACACAGCGATACAGATGGAACTTCTACTAAATCAACCAAAGAAATTAAAAATAAATTTGTAATCCCAAAACCTTATGCTATAATATTGAATCTATTTTTTGTCCAGGTTTCATTCGGCTCTATAAAAACGGAACTACTTCCATCTTTATGAAATAATAACTTCAGTAACTCGGCGCTTATGAAAGCAGCTTAAATTACCAGTTCAAAGAACACGCCAATGGAACTGTTTAATTTATTTATTGCTGCGTCGTACGCGTTTCACCTCTCATCGAGGCATCATCAGCGACGAAACTGTGTTACAGTTTTTATATACAGTTTTATATACATTTTTATCCTATTATTACGTGATTATGAGCATGAGATATTTTATAGCTAATAGTTACTTACATTTACATTCTTTTAATACGGTATGCAGCTGCGCATCTCCGTTTCTTTATACAACGCATGCTGGCCCCAACAGACGACAGAAGTATGAAAACACACAATAGTGTAAACACGATACAGGTGAACCATGCTTTGTATAAAGAAACGGAAATGCGCAGCTGCATACCGTATTAAAAGAATGTAAATGTAAGTAACTATTAGCTATAAAATATCTCATGCTCATAATCACGTAATAATAGGATAAAAATGTATATAAAACTATATATAAAAACTGTAACACAGTTTCGTCGCTGATGATGCCTCGATGAGAGGTGAAACGCGTACGACGCAGCAATAAATAAACTAAACAGTTGCATTGGCGTTATCTTTGAACTGGTAATTAATTAAGCAACTGTGGAAACATGGCCTGCAACAACATTGCAGCTTAAATTATTTATGAAACTAAATTCACTGTGAATTCTTCTGTAAAAAACTGTCAGTTGTCATTCTGGTCCTATCTGCATTTTCACATAACAACACCTTATACTAATATTGCTGTTCAAAATTCATAGCTTCTATTACCCGCGTATACATTCACTGTATTGAGAGCTAAATTTGACTCACTGGAAATATTTACGTCTGATATAGTGACATCAGTAATAGAAGCAACTAAAAATTAGTATATTAATTTAAAAGCAGTGGATACTTTTACTCTTGTGTTTCGGCAAATCATTTTTTTGAGTATATTATAACAGTGACTTAAAAATATCTACGTCGAATATAAATCTTGTAAGTCCGTCAAAAACGAGGTACTGAACGCAGTATTTTAACAATTCGTTTCTTCACTGACTAAGCATAATTTTTTATCAATTTTGAAAATGATGTAATATAGATATTTCTTAGCTTACTGTAACGAACAGTATCGCTGTACAGACATTATAAGAAAAATCTACATCGAACGAATTTTAATTAAGAAAAAGCAATTAATATGTCAAATCTTACGAAATACAAACTTTTCTTTTAGTGTGCTGCCCGCTGATTTACTCGTGGATGTTCAGCAAAGTGAACCATTATTAAATAACGCCCATAACCTGGAATATCTTCGGTCGTTGTTGGTTGGGCAGCGGAGGCGGCAAGCGTGACGTCTCTTTCTCGCAGTCCAACGTAGTTGGGTCCAAAATACATCTGCCAAAAGTAAAGATCGAACTGCACACCAGGACGGTGGAGATCTGACGGGTATTGGGAGCAAGACGTCTTACACAGTGAGTGGCACATCCTGGCTAGAACTCCATCTCAATAAAAGTAAAATATATTGATGGATTCAGATATAAGTTATTATCGACTTTATTTGTTGCAAGACTCATGGACATACAGTGGCTCTACCATTCAAACCTGCAGTACACAAATCTGCCTGCGCCACCCTTTCTCAAACTAGTTTCCACTACTTTGAAATCTTTGGTTTCCGCGCGAAGAAATTGTGCCTCTTAGAGGAGAATATTGATCCTCTTTTGGCCTGCAAGCTACCGTGCACTGCATTCTGTAAACACGTATCTCTGCAGCAGTGTTAATGTTTTTGTTGTAATTTGTTTTTGTTTATGTTCTGTTCTGAACGGTAGTTAACGTTTTGCAAACTATCGATGCACTCGCATCCTGAATTCGAACCCAGAAGTCTCCTTGTGCTCTAGGACGTGTTGACAGCGTGTCACCGGGTACCATTATAGTACCAGTATTCTTCATATACCGGGTATTTCAAAAATGACCGGTATATTTGAAAAATCAATAAAAACTAAACGGACAGCGATAGAAACACACCGTTTGTTGCAATATGCTTGGGACAACAGTAAATTTTCAGGCAGACAAACTTTGGAAATTAGTTACAATTTTCAACAACAGATGGTGCTGCAGGCGATTTGAAAGATATAGAAGTAAACGCAGTCTGTGAGTTCTCCATTCTGTAAGTCGTCTTTCTGCTGTAAGCTTGTGCTGTTCACAGATTGCAAGATTGCTGTGGAAAAATGGTTTATTCCTTAGAACTTTAGATTTTTCCAGACTTCAGCGCCATCTGTTGTTGAAAATTGTAACTAATTTCGAAAGTTCGTCTGCCTGAAAATTTACTGTTGTCCCAAGCATACTGCAACAAACGGTGTATTTCTATCGCTGCCCGTTTAGTTTTTATTGATTTTTCAAATATACCGGTCATTTTTGAAACACCCTGTACATGATTATAAACCATCTTGTCTATGAGAAATACAGGATTCAGAAAATAAGGAGTTTCCTCTTTTACTTTGTCTATAGCTTTTGGCCTTTTGTAGCCACTGAGTCAGCAGTAATTGTGTTTCGTAGTGTCAAAACTTTCATGACTTTCTTATTTCTATTGCGTTTTTGACAAAGGACAAACGCAACTCTTAGAATCGCCGATCACCCAAGTTGATCTTGAACGGGCGACGCTCTCTGGCCCAAGGTCTACGACAAGGCTCCGTTGTTACGCAACGGCGCAGGGAACAGCCTGCCATTCTGTATCATTCACTGCTACTGGCATGGCGCAACGCTTTCATATCTGAGTTTTGACAAAAACACCCAGTGATTACCCCTCTCTCCTCGATGGTTCCAGTCCCATTGATAATATGGTTTCCTTCGTTCTGCGAAGAGAGAGGGAGTTGCATTACTCTCAAAACAAACCTGATCCAGCCTCAGGTCTGTTTCACGGGATTCAGGTTCTGCCGCAACTCGGATATCCAAGTGTAGGTCGGCAGTAAGAGTGAGAATTCCAAGCATGCGAACTTCACACGCGACTGTTGCTGCCTGCTTCCTGTTTAGGTTAATTTAATTGTGGTGGAACGCATGCTCCAGTGACAATTTTCTTACATAGTCATTTTCTTCTTAACTTTGCTCTTCTTAATTTTCCTCACTCTCCGTCCTATCCACTTAATTACAATCTCTGACTGCCTTGACTGCCTTACCTACAAAAGAAAATTTTTACCCCTCCCTGATGCCGCAAATCGAATGCCAACTTGTGATCATGGTGATGATATCTTCTCTTCCATGCACAGCTCTTAATTGCACTGACTGGTTCAGTTACTTGGCATAATCTATCTATATCTATAAAACAAAAACCGGGTATATTTGTGCCAGAAAAACTCGAACTCTACTGAGAAGATTTCGGTGGGCGTTTTCACCGTTTAAAGCTTAGAATATCAGCTCAGTTGTTTGGTATGTCTTATCGCTTCTACGTTACATAACGCCGGAAGATTAAATGAAATTCTGAAAGTATGGTGAGGAATACCACAGATGGAACCACTAAATGCAGCACGCTTCGCACTAAACATACAGTTACAATGTCTCTGACCATAGCCTTTAATGAAAGCAATAAGATAACTTTACAATAATAACTATTTTGCACATTAAACAAACCTTGAAGCATTCTTTCCTTTAATTCGGCATATTCAATTTTTAAACGATATAGATAGCTGTAAAAAGAACAGAGATTTTCTTTAACCACGATCTCTGGCAGTAGGCCCACACCCACATTGTCTCTGGCCATCAAAATTAGTCTTATGTTTGAATAAAATCATTTATTATTCATAATATTATTCTGGATTCACTTTTGATTTTTGTATAAAAGGCTGAATCTGCGGAGTTAAAGTATCTGGCGTTTCAAGCAAAGAGTATATCCATCCACTTCGCAATTGAAACAAATGTGAGTTTCTAACATAATCTAGCGTTGTTTAGTAATCTAGTAATGCAATTTCTTAACCAAATTAATGAAGCTTGATACACATGAATCTTTTCGGACGAATGAAAATAGTGTACGTGCAAATAAACTTCAACCTACCCGTTTCTTTATAGGGGGCGGGTGAGTCTAGGTTTGCTTTAATTCCGAAAAAAGTTGCCGCGAATTTTATGAATCTTTGTACAAATGTTTCTCATTGCGCGAATAAAAATTGCGTACGTCGACTATACCGGGCAACGCCGGGAATTCCGCTAGTATATAATGTTCCAGAACCAGGTGTCAGTCTGCGGTCATCAATTAGGCTAACTAAACGCTGGTATTGAATTCCTTGAAAGCAAAACGAGGATTATTCTACATTCCACCATAATCATACTCATTACTTTTATTATTATTATTATTATTTCATGTGAGAAACATACATAGTTACACAATAACAAATCTCAAATTGTGCTAGACTAAAACTATGCCAGGGCCGACGCTAGGATTCTCGAGCCCCAGGTAAGTGTTCTCGGGTCCCCCAATTTTTTTTACACTTTGATTTTTTAGATAAAGTCATAAAATTTTAATTATAAAAAATCAAATAACATCTTTTTCAGAATTTTTTTTTTTTTTTTTTTTTTTTTTTTTTTTTTTTTTTTGTTGTTTAATTTCCATTTAGCTAGAAACGCTGGACGGAGCGCCCCGGGTACTTTTGCCCCGCTTTAGACTGGTTTGATGCAATCCTCCATCCCTTCCTATCCTGTGCTAACCTCTTCATTTGTACATACCCCTTACAACCCACGTCCTCAATTATCTGCTTCATATATTCTAATCTCTGTCTTCCTCTACAGTTCTTACCTTCGACTGTTTACTCCACTAACAAATTAACCAATCCAGCATGTCTCAAAATATGACCTACCAGCCTGTCTCTTCTTTCCGTAAGCTTCTTCCATAAACTTCTTTTCTCACCCATCATTTCCAAAACTCGTTCATTTCTTACTTTGTCTGTCCACCTAATTTTCAGCATTCTTCTGTAGCACCACGTTTCAAATGCTTCAATTTTCTTTCTTTCCGGTATTCCTAAAGTCCATGTTTCGCTACCGTAAAGTGCTGTGCTCCACACATAGAGTTTTAAAAGTTCTTTCTAATTCCTAGATCAATATTTGAAACTAAAAGGTTTCTCTTTTTCATGAAGGCTCTTTTTGCTAGTGCTATTCTGCTTTTAACATCATTGCCCCGCTTACTTCTCCCTAACGCCGGCCTAACGCTGGCATCCTCCGAGTAGCAGTTTGACAAAGTCGACACTGGCACATGTGATGGACAGTCTGATCCTCTCCACAGGCACACTTGATGTTATCGACTTCAGCATAGCCTCCTCTTGCTAGGTTAACCTCCTGATCTCAGCCTGTCTGCCATCCCTTGTCATAGTCTGGCGATAAAATTTCTGAAAATCTTCCCCAGCCAGGGGTGGGCTCTCCTCTTAGCATCCCGACTTCAGTCTTTGCCTGTGCGATAAATGGATGAGTAATTTCATGGCCCACTTTCTTCCTTTCCGTGTTTGATGCTACTTTTCTTTGAACTAAAGATTATGCTTTTCTTGCGAAGCGGTGGAACCTGGATTTTAATAGCCGGCACGTTATTCCAAAGTATTGTCTCAGAATTCGGCAGCACTGATAGGAGCTCGTAGTTTGAGACAGCCATGTGGCACGATTTGCTGAGTGAGTCACAGCCAGTTCTTTGTGGGCTGGGGCAGCTGGCGGCTCCATTGAGAAGCCAGCCGAGTCCTCCGCGTCGTCCTTGTGCCGAATGTCTGCCAGACTCAAGGACAGCCGGCGGCGGGCCGGCGTGGACGGACACAAAGGAAAGCACCACAACCAGCGCAAACACTGTAAGCCTGCTGCACCAAAACTAAGCAAACATTTTAACTTAACCTCAAGTCCATGAATTACGTGAGGTGTTCCGTGAGATCTGGTCGGAACCCCTTCCCCCTCAAGTGATGTGAAATTTGACGGCTCTTCGCCCTCCCTTGCTAATCGACCTCGTGGATTAGTGAGACCTTTTTTATTAGCTCTCCTACTTCCGAAGGCAATAATCTCCCCCTAATCTCCCCCCTCAAGGTCGGTTCCCGGGACGTCCGGATCTCCCCCCCCTCCCTATTTCACCTCACATAATTAATTGGTGCCCCCTAAGGGAGTAGGGAAATTTTTTTGTGCTTAATGGTGTCAAGGATTGGAATAAATTACTAGATGACGTGATGAATAATTTAACAAAAACGCTGAATGAATTCAAAATCAAAATTCGTAAACGGTAAAAGCAGATGGATGGAGAAATTTAACACATTAAAAAACAAAAAACAAATGAACAACACATACCTGTAGAAAATAAAGCACTTTCTCCAAAGTCCTGTCACGGTCGCCATGTCACATAAGATAATAATACCAAAATAAGAAATGGGTAATTAGATATTTATGGAAATTTCCAGCGGTTCATGCTCTCCATCGCAATACAGTTTGTCACATTAAATATAACGACCATGTAATTAAATAAATATAATTTGTAGATTGAATTTCGTTTATTCGCCTAAAAGTTCTCTCATACCAACAACGACCGTGTTTGTGACAATCTTGATATCCAAAGATTCGCAGGTTCGTTTCTACTCAAGATTTATTCCATTTATTTTTACGCTAATATGAAGTTCGAAATTTCTCATTACACAATTCTTATCATTTCCAAACTCAATGTGATGCTAGATCAATCTTGTCTTGCTCTTTCAACTTTTTCTCACAACAATCCTTCTCATACCTCACTTCTTCTTTTTCAGAGATCTTATCTTTTCAAACTTCTCGGAGTAAACACCATTTATTAGACTTGCTATTCTTTTTTACGGATTCTTTAAATTTTTAATTTACCAATATTATGAACTACCATGTTACAAGTTCGATGATGTAACATCAGCACAGAATTTGATTTCATTTAATTTAATCGCAACTTCAGTGGGACAGATACCCAGGTGACATTTTTCCAACGAGCCTGAATGGTGAGCAGTAACGCACTGGCCTGGCACTGAGGAGGACGTGGGTTCGATGGGTTCAAATCCCCGTTCCGCAATCTAGATTTCAGTTTTCCAAGTTTTCCAGACATCACGCCAGGTGAATACCGAAATGATTCCTTCAAAAGGCCACAGCCGGATTTTTTCCCATTCCTGGCCCCAGTCCTTTCTCGCCTTTAATGACCTTGATGTAGACGAGAGCAAAACCATAACAAAAAGGACAATTTCCCTACACCTCTGCTATGCCATCTCACGATTCTTTTTAATCTTAAATCTTTTCAGTGATCTGGCTCCACCCGTCTACTTCTGCACCTTACAAATTTACATGGATATGTAACTAAAGACGCCACGAAGAAAATATAGAGCTCTCCCAGTAATTCGAAATCACCTCTTAAATCCAAAAATAATGTAACAAACAATAACACGGACATTATATACCATGTTCAGCGAGCAGGTGCATCAAATTCTTGCTTGTAGAAGAGGTCAAAATAATCCCAATATAGTTATTAATTATTTCAAAATAGTTAGTTCTCGAAAAATTTTATTTAGGAATCGTACCTCTAGCAGCTGAAGACGAAGAAGCAGGTGTATTTGACATATTTTCATTGTTTCCTCCTCATTCAGATCTCAAATAAGGACATTACTAATATATTTTATAACAATGTATCGAATAACAACAGTTCACTTGGGAATGGCGGCAGAGAAACGTCGTGTTATATAAACGGACTCACTCGAGAGAATTTCAGATATAACCATCAGTACTTAAAACAAACACATACAACGTACTTTTCTATTTGGCAGGAGATCTTTGTCATATATTTCAGCTTCGATGGAGACAAAGATATTTACAAAATTACGGTTAAACATAATGTTCATAAGCAATGCAAATCGTTCAGTCACGTGAACTTCCTCCCAGCTCACTTGGCGCCTTGCTCAGACGTTCTGCTTTTTAGTCGCGAAGTGTTGAATCTGTTTCGGCGCCATCTCGCTCTTTTTCTGTCTTAGGTTCCGCCTTCTTTGTCTGTGCTCTTTATGACAACACCAACTAACTCGCCTTCTTCTTAACGTCTTTCTTTTTCTTTATCAACTGAATTTTATGAAAAGATTACTTGTATTTAGAATCTCGCGAGGCAGGCATTGCAACGTGAATTCGTTTCACACTGTCTTTAACAATACCGTGTGCTGTTTCTGACACTACTATTAATGTATGCACTTTAATTAACTATTATTACAAAAAAAGGCGTTTGCAGTTACTTCTGTTAGTTTCGAATTTCTGTCAATTTATCACCAGTCCTACCATTACAAGAATAGGTCTCTGTCAAAGGTTTCGAAAGTGCAACAGAAAAAAAAATACTAATTAATGAGATAAAAGAAACATAACTACGGAATTCTATGTGAGCCTTTGCACCTATAGGTTGATTAATACTTATTGTGTTTCAATGAAGACTGGCATGCGGACATGATGTCATTGGATGCTGTTGATGGTCGTACCTTTCACTGAGTACGGATCTGGTTTACACTGCTTCCAAGCAATATTAGTTAGGTACCGTATATCACCCATGATCCATCTCCTTTGGGTCCAGGTGTCACCATTTCGTGTATATAATATCTGACGTAATATACTTACTAATAAATACTTTCCTGGTTTTCGGTAGGGCAACTATTTGATAAAGTTCTTATCATACTTTATTCACTTTAATATCTAACAGAAGTATGCATGTCAGATCATGTTAAACGTCTGAAAATTTTTTATTCAACGAAATAAATACTTTCCATTGTGTTCACTCCACAAAAGTACTTGTATAACTTTCATAATACCAGCATCTGCCTCGATGCGTTGCTTTCCTCTTCTGTCTCTCTGACTAGTAGATCACGTGACTCATGGCTATGACTTGCAATACACTTATATTATAAATTAACGTACTCTTTTGTAAATTAATTATTTAGGTTAATCCATTCATTGCAATTGAACAGCTAATACTGAATACCTGCAAGAAAAATAATAAGAAGTATGTACTTTAATAAAACGCGTGCTGCCTGAAAACTGGACACGAACTCGATATCTCGGCAATCTCAGGCGAGCGATGACGCCCGAAGTATTAGTTACATTAGCTGCCACCAAAGCGCTGCTTGGCTAACCAGGACATAACTGAATTTGGTGAGATCTGTTTGGTGGCTCAGTGGTTAAGGCGTGTTGCCGGAGACCGAAAGATCCCCGATTTGAATCCCGGTCTCGGCTGCGATGTTGAAAGGCCCTCAATCAGGCCTTAATCTCTGGCAAAGCTTGCTGTGTAATGTGAGGTGCGCCAGAACACTTCCGTTGTTAAACTGTACATCACACATTCCAGGTAGGACTGTCGTGTTAGACTAGGTGTCTATCATATGGACGGATTGCACGGGCAGTAATAATCCCTGTCGCCAGGCCATTACGGGCACACGAGTTTACTTTTTTTTATCAGTATATTTAGTAGATTCACGAACTTTTGGTGTAGAAAGTCATGGATGGAGTTGAGCTGTTTGTGATCACTGGAGTAGTAGAGCTAATGAAGCAGTTGTGCATCTGTCATCTAAATCCCGAAGCAGTGTTGGGATACCGATGTTGCGTCAGTGTGTTGTAATACTGACACGAGCTGCGCTTTGGCCGCTGCCCACCAGTTTGTGGTGAGGATGTGCCAAGGCCCCGGCGCCCAGTCTTCACGGCCGTCTCCACGCACGACTGCATCTCATGACGCGGACTTCCTGTCCCAGGCGTTTACTGCCGACGACAGTGCGTCCTGAGTATTAACCGAGTCAGAATAAAGCGACGGCCGAGGGCAACTGGTCCGCTGGCGCAGCACGACGGAGGAAACTCAACTACACCGACTCACAGTGGCGAACAGCTGCAAGATAACACGCAGTGTGTGAATTCCCTACAGTTCAACAGCTATGTTTTTGGTCGGTTTTCTATGCGGTTGTTTGGTAAATTAAATACTGTTGCACGCGATATTGTTGTGGAGGTACTTAGAAGCTAATAGAGAAATCAAACTATAGTCTATGATCCGTTATCTAGGTAGTGTACACAGGAAGCTAAATCGATCCACATAAAAAGCATTTATTCAACATCATATTATTCTTCTGTATGGGACTCCCATCTAAATGGGCTAATTGAGGCATTAGTACAGCCGCCTGATTCAGTTTTTTTTTTTTTTTTTTTTTTTGGCTTATGGCTTTGCGCTTCGACGAAGTCGAGGTCACTAGTGGTGGGAAAGGACCGCGGAATAGGAACGGGAAGGAATTCGGCCTTGGTCTTTTAAAGGAAGCATCCCACATTCGCCACACCATGAGTGATTTAGGCAAACCCAAATCTGGATGCCCGGATGGAGAATCGAACCCGCGTCATCCCGAATATATATAGCCGGAGGGGAGCGATGTTGAAGCAGTTAGGTTGGTAAGATCTGTAATTTCGACGGCGTTGCTCTCGGTAAAAGATAATTGAAAAATTTATGACAGACCTATTTCAGGATGAAAGCAAACACATAACACTGCCAGCAACATTTATATCTAGGAATAAGAAAATCAGGGCTAGAAAAAATTATTTTCTATACTCAATTTTTTCCATGAGTGATTAGGGATTGAAATACGAAGGGTTTATCGAGCGGGAAAACTTAGACAGCAGTAGGTCTCGACAAACTCTCCTGCCATGCTGATATGGGTTTTCCATGATTTTTCCAGATCGCTCCAGGCGAATGTCGGAATGATTCCTCAAAATAGCCCATGTGCGCCTCCTGCCATATCCCGTATGTCCATTCCGATGTGCAAATGGTTATACATTACACTGGAGTAATGCACACTCCGCCACCCACTTTCAGTGAATCGCGGAAAATAATAATAGTAGTAGTAATAATAATAGTAGACAGTTTTTACAATTATTTTTACCTTTTTACTAGAGGCGTAATAAGTGGGGGATCTTTACAAGTCGTTTGAACTGTTCATGTTTTTACGTACTTATTTTTGCACAGTTAGTGAGAGCTTTGGCAGCTGATAGAGAAGTAGAAACATTCAGCTCCTAAGCCCCGCAGATGCCGTGTAAAAAGCGCTGGTGTAGTCATTCTAATGTAAATTGTTGGAAATTATGTAAGGTAGTAAACATACTTATGTACGTTTAGAGCAACTTAAAACAAAATGCAAGAGACAACCCAGTTTCTCCATCGCCCCCGCTTCTAATGACCTGGATGTCAACGAAGCGTAAAGCCAAAAGAGAAGAAATCGAAACTCTTCACGCGCTACTCTTTTCAGGTCAACATAAACATTTACGAAACTTCAACAGACGCGCTCTACAGTCGTGTATGAACTTTCCGCCTCTGCTCTAGTCGGTTGACAACGAGTTGCATATTGTGAGTGTTTGCCTCGCATTCGGAAGAACGCGGCATCTAATCCCCATCCGGCCATCCATATTTGGTTTTCCATGGCTCCTTCAAAAGACCATGACCGAATTCTTTCCCGTTCCCTGTCCTCAATACTTTCCCGCCCATAATGACTCCGGCGTGGGCGAGGCGTAAAACCATAGCCAAAAGCTAACCCTCACCAGTAAGATTCTTTCACAGTTCGATGTAATTGTTTTGTGTGTATGTTACTCTTAGCTTACTGGCTTCCTGTTTCCGTACCAAAATCTACTTCAGTGAAATATTCTCTCTCATTTGTTGCCCATATCAGATGGTAATTTATTACTTTATACCACAGTTACAAAATGGAGCATTGTACCGACCTTATGTCATAATACAGTAGACCAGCGACACTTTGTGTAGTAAGTAATGAGCGATTTTATTCAAATGTATCGATGATATCCGGAATAAAGGATCGATCAATCGATTTCCACATAGTTACGCTAGTCTCGCAGAACGATAGTCGCGGAGTAAATGTGATAAAGTGCGTTTTCATACAAGTTTGTGAAGATATGTGGAGCCATAGGTGATTAAACATTCAACTTGTGACTATTTAACAACTATATTTCACGAAAATTTCACACCTATTCATCATTTATATAGCCATTTTACATTTAAAAAATAAACATAAAACAAGTCTAATTAATGTGAGAACACTCCAGAGAATTCGAGACAAATACTGGAGTTAGACAGGGCGACGGTCTCTCATCAATCCTATTTAATATAGCCCTGGATGAAGTAGAAAATGGGAGAAAACGAACACCCCAGTAAAATAAGCAGAAACAGACTAAATATCTCATCCTTGGCCCTCGCAGATGAGCTGGCTATTCTGCCAGAAAGTGAAAAACAAGCCATCAAACAAATAGAATCCCTCAAAGAATTAGCAGAAAACGGTTTTTTTTTGGCACACAAACTGAACATAAAACAATGGGAAAATCAACAGAGTTACTGAGTTTAAATACTTAGGCGCAATTATCACTCCAACAGGATTCGAAAAGATGGTACAAAAAATAAATTCAACAAGATGAAAAAGGCCGTCGGCTAGACCTGCAACGTCTACAACAAAAAAAACATAGGAATCCAATCAAAAATAGGCATTACAATACAGTTATTAAACGCAACGCTTTCTATGCCACAGAAACACTTGCAGCAAACTCTAAGAGGGACATCGAGGACATCCAGAAAGAAGAACGAAGAATCATCAGGAAAATTATTGGACCAACCAAAAAGGAAGAAGGCTACAGACTAAAGTCAAACAAAACAGTAGAGTCCCACCCAAACATAGCCAACGACATCAGAAAACGCAGACTAAAATTCTACGGTCACATCTACAAGATGTCAGATCAGAGATTACCTAAGCAGATATTCGACCTCATTCAATCATTAAAAATGCCTAACACCTGGTTCTATCAAGTAAGACAAGACCTGGAAAAAGCAAATATCAAGATATCAGAAATCTTGGATCGTAAAATCTTCAGACAAAAAATGCACAACTGGGTAGTTATGCCAGAAAAACAAAGCCAAGAGGACCGGCACAACTTGGACAGAAGAGAGAAAACTTGCCTTCAGTAAACGGATGCGAGAATACTGGAATGGCAAAAGAAACTCAGACAGAAAATGATTAAGTTTTCCGTGATATTTATAGGCCAAACATGCAGGAAGTTTGAAACCAGATATAAAGAACATTTAAGGGCATTAAAATACAATAACCATTCAACATTCGCAGAAAACCTACCAGAGCATAATCACCAACCCACAAACATAGAGACAGACATGCAAATACTAACCATTAATAATAGCAAACCACAAGTACTAACATTTCAGGAAAACTACCACATTCACAAATCAATGCCGAAGAAAAGAAGATAATAAATGAATACATGAACCTGACGGACGCAACACTATACACAGTACTTAAAACGAAATAAAAAACACAACCATCTACCATAAAAAGACACAGCCAATAATAAAAATACACCAAACTAAGCACTAACACATACTTAAAAGCGCCACCCACCGAATAAAACAGAAGACAAACGATGAATAAAACCTGCCGATCAGCGATGTACACCACACAGCAAACAAATGTAAGCCACCAGAAATCAGATATATTACAGTGCAGTGAAAGTACTACGACATTATTTACAAAGATGCAACCAACACCTGTAATGCAGAACTGCTGCTACCAATATAACTGAACTGAAATACTGTACAATTATAAGCATATGTGACCGATGAAAAATGTAAGTAGACCTATATATGTATATACCATAATTTTCATGTTTAAAATTGTGACATAGAACAAATGTAATTACATGTATAAACACCCAACAGACAGAACCGCTGTAGATGCTTCAGAGAATGAAGTGAAACGCGTTCGGGAAATAAAACAACTTATTCAATTGCATTGGCGTGACAATTATTCATAAAAAAATTTGATCCTATCGGAATTTAGGAAATGGCCCACAATATCCATATGTTTATAGGTCTATTTGCATAAAATAAATAAATAAAAAGTCTAGTCTCGATCCGTAACTCTTACACGCGTAGAACGCCCACATTCAGGACAGAATGCTAAAAGAACTCACAAAATGTAACATTCCTCTCCCAACCAACGCTTCCATCCTGCTCTCCTCAAATAAACACGAAATATTAAAAATCATAATGACCTTCTTTAAGGAGGGAAACATCCAATTATAAATTTTAGACAAGTAGAAAATCCAACAGGAAACGGCGACGGGAACAATGTTAGTACATTTACAATCGTACACCAGTTGAACAGATATATCCTCATACATATCAGCCAGTCATATTACTAGAATTTGAAGCCATAGTGAACGATTAGGGCACCAGTGCTATACATTGACCCAAATAGAATTAAGATATCCCGCAAATTGTATAATAAACACTCTACGGCGCAGATAAGAAATATAATGAATTAAGTGATTACATGTCGACTCATTATAGTATAACACCAAGAAGTAAACAGATAGATATAGAACTGTAAAGGAATTGAAATGTAAAAGGTCATACAATGTAAACTGTTGTGTATAGAACTGTAAAGTAATGTAAATTATGTATATTTAAAACTTTAAAGGAAATGAAATGTAAATTGTTAAAATATGTAAATAGAACTGTAAAGTAATTAAATGTGAATTGTCATAAAACGCAAAGAATTTGGCTGTGTGGCTGATAAGGCCGAAAGCCATTTAAATTTAAAAAAAAGTTCAGATATTACTCTACAAAGACATGACGTGTATTTTATCCTATTATCGTTGTTAGTAATGACGTCATCGCAACCCGCCAGTGTGGCTCCGTACACTGAGTCGGGGGTGTCGAGCACTGGTCCCTGCCTACCGGCCGTCCTCTATGCAGTGTCCCGCAGTCACCAAGGTGGCCGCCTCATAAACTACACGTCACACTCACACTACCCACACACAGAACATAGTTACGCGTTTCGCAGGTAGATGGCAACACAACTTTCCTCCCTGCGAGGCGACAAGCCGGGCAAATCCCAAACACGTCGACCCTGCGGTAGGGGATAAGTGCAAGGAACGAGAAGAGAAGAAAAGATGTTCCCTCGTGCTCAAAGTTCAATATTTTGTTTGGTTAGAAATACCAGAGGGAACAGATGTTTTTTTTTCTCTCTCTCTCCCTCTCTCAAGTAACCTGTGACTAGTTACTTTGGCTCCTTTGATATTTAATATAACCAAACTATGAATGTCGTGGTTGTGAGTACTCCCACCTGTCAGGACGCCAGCTGAGTGGTTAGAGGGGAGCGCTACCCTCCCTGATGCAGCGAACACAAACCGAAAATGGGGGCTGCGATGCGGGCTCCACGCCCCATTAACCTCTCCAGCTCTCCGCTCGTTTGCCTCTATTGAATCTGAGTAAAGAGTCGGCACAATCGGTCCGGTCCTGATAGACAACGATCAGCCAACTAAAGGACCACGTTCAACACACAGAATAGAAGAGGTACACGAAAAATGGTACACCTAACGATTAGTACAGAATTTGTAGTAAATTCATTTTTGTGTAATATAAGTTAATACAATGATGCGTCTCACCTGATTTCAGCAGGTGACGTGGTTGGTGTACATCCAGAACATCTCACCAATTCGCAGTCTTACTGTTATTTTTTAGGATTGTCTCTGGCACCTGAGGACGCAGGTCTAGAGGCTGTTCTGGAGGGAGTTACATCGCAGCTGTATGGAGTAATTGAACTGGAGTGGTTTCCGCAGCGGTGTCCGTCACTGCAGCCTGCGGAAGGCCCCTCTTTTGTCAGGTCACACTCCTAAATCTCTTCCTCTGTCTTAGAAAAGTTCGTGTCACTTCACAACTAGCCGTTGGTAAAGGCTTTTTTATGACACCCGTCTTTAAAACCGTTAGTTCCGCGTTCCTTCAGAAAATCGCTGCTTTCACGGCATTTTCAGCTATTCAGTACGTCCATAATTAACACTCCCAATCACACAGTTCTCAACAATAAATGTTTTGGAGATGTAATGAAATTTTACACAATACCGTTCTCCATGACTATCTGGACCATTAAAACTGCAAACATGAAATGAGAACTAGCGCCATATAAAGCTTCAGTCGATCTTCTTAAAAAAAATAAAAAAATAAAAAGGGGGTCATATAACTCAGATGTAAGTGAAAAACAACTTCTGTCAGCCGTGAGATAGGCAACACAGCATAGCAGAAACTCAGTCACGAAACCCAGCAGCTCTATGGTTCGTAACAAGAGTGTATTTAATAAATACTGCAATACACTTTACAAATAAAATGTTAACGGGTTGTGCTTCAGAAAAACGTTAGGATCATGAAGAGAAAAGTGCATACATACATAAAATCCTGAGCAAACCTCCCCATTCTAACTATATTTCGATTCCTATTTTGTCGTCTAAAATATGTGTTGATATCTATTTGCAGGTACCTTCAAAGATTATCTAGATATCATTAACAATATTGCCTCAATAACTGTCAACTGGCGCAGTATAATAAGGACTAGAAACATGAAATACTTTTGCGAGTAGCTGTTGTGAAATACCGCCCTTGAGGTTAGTTCTTTGTTTCCTTGATGTTGCACTTGCATTGGTTCCGTCCCTGCCGCTGCTGCTTATAAGCCTAGAAGTTCGAGGTCATTGAATATACTGGGCCTTCAAAAATTTCTCCTTCAACGCTTTTTGCGCTTCAAGCGAATGCGAAGGTTGTAAAGTTGCAGTGATTACACACACTATCGGGCGAACTACGAGTCCTAGAGAGCAGATGTGGTGTTCATGTGGAACAGTCGACTTCGAGAAACACACAGACACGATGCCATATTTCATTCCTTGTTCTCGGTTTTAAGTTAATGAGCTATGTATTTAAACTTTCAGATACTGGGGAACCTCGAATATTTTGTACCTCTTTAGAAAATTTGTTTTCTTTGCACTTTATCAATACTAGGTAACATAAGATATGGCTGTATCTACGGAGATTTTTATTGCACAACGAATTAAATGTTGCTCCAGATGCGGTTGTGACAGAGTCTGAAGGGTCCTACACTGGTTTAGCGGCCCATAGGGCGTTAATCCAACAAATCGAGCTCGTAATAACAAACCTGGATCCGCGAAAAGAAAGTTTTGGTTCAAATAGATTTTTTTTTTTAATATTTGGCTAACTGATTAATGGCTAAAAAATTGTATTGGCCATAAATATTAATTTTTTTTCTGACCAGTGGCGCCACAATACAGAGATTTTTGCCCTTATTCTTTGTGCAAATAAGTTTCTTAGACACATCAAAGTGAGACTCATAATTTCGCAATTTTATTTTTCTTCAATCCCACGAAAGAGGTCAGACTAAGTGGTCTAGGTCATGGTGCATACCGCAAATACAGGCCCGTGTGCTTGTAATGACCTGGTGACAGGGTATTTATGGACTGCGCAATCCACCCCTACTGTGGCCGCCAATCTTAACCCTGTAATCCAACCGGGTATAGGGGAGCAACACCGTCGGAACCACGGACTTAATTCTCATTACACAGCTAACTGTACTAGAGGTGAAGACTGGGATTCGAACCGGGGACCTTACCATCTTCAGTCAGACGTCTTAGCCACTGAGCCACTAGACCGCTCCACTAATAAGGTGGTACTCTACCCTTCACAGAAGACGTATTTCTACTGTAACATGCTGGCATACAACATTACTCGTTACGGTCCAAAATCATCTGCATCGATAGTTTCTTGGATTGCGCTATCATCACAAGTAAATAATATCGAACCTAATAAACCAAGCCCTCTTACAAACAGGAAGCTCTGTCGAGGATCGAATGTTAATCCCCAGACCAGATGTCGCTAATGTACTATTGTCTCCGCAAGTAAAATATCTTCGACTTCCTGTAAATTTTCCGCTGTGAAAGTATGTTCTCCTTCCCTTGTCAGAATTAAATGCATTGATGATTAACTGTTCACATGTTGCCGAGTAAGAAACAAAGAACATTTACGAATATGTAAGAAATGACAGTTCTGGTTTGGAAGTAATATCCTTAAGCTAAATATATTAAATACAGACTGCCCTCAAATCGTTAAATTCCAAATTTAGTGAGGCAGACAGGATCTTGAAGATTATAACACAATATCGTAACAGTTTCTAACGTTTTACCTATACTCTGACAAAAATCTTATTTTTTATTGTTATGTTTATTTACAAAATTTCTGCATATCCACTTTGAGTTAAAGTAATTAAATATCGATAAGTTATCAATACGCAATGCATGTATACGTTGAAAGAGAAAAAAACCTTCTAAAATTAAAAATCAATATTCAATGAGTTTAGGTTATTGTTGTAGCATTAATCTGCGAGACAACTTTAAGTTAAGGAAACTAAATCGTAAACGTTTTCCAAAATCTAAGATCGTTTCTTTTAGTGGCTGGTCCCAGCGCGGTCGGCCTCTTTGTACTTCGTCCGCCTTGCCGTTAGGAGAGCACAGCAAACATTGTTTTTTCCCGCCGACCCTCACTTACCACCAGTTGCTCCCTCTAGCAGCCATTCACCTGAACCTTCCACAGCGACCTCTAAGTACACAGTACCAGCTCTCAAGGGCGCTCTCCCGCGCTCTAACAGTGCAACATGTTCCCGTGGGAAACAGTAAAACAGCGATTACTAGGCAAGAGGAACGTTCTTCTTCCCAGCGTATTACGTAGGTTCTGCTAACACTATTTAGTTGCCACAACGACGTTTACCAACTGGCCGGAAGCGTAGTCGCAAAGAATGTTGAATGTTTGTAGCCGCGTCTGGTTTCTGCGATAAATAACAGACCAAGCGTAATTGTTCCCATCTGTCGATGAATCGTTATAGCGTAGTGAGCCTTCGATGCCGCCAGATATTAATAATTGTTTCTCCTAGAGTGAAAACATCGATGCACGGAGTTTTGAGTGTTGGGACTGAGCACCTTCGGAAAAGAAAAATGAAGAGAAGAAATAGCTGAACTTGTCGGTCGAGAATAAATATCGCGTTCTGGTAAAGGGTGGGATGGATAAGTAATAAATGTCTCTTAATTAATACGATAGCTGAAGTACCAAATACAAAAAAAAGGAAAAATGGTTGCATTAGTAGTGGATATATATATAAAAGCTTGTGGTCAACATCTAGTGGAACGAGCACTCTTTGGGCGTCAGTGATTTTTTGTGAAATTAAACCAGCAATAGGGAAATAGGAAACGATCCTGATTAAGACGTACTGCATCGATATGGATGACTGTTACCGTGTGTTGGTGAATCTTCGCTGAAAGAGAAAGCTGAGAAATTGGATGGAAGTCTTATTAGCAACAGTGTACCGTTGGTATCGCGGTAAGTTTACTTTAAAAAAAAAAAAAGAGAACTCATTAAACAAATAGATTCGAAACTATATGAACTTTTATTTCAAATAGTACCTTATAATTATTTGCTGTGCTAAAACAAACTAAAGCTCTGATAGACTGTTGTCAGCCGTATAAAGTTTTAAGGAAAAGAACTGGCGACTACAGAGACATTTCATTATTTTGTTTCATGTATCATACTACTCCGACATATTCGTTTACGATCCTCTCATCCGGGAGGATGCCAGTTCAAATTCCCGTCCGGGCATCTAGATTTGGGTTTTCCATGGTTTCCCCAAATAACTCCAGGCGAATGCCGGGATGCTTCCTTCAACACGCTCTAGAACGCCTAGTTTCGTGATATCAACTGATCTGAAGATTTGCTAATAGTGAAATGCACGAACAGAACCAGCGACAACTATGCGACAGCGTGCAAGTTTTGTTGCGTTTGGTATGGATTCATTTGAAATGCATAGTTTCTGGATGGGAAGTTGGGGTGATTACAGAATATCGCCAAGAACCATAATCGGGATAGTTGCTTGAACTTGGTTCAATTGTACCTCCACGTACCAGATGCAAAGGTGATCTAGTGGTTACGAGCAGTTAAAAAATAAAGTAAATTTGAAAACGAATAGAAAGATGATACCAGTGACAGGCTACAACCCTTGATGATGCTGAAATACTTTCTAATATTTTCTTGTCGCTCTGTTTATTTGTCTGTTTCCATCTAGCTACAGTCTTTTAAGCAGGTTATTTTAAATGGACACTACTCTATACAGGATCTGTGACGTTGTTATTAATCGATATTTCTGTACTCAGGGTTACACACTTGCTAATGCTGCATTATTTTCTTGTAGAGAAATAGATTACTTAAACTCATATCAACGATTTTTTTTTAATGAAGTATCAGACGTTTTGCAAATTGTTACTCTCTTGATGTGACGTCATCCCATCGAGGTAATGACCAATTATCCATGATGTATAGTTTTGACAGCGGTTTGGTAGTTCAGTGGTTAAAACATCTCTGTGGAGAATAAAGGACCCTGTTCGGACCGCAGTATCGGCTGGGATTTTCTAAGGTTCCCAACCCGACCTTCACCTCTGGCACAGTGTAGTGTGAAGTACAGCACAACACTTCCGTGTTTGGGATTCCACGTTAAACTCTAGGTCGTCTTTGGCTGATAAGATGACCGGGTTAGGTCAGCATAGCCACAAGAGGCGTATGCACAGCGAATCGAAAACTACGTCAATCGGCGACTGAACCTTTCGCAGATATCACCCCAAAAAATGGTAAAAACATTTTTTAATATTTTGTTTATGATGTTGTATTTAGGGATTGCAATCCAGCAAAGCGGGATCCCGCAATCCCGCGGCATCCCGCATCATTAGACAGTCTGGCGGATCCCGCACAAAATTAAACGGATCCGCAATATGCGGATAAAACGCGTGTCAGTGCGTGACTCGCAGGGCCCACTCGGTCTCTAACGGATTTATTGCACTGTTTGCCTATACCCTTCCAGTTGGCATTTGGCGCGTGTGAACAAATGATTGTTTTTGTCAACCTTCGTCATTCGTAAGTAAATAGATACACTTTTACGTATTCATTTTCGAGTACACATTTCTGTAATTTGAATTATGTTGCGTATTTAGTACCATTTTGTAACTATATAATTATTTTTTATGTGTTGCAAACTTTATCTGAACTATAAAGTTACAGCTTTTTATTCACGGTTTCATTATTCCCATTTTCTGTATTTGCAGATAAGGTTATTGTGACAATTTCCTTTTTTGCGGCTGAAAATGTGATTATTCGTTGATAGGAAACTAATGTTATCGTAATTTTAAAGATCGCATACCTATTTATTTAGCAGCTATCAAAAGGCAATTGTATATCCTTTGACTTATCGCTGTTTTGGCTGCTGCCTCAATGCGTTTCTTTGACGAAAGCCGCCTGTTTACATAGTGCCGCTCAGGCTATAGATTAATACCTCGTCTCCTTGTTATTATTTCGACTAAAGGCAAAAAAGTTATAATGAAGTATTCACGGTTGTATCGACGAATTGTGTTGTAGGAACACCATACTTCGACGGCTGCCTCCGCCGTCTTCCTCACGTGTGTAATTTCGTGTGTTTGCAATGAAATCCGGAGATACAACCTATGAGGACTTCACTGCAATCATTCGCCGAGAAAGTCTCCTTTCTTACTAAAAAATAATAATTTCCACTCTAAAAACGTCGTTACGCCACATAAGTAAATTTGAAATACTTGAGAGTTTAAGTGTCGGTGAGTAGTTTCTTTTAATAACATTGAATCAACTGTAATATTAATCAAGGAATCTGGAGATATAGTCTAATTATGAATCACGCAAAAAAGGCCAAGTCTCGTGCTTGTGTAGTGGAAAAAAGTTTTGAGATCTTGTTCTGAGCCAAGTCTACACTTTACAGAATATATTCACTTCACTTTGTGAAATGGAATGCTTTTCTCGGTGTTATGAAACGTTTATTCAGAATTAAAAAATAAATAAATAAACTCTGGTAACTTGGCCACTAAGCAAACCATATTTTTAAACTTAAGTGATGTATTTTAAGGCACATAATATGATCTAAGACTCAATATTTTCCATTTTTATTATTTATTTAAAAATTGGTTTAGATTAAAAAACAAAAATGTAAAACCTCGAAATACACTTAAGACAGGCTAAAAAGTTTTAATGTCATTTTGCCAATAAAAATGTTGTTAATTGTTACTTTTTATCATTTAACAATAAAAATTATTTATTAATTTAATCACTATTTAATTTATTAACGTTTTAAGTAACTATGTTTTAAATATATGCGTTAAAAAACTGTTTGTACCAATCCCGCACGGATCCCGCGGGATCCCGCGGGATCCCGTGGGATTGGCGCAAATCTCGCGCGGATTGAAAACACTGCTGGATTGCAATCCTTAGTTGTATTATAAAAATTGGGTGATGTCAGAAGAAGGATACTACCTTATGCAGCGATGTGTATGAATCATGTGAAACCGACGTTGCAAAAGCAAACTGGCCCTTTCCTTTCCTCTTGTTTTAGGTTTGTGTAGTTGACTGTTGAGAACTGTCAAGTGTATTGTTTGTGTTTTCTTGTAAAAATGAAATACTGGAGAAAGTAAAACAGGTTTTTGGTACTGAAGGCACACTTTTGCGACAGATGTTAAGAATAATTTTGGCCATAAGGGTGCAGAGAAGATGAAACCTTCTTTTCACGTTTATTTCCTGTGAGGAAAATAAGTCACGATAAATCACGGACATCGTCAGTTGAGCCATTTCTTTTCAAACTCATTAGCTTGAGATGTCCCATTCTGTAAATCTCATTGTTTATCAGTAACACGAAATGTTGTTGTTAGATTCAGTAGTTTTATTGCCATAATGTAATTTCAATAAGTTCGTTTGATTTGATTTGAATGTGGTTCTCGACCGACAAGGTTATCGTAAGGAATTTTTAATGCTTCTTACTTGTCAAATGTTAGAAAGATTAATGGTTGTAATTCCGTTGACGAGAGAGTGCGCAATAAAGAAGGTAATTTAACGTGGTCTGGTCGACGTCCAAAGGGACAGATTTCCCTCGTGTTACCTAATGTGTTCGTCATTAATTTCCGGAAATGATGGAGAGGCACTCGAGTATTGTGCGGGTTTGTTTAAAACAGTGAACACAGTATGACATTGTGTGTTAGTCTTTTTGGATATTGGACGAATGAAGGACTCTTTTCAAACCCGAATAATAAAGTGTCGTGGGCCTGAGCTGTCAGATGCATTACGGATGTCGCTGGCAAAGAAACTTTCACTGACACTAAACTGTTTATGCGTACGAAGTGCAGCCCAATCAAAAGACAGAGACTATGGCTATATGGAGGGAGATGACCTACCAAGAAAATGATGCTGGTGGTGGGGTTACGTCCAGCCAATGGAATTCATTCCCGCTGGTTGGTAATAAATTGTTTATGCTTGTTGTGGCCTCCTGTGACTGACACCGCGGCGGTTGGAGGTAACACACGCCAGACGCCCGCACTGCGTGTCTGCTACTAGGGCACATTCGCCAGCTGATCGTCTAGCAGGGGTCGCCGACACCTCTTCTCGTTCCGACCCAACATTACGCACCACCTGCGCTGCTCTGGTAACTCCTACGTATGCAATCACCTCCAAGGTGACCACAACGAGCTCCAAAATCAAAGAACCTATGAACTGTAAATTCCATTGCCTGAGCGTGAACTACCATTTATCCATTAATTATTTCGTCAAATAAATATTGTTTTTCTATGTATAAAGATTAATAAAAGTCAAGATGTTCCTTATGAACATACGTTTGACTTGTACTAATGGGAAGGACCATTTCGGAACAGAACCCCATCCACAATCATTTATTTTGTTATAATTCATAAATTTATTTAACAAAGTAGTAAATCCCGAGGCATACAGAGGGGGACACTACAAGCTTGGGATGATCACCGCGTAATCGCCGCTAGCAACTAGATATAGGCCCTACATCTCGCGGTATAATCACTATCTGAGATCAATACTATGGAGTCTTACACTTTGTTTAATGAGGGAGCATTCCAGCAAAAAAAAAAACGAAACTAACGTATATTCAAATTTTTATAACTCATAATTCCGACTGACCCAATCTAGTGATTTAGGTCTTAGGTCTCAATTTACAGAGAATAGATTCCCGCTTTTTACATAACATGCGAAATTCACTGCGCTACTTCCAGTCACTGCTGACAACCTTGCGCTTCAACATTTAAATTGACGATTCCATTGTGCTGGTTAATTTATCTAAAAAAGAAACACAAAAAATACCCAAGAAAATTAAACAAAATTCAAACGTAGCTGCCAATGACCAGCTCTAAACATCAAATTCAATTCATCATGTCGAACGCAAAGCGTTGTCGAATTAACCAACTGGAAAAAAAAAAATGTAACTGAAAAGTTTCGAAGGAAAAAAATTCCAGAATTGATTACTGCCAAACGGTTGACTATTAGAAATTGTAAGGCAAGTAAGAAATGTGTATTCCTCTAATGTTATAACATTTCAGGATTTCCTCGCTGCTTCGCTTTAAGGACCTTGATATGCGGAGTAATGCGTTTGGTTTTTCTTTTAATAGCATAACCTCTTGTAATGTAGTATCTCCTTTAAATTTACCGTAAATTAAATTCCACAATTCCTGCTTACCTTGGGATTTGAACCCATGACCGGCGACAGAAACTCTTGGAAGTAAGTGCCTTAACCGCCGTGCTACCAGAGCGCCTTGTTTTGCAGTATACGTATGCTAAGTAGTATTAAAATCGGATTAAGAACTGTGACTTTGCATGAAAAACGTTGACAGAAATTAAATTGAGTGGAAATATGGAGAGGGTTTAGGTTTTTGCAAATGAAACGTAAACTGTATTTTTCTGTTTGTTTTAATGTATACGTATGCAAAGTTCCATCAAAATCTGATAAAAACTGTGTGTTCCAAAAAGCGTCCAATGCGCATATCATACGCACAACACGTCATAGCATGTCGGTGACGTGAATTCATCCCCAGCCTACAGCAGCTTTCACTTCAAAAATCTTTCAGATGTTGTATCGTATTATTGAAGGATGTAGCTCGCTGGTGCAACCTTCCGTAAGCTTAGTCCCGATATTTTTGTTAATTTGTTGTCGCTTCTACGCTAGACTCACCAGCCAGTTGTCCTGATGAAGCACGCGCCAGGTAATTGAAGGCGGCGAGGTCTGACCGTCACGGCTAGGTGGCGACCAGTCTGTTCACAGGTCAGTCACATCCTACTCACCAATACTGCAGCTCAAGTTTTATACAAGCAATGCTGAACAAAATGAATTTGATATCGTTCGATTGTTCAGCCACCGAGTGAAATAGTTTTGATCTGCGGTGCTTTTCGCCTCTGACGTCACGTAGCCGAGACCATCAGGAAAAAAGGTACATTCAGTTTTACCTGGAATCCAACGCACAGAGCGTTCTAGAGTGCTTCATGTAAACGAAGCCATGCTTTGTGATATGTTAAGTTCAAATTGAGGCCTCGTAAAAAAATTCCATGGTTGCTGACAGTGGCGGATCCAGAGGGGGGGGGGGCTAGGGGACTCAAGTCCCCCCCAAAAGTCCCCCAGTCATCCATTTACCCCTTTTTTTATATGCATATTTTTTAAGAATAAAATTCTTTTATAATTGGAATATTAAATTCCTTCCCCATTTACTATTATGATTTACCGATTTTAATTCTAAATTCCTTAAGCGTTTTTGGAAAATTATTCATCACTACACTTGGTAATTTGTTACAATCCCTGACACCCTTACCAACAAAAGAAATTTTTCCCACTCCCTTATCATGAAATCGAGCGCAACGTTGTGGTCATGGTCGCCTTTCCCTTTCCATGCACTATTCCTAATTCTTTGACCAAGCTCCATGAACAACATATGCCCTGTGCATCCCCAGCACTCTCTTCACCCTTCTCCTTTCCTCCAAAGAGTCTTAACCCAGCTTCCTTATCATATCAGTTACTGATCGGGTCCTGCGATAATTTAAAAAACCGAGCGTGGCGGTGTAACGGTTAGCGTTCTCGCCTCGCATTCGGGAGGACGGCGGTTCAAATCCCCGTCCGGGCATCCAGATTTGGGTTTTCCATGGTTTCCCAAATCCTTGCAAATGCCGGGATGCTTCCTTCAAAAGGCCATGGCCTAATTCCTTCCCATTCCTTGCCCCCATCGTTGCCCACATCCTTTCCCGTCTCAAAAGACCTCACTGTTGAGAGAAGTAAAGCGGTTAAAAAAAAAAATTCTAAAAACAAATGTAGCTGCTTTTCTTTGAACACTTTCCAACTCCTGTATTTGATAACCAAAATGTGGGGCCCAAACTACACCACAATATTCAACTAATGGACTAACCAAAGTTTTGTAACCCAACTCCTTAACTTCTCTGGTACATCCTCTCATCACCCTCTCCAGTAAATGAAGGATTTTGTATACTAGCTGCATCATACGGAGATCACCTATAGCTGAAATTGTACGAATTGCAACTGTGGCTGCACCCAAGCGCTTTAGTAAATCAGAAACATGTACCTTCCAATTTAAATTATGATCAATATGCAAACCTAGAAATTTCATACACTCTACCTCTTACAGGGCCGCATTTAGGCATTGTGGGCCCCTTGGCTATACATGTGGTGCGGGCCTGCCCCCTCCGACCCTGGCTATCGATGCTTAAATTCGAAATTCGGCCCAAAAAATTATGGCTCTACTGCTGGCCCAGGCGGGGGCCCGGGGTTGTTGTGCGGGCCCTTAGACTAAAGCCTAGGTAGCCTATGCTTAAATGTGGCCCTGTCCAAATTTTATGTCTATATCACGTGTTAATCTGTGTGATGTCCTGAATTGCATATATTAAGTTTTATCAAAGTTTAAAGACAAACCATTAGCTGTAAACCATTTATTAATAAGTTCAAAAACATAATTTGAAATATATTCTGTAGATAACACTGGAGCATTTATAATTCCTATGTGTCATCTGCAAATTGGACAAATCTTGAGTTTTTAGATCAAACACAGGGTAGATCATTATATATATTAAAAACAATAGTTTCCCCAATATAGAACCCTGAGGTACTCCACATCTGATTAATTCCCACTCAGAAAACCGTGGACCACTTAAGGCAGCCTTAAAATTTTCCATTGACACTTTCTGTTTTCTATTCAGAAGGCAAGTAGTAAGCCATTTATTAACAATGCCATCTATACCACAATACTTTAATTTCTGTATCAGAATTTTATGATCTACACAGTAAAATGCAGTAATAAGTCACAAGAAATTCCACAAGAATTAATTTATCATTTATTCCTTCTAAAATATTGTCAGTGAATGCACATATAGCTTGTTCTATTGACTGACCCTTTCGAAAACCAAATTGTGATTTAGTTAGAATATTATTATTTTTAAGCTGTTCATAAACTTTATTGTACTTTTTTTTTTCTCAAAAACTTTGGAGAAGGCTGTTAGTAATGAAATAGGACGGAAATTCGATACGGCTAACTTATCTCCCTTTTTATTGAGAGGTTTAACTACAGCATACTTAAGCCTTTCTGAAAACGTACCCTCAAGTAAAGATATGTTAAAGAGATAACTTAGTATATTATTTAATTCTGTGGAGCACAGTTTAATTAAGCTGCTGGAAATTCCATTTCAGTATTTGCTCTTAAAGAACCTGATAATTTTTCTTATTTCTTCTGCAGCAGCTAAATTTACAGACATAGTGCTAAATTTTTCTTGGAAGTCTGCTTTGACAAATTCCATACTGTATGTCACTGAGCTATTGGCAGTCAATTTATCAGCAACAGATAAAAAATGTTTATTAAATATATCAGCAATTAAAAAATTAGATTCTACTGAATTTTCTTTGATAAAAATGTCATTACTTGTTTGATTATCTTTTCCTATTTTAGATTGTCCCATATTGTCTTAATTTTATTTTCAGAATTATGAATTTTATGTTTGTAATACATACGTTTAGATTTTTTCATAACTGCAGTACTGTTTGTAAAGTGTTTTAACATTAGCATTCTGACTGTTCCTAAGAAGCAATATATAACTTCCTTTTACAAATGCATGATGTTCTAATGCCCACAGTTATCCATGGTTTTTGTTCTTTTCGAGAAGCATGACACTTTTTCGATGGGATGCAACTTTCAAAGTAATTTAATACCATGCTACTAAAAATGTATGTTTCATTCATACCTTGTGCACTGTAAACATGTTCCCAGTTTGTGGTATTGAGGCACTTTCTAAAACAAGTAACAGATTCATCATTTATTACACGCTGTAGTTTAAAAACATTTCTCTTAGAGCTAGATCCTATTGAAGTGTTGATAGTTAATAATGATTTTGTACGTGTCCTTGTTTAATGGTGTTTTACCTGTGTTGACGGTTTTATTCTTTATTTTCAGTGCTGTGTATAGTGTCAAGTTTGTGTATTCTTTCTATTAGTGATATTTGTATGTAATAGTTCTCTTGGAATGTTAGTGTTTGTTGTTTATGGTGAGTATTTGCATGTCTGCGTCTATATTCGTTGGTTGGTGGCTGTATTCTTCAAATATAGAATAGTTGTTTTATTTTAGTGCTGTTATGTGTTCTTTGTACCTCGTTTCGAATTTTCTACATGTTTGTCCAATGTACTGAGCTTGACATTCATTGCAAGTTAACCTGTATATTGATGAATTGTGGAATTTATTGGTTTGTGTGTTACTTGTATCGTGTTTTCTGTTATAAATGATATTTTGAAACTTTTTTTTTAGTATTTGCAATAATTTTGTATGTGTCTTTGTTGGTGTGTGTCATCACATGCCATACCTTTCTGTTTTTGTGTTTTGATGTGGTGTTTTATTTGTTGTTGATATCGAGGCCTACTATGGTTCAATATCTTTTGTGGTGATGGGGTAGTATTATGTGTTGTTTTCTTTATTTGTCTGATAATTTCGTTGATTATGTGATAAAATTCAGGAAGTAATCACATAGTTTGAATAAGGCCACATCATTCTCGTGCTCCAAACTATATTATAGGCTGCAAGGGGGGGGGGGGCAGCTGGTTTAGGTGAGTGTCGTGTCAGAGGTCTTAATTTGCTGAGTGGTGAGCTCGCCGAGGAGATGCGGGCCAGCTGTAGGTCGCGTGCCACCCTGACCTACCGCACGCAGTTCCCATGTGGGCGCCTCCTATTAAGGGAAGCTATCGCCGGCTCCCCTATGTGGCGCCCAGCAGCTGTCGTGTGATAGTAATCAGCCCCGCGCTCCTCATTGACCGTATCAGCTGGACATTCTCACCTCACAGCACTGCGGCCATCTCAACTACCAAAAATATCAGTAATCAAGCACCTCATTCACTTCTTCTCTTTTCTTTGCTCTAAATGTTTCCTCGTACTTACACTGTGATTTTTCCTTACCCAGCACGCTCGGGCCTGTTATTAGGGAGGACCTGGGTTCAAATCCCCGTCCGGCCATCCAAATTTCGGATGGTTTCACACAATCATTCCAGGCTAATGTCGGGATGGTTCTTTCAAAGGACCATGGTCGGATTCCTTCCCATCCCTTGTCCCCTATTCTGCCCCGCCTCCTATGACCTCCAATCATCAAACTTCTCTATATTTTTTTCGAGGTGTGACCCTGTCCACTATTTGTTCTGCTTTGAGATTCGTAGCTGATACGTCCGTTTTTTACTTTAGTAGATCAATGAATCTTTGTTTTGACATTTTACTATAAATGAAATCAAATATTTTTTCTGGAAACATTCGCTTCGGATGTTAAATAAAGAGCAATTCATCTTTTCCTGACGGTACTCTAAAGTTTGTCACTATGTTTAGCCTTACATAAAGCTACATAGTTATTTATACAAAGGTGTTTATGTTGTTACGTTTTTTCTCTCCACAAAATACGAACAGCTTCGCTGGAATATTAAATGTCCCTGATTCGTGATGGTAATTATAGTCGTTCTCTCTATTCTCAGTACGGAAGCAATCTTCACTAACCGACTCATTATAAATTTTGTTTAAGGTGAAGTCTCTTCTCACTTCAAATTAATAACTCTTTATGGTAATGTTAATGAGATCAGCTTGTAAAATAACTTTATTAATGTCTGCTATTTGAAATATAAGTTCTGATGACGAGAGCTCAGTTCACAATCACCACTTATATTCTTTATGCTTTGACCATGTTTGAAAGCTATCGGAACTTCATAAAACAAAGGAAATTATTCAGGGGTAAATTTTAAGAACGGTCGCCTGGTTTGGTGGGGAAGGGAATGATTTATCAAAGTTACTTACTGCACAATACACACTCCAAGTATATAGACACAAGAACACTTTTTATTGCACCGCTATAAATTGTTACATTCCGACCACCGAACCATATTTATTATTTTCTTGTATTGAATAGTATACAAGGATCACCCTGAATAATAATTGCCGAAGATTTGCAAGTTCTTAGCGAGTGAGAATTTTCTTTCAATCAACACAAATGAAACAACAAGATATTTCTTTTTCTACATTAGTGAACGACCTACGTAACTAACAGTCTTTAAGAGTACATAAGGTTCATTAGTCACTTAACCGCCGCGGTAGACTTTCTCAACAAGCGGTGACGCTTTTCTGTTAGGCACAATCTTTTCTTCCCGCGCACTCATTTACTGTAACAGTTCGTGCACCATAACACATACGACTGTCTTTAAATGTACATGAATGTCACTGGGTACTTTACCGACGCGGTAGCTCTTCAAAAGGCTTTTCTCTCAACCGGCGGACACTTTTCAGATCGGTACGATCATTTCTTCCCGCACACACATTTGCTGTAACAACTCGCGCGCTATATCACATACACTCTGCTACTGATACTCCTACTAGATCGTTGAAGTCGATAATCGACTTTACACTCGCTAATCGATCTTTGCATCAAAATTGATAGGTGCGTTAAACTATCGTAATGTGACAAGCTGCATGATGCATATAATATCACAGAATGTGGGCAGTGTTCAGATTGAACACAAATCAGCTGAAATCTTCATCAAATTTTCTTTATACTTAACATATCTGCTAATCTCAGAGTTACTCTTAAAAATAAATTTTCTCCGCCTTTATTCGAAACGGGTAATTTTCACAAAAAACATCTCATCGGGCAATGGTTTCAAAATTGTTATTAAATGGAAATAGGAATGAAAAGATGTCTGCGGGGAAAGAAGAGCGATTACTTGTTATTGAAGCACTTATACTTGTATAATAAAAATAATTACTCAAAAATGTATAAATGAGGAATTAATTTAATAATTACAAAGACTTCATAAATATTTATTTGGTGAAAAGCTTCCGCTTTCAGAATGAGTTAATCTGCTGAGGTGGCGACACCCGCATAGCTTAGAAACATTAGGAACTTTTTTGTGATTGATGCCCCAAATAAGCAGAGATATAGAAGACATCACAGATGTGATGATCACTCTCGCTGCGCCCAATAAGAAAGCTATTAACTTAATTTACTTATATGTGGCTAAAACCAAAGGCATGATATAAACACTAGATTTCCATTATTCAATGTAACTTGCTAAATTAGCCTAAGGCTAAAGACAATTTAAAAAAAAATAAAAATGAGCGGAGCAGGAACTGAATAACGCTACGTGTCTCTTTCAGTACAGCATTAGGTTAAGAGTTCAATGTTGTTCAAATAAACCTTCCCTAGATATTAACATTTCATGAAGGACTTATTATTTTTACTACGGCTTTACACCTCGTCGAGATGATTAGAGTTGGTTAAGGACTGTGGCAAGTAATGGGAAGAAATTTTGCCCTGGGCTTCTTGAAGGAAGCATTTGGTCATTCGCCTGGAGTGATTCTGAGAAACCGAAATGTGAATGGCCGAACGGGGATTCGAACCCGCATACTTCCGAATGGCCCCTCACCCATCAGGATCGGAGTGTTCCGGGGATAACTTCAACTGATTCAAGATGATCTTAATACAGTGTCTGATAATTTGATGGTATTTACCGAAATTTTAATGCGGATGCTACTTATAGAGAACCACTTAGTAGGCAGACGTATTACTATCGATATTCGTATTTGAGGGCGCTGTGCTTGTAACGTTGGCACGTTTTATTTTACCCAATGCAATGAATTTGAAACAGTCTCCAAGAGAGAAAGTATCGGAAGAGGAGGACTGAGTGAGACCTGGGTATGTGGGCGCTGTCGGTGGCAGATGCGGGCCCCGAGCAGTCAATCGGAGGTCCCATCTCCTCCTGGCAGCTGCCACCGCCTGCCCACCAGCTGGCTTCGGACAAGCTTAATTGTCACCAATATTTTAGATCGGCATCATGTGATTTGATGACCCCAATTATTGTTTCTTACATGTCTATCTGTCAAGAAGCGAAATACGGATGGAAAAGTGGAATCCCGCCCCTCAATGACCGTTGTGAACTTCCTAAACAAATGACACAGATGGTATAGATAGTTGTAACTGGTGTTGTGATGCATTGCTTTAACACTTTAGTGCGCTCTGGTGGTAGAAGGATTGGCCGTCAGAAGGCGTTGTCCAGGGTACGCCAGATTGCTGTATCTCGCGTAGATTGCAGTCTCCGTGGAGGCTCCTTCTGACCTCTTTTCAAACGAACCTGGGAACCAACAGGATTTAATTTGTTTACCAAAAGGACAACGTTGAGAGCGCTGCTGAAAGTTGGAGGAGGAAGTTTAGTGCGTTTCTGGACGCGGAAAGTAAAGTAAGTAATTTTAATTTACAAAATCGAACACATAACTAGGGACAGAGCTACAGCCTGATAACATTAATAACCTTACGATGATAACTGCCCAATGGCTCAGCGTTTAAGGCGTCTGTAGTTCGAAAAGTCCCCGGTTTGAATCCCTGTCTCGGCGTGGATTTTCATACTCCTTATAATATTTTGTCTTTATTTCTCTATGGCATCTCGTCTGTCACGGAACCCCACATATAATATTTGTGCTCTTTACTAACCTTCTTGTTAGTGTTTAAAGTGCCAATATTTCTTCTTTATACCTCTAAAAGAATAAAGATAACCAACAAAAACATTCTCTTGGTTTTTATATTAACTTTCATTAATTTATTATTTCTTTTTGTGCACAGATACAACTCGCAGCTTATCTAAACATCCGCCGTGAATACCGCTTTCATCTCTTCTCTCTTTGCTCAAAGATCCTCCTCTTGTACTGTGTATCGTCCAGAGATTTTCATGTACTTTGTTCATCTAGTAATAACGACGCGTGGATTTCTTTGACACAATACTTAAGAAATAATAATAACACGATATAAAGCACTTTTAACAACATACAAATATAATCAGCTTAACATTAATCAGATATAAAATAGTGAATTGAAAATACCACTGTCAATAAACAATTCCCACAGAAATAACATAAAAAAGAAACATTAATTACTAACTCTTCAAAAACTAAGAGGCTGTGTATCCAATGGCTCAGTGGTTAAGGAGTCTGACTGTAGCTTCAAAGGTCCCCGATTTGAATCCCTGTCTCGGCATGGATTTTCATACTCCTTCACCTCTGGCACAGCTTGCTGTGTAATGTGAAGTACTCCAGAAGCTTCCGTGGTTCTGATTCAACGTTAAAGGGTAGATCCTCTTTACCCGGTAGGATTACCGGGTTAGTTTAGGTAAGAAGGAAACGAAATGGCCGTCCTGCCTCTGACCTGACGCAGGAGAATGCCGGGACGGTTCCTTAAAATAGCCCATGGGCGCCTCCTGCCATCTCACGTATATAGCTTCCAAAGTATAACACATTCACACAGGTGCAACCCACTCTCCGCCACTCACTTTTAGTGAATAGCAGAGTAATAATAATACAAGGGCCCGACCAACCTTCGGGTTGAATATTAAGTTTAGATCAGATAGCTTCCCACTGTCTGAAATTTTATTTATCTTCGATTAACCAATTAGTATAATTATACTTGTTTTGTATATAGCACTCTCGCTCCTTCTACAGGGGGGACTGCGTCATGTAGAGACGACGTTTCGAAGTCTACCTCGTACTGCATCTTCAGGTGAACTTGAATTGTTAATTACTCTTCCCTTCCAGCTAGTACTACTATACTTCTATCAGTGTCTATCCAGGCCTCCACCACCAATTTACGGCGTATACATACTCTTCACCTGCCTCCTGTCTTCCAGTATAATTTTACTTAAGTTTCTGCCTTTTGTAAAATGGTAAAAGCTACTTCGTCTCTTGCCAGACAGGTAACGGACCCAATCTGTTTTGTTGAAAGGTCTTAACACACTGATACATATTAGAGTATCCGACGCTAAAATACCATAGTTAACTGCGGCAGTTGAATTGTAGATATGCCCAGATATACTTTTCGTAGAGACTGTGTCGATACTAGTATGCACACTACAAATGATAACGAAGTTTAGTTTTAATTTAATTCAATCGCGATCTAGGAATTTACCCTCACGTACAGAATGAGAACCACTAACCAACAGAGTTTCTTGAAACGGACTGGCGTTAATGAAGATTAATTGTTGTAGGTAATACCTATATCTGGAATGTCAAATTCTGTTCAGTGCGATTCGGTACTATTGCTCCTTTTAGACGAAGACACGTGACTCATTTGTGCAGTCCCTCTAACAGCTGTCTGAGGGAATATCGTTAAAGTATATTTAAAAACACGAAGGAAATGGAGATATAACCTTAAATTAGATGCTGCTGTATGGTTTCCCTGCACTTCCTGCTCCTCCGTAACCTGTCAGTTTACTGAACACTGAAGCATTCGTTTAGTTCATCGTCTTTTGAAGCAAAATAAGTCGTTATATCGATTTTTTTTGCTTAGGGCTTTACGTGTCGTCTATGTCGAGATCACTAGAGGTGAGAATGGACTGGGGTCAATGAACTGAAAGAACTCGTCCATGCCCGCCGTAAGGAGCCATCCCAGCATTCGCCTAAAGTGGTTTCGTAAAAAGGAAGTATGGATGGCCGGACGGGGATTTGAAACCCACGTCTTCCAGAATACATCTATCTATACTCATAAATTTATTGTGATAATTAAACATTAACCAATCGCATGACATGAGGATATTTAAATAACTTCTTGGCGTCGGGTGTGTAGCTACCCTCTGCAAATTTGTGTACGGTGTCAGTAAGGAATGTTGCACGACCTCCCTCGTGATTTTGCCGCTTTTTGATTGCGCGAGGCAGGTTGTGTCTACAGCGGAGACTAATCACGACTTCCTGCCGCCTGGAATGCGGGTCGCTCACGCTGGCGCGGCATTTCCGTCTGTTCAAAGCACTTAGTCTTACTATTGTTTGTACTAGCTACTAGCATATTACTAGAGGATTCAGTCTATAATACAGTATATGATTTCTGACTAAGGCAAAGATATTCACATTAACTGCAGAAGAGTAAGATGTAGTCTAGTTATTTTTTTCTCCTGTTTCTTCTAATAGTAAACAAGAATCTTTGTAGTTACTAGTTATTAAGGGAAGTAGCTGCTACAGGAAATTTTGTATAGTTTCGGAAAGGTATCTAATTACAATCATTAGCTGCTAATAATCAATAACATCTGCTGTTGCACGTCACCTTTTGTCAAATGCAAAGCAAAGATATCAAAAGTTATTTAAAATGAAGAATTCAGACGTTCACAGGTTTGATCGAATATGGTCAGAACAACAGTAAAACCCGGGTTAAAGTCCATGTAGACGATTCTAATTCTTTTCCTCTCATCTGTCCGATTCTGCCTTCCGCCTTTTCTTAAACTGAACCTAAATTTCGATCTGCACAAGTTTGTTACAGTATATATTACGCCAACTACCTGCCTCATACCACTTTTCTTTGTTTTTCTCTGTAGTTAATACCTTTAACTTTTCCTAGTATTATGAAATTACGAACGTCTGTTCTCTTAATCAGATTCTTCCATAAATTCACTCATTTCTTCCCCCCCCCCCCCCTCCCAAGATATTCTTTTTATATTTTATCTTTGCGCTTGATCTGAGCGTCTTTTTCATAGCAAAACCATTCTAATGTTTCAAATTTGTGTCCTTCTTTTATGATATTCCAAAGATGTAAGCGTCACTTCAGCAAGGTACTGAGCGTATACTTTCACTAAGCTGTTTCTTTGTTCTGAGATTAACATTCGAAACTAAGAGGACTCTCCTCTCGGAGAAGCCTTTGTTTTCTCCTGTCTATAAGATTCGTGCTTCGGCGTTTGATTTTAACTTTTAATTCCGTTTCCTTGTTGAGGCGTTGTTTCATTCCGAAGGATAAGACTCAACCCTCGTTCACTAGTCAAACACCTTCTGTATTTTGTTCTACATATCTTTCGTGGCTAGGGGTTGCATTTCATGATGTTTTTGGTGCTCTGCATTTTGGCTCTAACGCGTATCATGTCAGTATTCTTAATAACATTGTTTCGAACAGCACAGCAGCTACTATTGTTGTACTTTACTCCAGGGGTGGCCAACCCAAATGATCTTGCGGGCCGCTTTGGAAGTGCATCATAACTCCGCGAGCCACATATAAAATCACGTATCCTCATATTAGATTTAGACGCACTATAGACAATTTTTGAGTGAAAAATTGAAATATAATGACTTATTATTATTCTGATTACTATTATTCTAGCATGTAGACATATAAAATACAATAAAATTGATACTAACCGCCAATTGAAAGAAATATATAACACTAAAAATGATATATCAAAAATATATGATATAAATTTAAAATAAATCTTGGAAACATGGATGCACAAATAATGTATATTTTAATACATTGGTTTTTCACTACTATGGCCATCATAAAATAAATATATTTTCTAAAAGTGTGATGAATGTCGCGGGCTGCAAAAATATTCAAGGCGGACCGCGGGTTGGCACCCCTGCTTTACTCAATCACGACATTTTGAGCCTTTGCACAGATAGTCCCCTGTTCTGCCAACTATGGAAAAATGTCACGTGTGCCGTGTGGCATACCCTTCTCGTGCCTGAGTCCTCGCGTCCTAAGGGACGACCTACTCGGTTGGTGGCAGTACCTTGGTCATGTTCGTGTTTAGCGCATCACCATTCTGTTCTTATATCACGTTCTACTAAACTTTGTTTAATCCCATTCTGTCATCGCTGTAGTAAGCTCTACAGCCACACGGAGCCCAACAGCGGAGAGAATCTTTTTCCTGTCTGCAGTCTGCTTACGTCCAACTTCTGGAAGATGGCGGGTCTTCTCCTTACAGTCGTCGATCGCCATGGAAAAGGTATCCCTGTTATGTATCGATCTTATTAAAGACGCTATGTCATGGATGTCAAGCCAGAGGTTCTGCGACCAGGAAACTCTTCAAGTCCTAGGTTTCCTTCTATTTTTCTTTCATTTATAAGCAGGAGAAGTCCGTTAGAAAATTAAGCTGCTTTCTCGCGTTTATGGTGGCTAGGAGTCCTATTAGTTCGCAACATGGTGAATGAATTATTTTTTTATCTGCTTTACGTCTCTTAACAGCGAGGTCTTTAGAGACGGGAAAGGATGGGGGGGGGAAAGGATGGCGGCAAGGAATGGAAAGGAATTCGGCCATGGCCTTTTGAAGGAAGCATCCCGGCATTTGCCTGGAGTGATTTGGGAAACCATGGAAAACCCAAATCTGGATGCCCGTACGGGTATTCGAACCGCTCGGTGAATTGTTTGTTCGTTATGTGGACTGTACATAGTATGTTTTAACATTTGGCGGCACAGTCTTCGCGCGACTGATCACGCCTACACGCACGATGTTTAAAATGTATTGCCCCAGCAGTGAGGCTCAGGAGAGGCCAGGCAGGGTAGTTACAGCTAAAACTCTAAGACAAACATGTGATGTTCAGATCACGTCCTGCACATTTTTTTCTCCGTCATCAGTCTCTTGACTGGTTTGATGCAGTCCTCCCTACCTTCCTATCTTGCGCTAGCCTCTTCACCTCAACATACCCCTTACAACCTACGTCCTCAATCATCTGCTTCAGATATTCTAATCTCTGTCTTCCTCTGCAGTACTTATCTTCGACTTTTCCTTCCACTAACAAGGTAACCAATCCTGTATGCCTCAAAATTTGACCTATTATCCTGTCTCTTCTTTCTGTAAGACTCTCCTCGCCCATCATTTCCAAAACTCGTTCATCCGTCCACTCATCCGTTCTGCTCATAATGTCCCCTCAGTGGCGGAGGAAAAGGCTTTCTTGTTGAGGTATTTCTCTTAAAGACAACGGCACAATCAGCCTGCTTACTTTTTTAACATTTTTCGAATTGAATCGGCAAAGTGACCGCTGTTTTCTCAGCTCTGAGTGGAATTTTGAGTCTACCTTTTTCCGCTGGGATTCTTCTATGCTTTGTACTATAAAGGATATTATGCAAGTGATCGTGATCTCGATACGAAAAACTATAGCTCGCCCGTTATGTCAAAAAGAATGCTGTAGAATGTGTAATAATAGTAGTCACTCACCTAGCAAAACACACACACTAAATAAAAATATATTGGTTCACTCTACGAATTTACTGAACAGAAATAAACACACATATCTTTACAGATTGCTTTGGCTGGTCCACATTTATGTTGTCATTTCATTAGCTAACAGTAATGTTTCATTCCCTGTCTTTAGCCTGATACTACTCGCAACATGTGCAGAAAGTTATTACGTGTTTATGTTATCGTCCTAAAGTCTTATGCAGCCAATATTAATTCGGTTCTAAGGTTTTATATTGCTGTCAGTATCATTCTTTTCCCGTGTCTGTTAACTATCTGTGTTTACACATATATCCGAACCAGCCAAAGATAGTCTTAAACCAAAAACAATATTCTAGTCCTTACTCCTATATTAAGCTACCAATCTTCTGATTTCGTGAATACTAATTGAATATCAATACTGATACACACTGATCAGCCAGAACATTATGACTACCTACCTACTATTGATAAAAACCCGCCCATACGATAGCAATGTCACCTGACGAGGAATGACTGCTAGTCAGACACACGCACGGTGCATGTAATATCAGTGAGCGTGCTATCCGTGTTCAGAACGGGGAAAGCGCGCGATCTATCAGAGTTTGACCGAGGGCAGATTGTGATGGCCCGGAGGCTCGGCACGAGCATTTCGGAAATTGCACGACTTTTGGGTGTTTGAGGAGTGCTGTGATGAGTGTCTTCAACAAGTGGCGAAACCAAGGTGAAATCACATCCTAACGTTACAGATTAAGGACATAGTAGGCTAAGGAGACTGTTAAAGCAGGACAGGCGGCGAACTGTGGCGGCACTAACATCAGCCTTTAATGCTGGACAGATTACAAGTGTGTCTGAACACACAGTGCATCGAACACACCTAAAGATGTGCCTCCGCTGCCGACGACCAATGCCTGTGCCAATGATAACATTGGCAACTACGACCGAAATGGGCAAGTGACTATCGTCACTGGACATAGGCGGAGCGGCAGAGCGTTGCATGGTCTGATGAATCCCGATACCTTCTTCATCATGCCGATGGGAGGGTGCGAATCCATCGTTTTCCAGGGAAACAGCTTGTTGACACCTGTACTGCGGGACGGAGACAAGCAGGCGGTAGCTCAATTATGCTCTGGGGAACATTCACGCGGGAATCCATAGGTCCAGTGGAGCTCGTGCAAGGCACCATGGCAGCCAATAAGTATCGTACACTGCTTGCAGACCACATACACCCGTTCATGACAACCATGTTTCCCAAAGACAGTGGTATTTTTCAATAAGATAATGTACCATATCACAAGCCCAGAAGTGTAATGGAGTGGTTCGAGGAACACAGTGGCGAGTTGCAATCGATTGCAGTCTCCCCAGTTCACCAGATCTGAACCCGATCGAACATTTCAAGGATGTGATTGAACGTGACATCAGAGCTCATCGCCCCCCTTCCCGGGATTTACGGGCATTAGGTGACTTGTGTGTGCAGATGTGGTGCCAACTCCCTCCAGCGACCTACCAAGGCCTCATTGCTTCCATGTCAAGACGCGTCGCCTCTGTTATCTGTGCCAAAGGCAGACATACTGGATATTAGGTAGGTGGTCATCTAGCTGATCAGTGTACACGTTATCCACCCTATAAAAATTTACCTCATAGTTCATAGCATTTTTACTCATTCTAAGGTTTCCGTCTGTTGATCGGGCATGATGCCACAGTGAGCCAAGTCACTGAAGAAATGTTTGCTGGAATCATTTCATGAATCCCAATATCATTCCTGATGAAGATAGGATAGAGAAAACACTGCGTGGGTGTGAGTCAACTACGCCGGAGGACTAGAGCATTGGGAGACATTAGAAGGAGCAGCCCGGTGGCATATCTAGAGTGGGTCGAGAGACGGGAATGTGTGATCGACCTCCGTGAGGCGCCATGGGGCTGGTTAACCTTGCCTGCGGGACACGTATCGACCGTACGTGCTGCGTGGGTGTCGCTATCAGTGTGTTAGGTCACACCGCCACTGTATATAGCCCGCAGTCCCCAGGGAGTGACCACAGCCATGCGCAACACAGCCGCTCTCCTATTGGTCGCCGGCCTCGTCTTGGTGAGTCACACACAACTAACTCACTCACACGAGTTCCCACCACACCGCCCAGGCACGATCTCGTTAGTGTTAGTACAGTGGTAAGGGCCTTAAAAAGTATTTTGCAAAACGCATCCCGAGAAATCCGACCAGATCTCACGATCTCACGAAGTCTCACCAGAGGGGGGGGGGGGGATTCCGGAAAAACACCCCACGTCATTAATGGACGCCCCCTAAGAAGTATTAATTTTTATGTGTGGACGTAATTTTTTGATTTGAAACGTTTGGATTGGTGCTCAGTGAAAAATATACAAAAACTACTAGAGTGAAAACCGTTTTACTTGACTGTTTGAGCTAACTACAAGAGAACTAATAAATATGCGATGATATATACGTTAAATAATAGGCTTCATGATAAGATATCAATATTCAAGTTGACTAGCCTGTAAGAAGAATTGGGAAACGATGAACATCGTTGATCATAGAAAATTGATCGTAACGGTGTTATAGCTGGAAACAACAGTGGTTCGAGTATGAGAACGGAAGAATGTTTTAATTCAGTCTGACTGTAAAAGCAAAAGGATCTGTAAACGATTCAAGCATTCTGTTAAACAAATATTAAATGGTGTTAACAGAGCAGTTATTTAATTCGAAGTAGAATGCTTTCAGGACAACGACTTATTGTAACACGCAGAGTGGAAGCTATCGTTCGTCATTTTGGTTTATCAAAGGCGCAAACACAGGCAATAATATAAACTTACTAGATCATAGTCTCAGCATGTCAAGAACGAGTCTAAATTAAAAGATTGCTGGACGTGAACAAAGCAGGAGTATGCCTGCTATTGAACCCTGCAATGCCGACCATCGGGGATGTAGTGTTGTTACTTCAACATACATTTCCGACTCTAAAACAGTGACAGATTGTAACAAAACTTTGCTTCAACCAAACAGGCCTTCCAATATATGAAAGAGTCGCCCTGAACGCGATTATGAGAAGCAAAACAGTAGCTAGCACAACTGGAAGTTGGTTTCGGGATCATTCGTAACCAACGACGTTCTGATTAGTAAAATTCAACAGGACTTAATATTTAAATAAATTAAATCGCAATGGAGCGCATGCTCCGTTGGCAATTTCCCTACCAATCTTCCCTGCACCCACCTACATTTGCCCTCGGCAAATTTTAACTTTAAATTCTTTCAACGTTTTTGGTAAATTATTCATCATTTCTCTTGGTAACTTATTCCAATCCCTGAAACCCTTAGCCAAAAAAGGAGAATCTTCCCACACCTTTGTGCCTGAAATCGAGTGCCAGCTTGTGGTCATGGTCATCTTTTCCTTCCATGTATTACTTTCAATTCTTACACCAATATCTTTCCATGCCTCACCACCAATATAAGACTTGTGCACTTCCATGACCCTCCTTACCCTCCTCTTGTATTACAATAAATCACTTTCCAGCTCTTTTATCATATCTGTAACTGATTGCGTTCTGCGGTAATTTCTAGAAAGAAATTTAGAAGCCCTTTTTTGCACCCTCTCTAACTCATGTATCTGACACGCAAAATGTGGGTCCCATACTACACTACCATATTCGAGCAATGGTCTGACCAAAGTTTTGTAAGCCAATTCCTTTACTTCTCTCGTACATCCTCTCATCACTCTCTCCAACAAGTGCAGAATTTTGAAACCTTTTCCTACTACCTCATCAATGTGTCCTGCCCAGTTAAGCTTGTTATCAAATGTAATCCTAAGATACTTACATTTCAAGTCTTCAACAAGCAATTCTTGCCCTACCTTATAATCATAATTAACCTTTATTTGATTATTTGTGTATCTAATAAGTTGACTCTTCTTTGCATTTATCTTCATCCCATGTTTACCAGCCCAACTACATGTCCTGTCCAGATCACCCTGCAGCTGTTTACAATCCTCTACCGTTTTGATCCTTTAATACAGCATTATATCATCTGCAAACAATATAATTTATGATATTAAATAATCAACACAATTATTCATTAGAATAATTAATAGCAATGGTATCAATACACTACCCTGTGGCACTCCAATTTTTAATTCCACTTCTTTTGATCCTGCATTTCCTACTTTAACTTTCTGTTTTATACCATTTAAAAAATCTTCTACACAGCATATCACTTTCTCATCCACTCCAATAGTTTTTACCTTATTTACTATCATTTTATGGCTCACTCTGTCAAAAGAATTTGAAAGATCTTGTGCTACACTATCAATTTGGTCTCCCTTGCATGGGAGGCGTCCAAGATTAGGAACAAGCTGTATGAGTCGGAAATGTGTTTAAAAATGTATATCAGCGACCACGTTATACGCGATATAAATTTCATTTCCTGTCAGGTTTGGTTGAAGCCTGTGAGGGGTTGGTTTGTTGTTAATGTCGTTCTCCTGGCACTCTGCATGGTTTGAGCCAAATAAATTCATCAGTTTGGTGAAGAACATAAATTTCAGCGTTCCCTTGTGATTATGTATGTCTCTCCCCCTCTCAGTGCGTGACCTACGACTACTCACTACTGCGTAGTCGAGAATCCCTCTCGAGCGGGGAGAGGCCACCGACACAGCTGAACAGAGTTCGCGGCTGTATGTGACTTCCTGTTGCCTCCCCACACAGACGAGTGAAAATATTTACTCTTACGACAACTAAATAAAATATCTTCGCTCATGTAACCTCCGATACAAAATTTTACCTACTATTACATGGACCAGTATGTTGTACTTGGTCCTGGTGTTGTAGTGAGGTGTGGTTTTGTCTCCGCAGAAGCTGTCGTGCGGGTACCCCGTGGAGTCCGAGGACAGCTCCGTCTGGAGGGAGCAGCAGCAGACGCACCAGAGGCCGTCCCTCGTCTGGATGGACTTCGTCAGGAAGTGTCTCATCAACGCACTCAGGGAAACCATAACCCTCACTCTGTACGCCTTCGCCATGCAACGCTGACAATAAACTCAAAAACAAAACCTTTCCTTTTAATCTACCAATATTTCTTCTGCAAACTCACGATAAAGCCTTTCCAACATTATGGAATTTAAATGATATATGACTACTAAGAAGAGGACATATAGGTAAGTTTCAGTGATAATGCCCATAAAAAGTCAGTGTTCCTGTAATGCAAATCACTCCAAAATCTGCAGAACATCTTCAGCACGTACTAGAATCATTCAACATTCTTGGCACCTGCTTTGAAGTGATTTTGTGTAAATATAACTCTTTCTTAGTGCTTGTTCTAACATTTTCAGAATTTACGACAGTTGTTGCAAACATTTCGCGAACTTTTTGTTTGTGACTAAGGGCTTGAATTTGCCAAGTTGTCTGCGGCGCTGTGATTCTTCTGGTACAAAGTGCCTGAGTGATGTTAATGGTGGCTTCTACATCTACATCTACATATATACTCTGCAATTCACAAAATTGTGGGTGGCAGAGGGTGCTCAGCACCAAAGCTAATCTCTTTGCTGTGCATTCGAATCCCTAATGGTACGAGGGAAAAAAGAATTCATATAAGAATCAGTCCGGCACCTTATTTCTCTAATTTTATCTTTCCTGTCCTTCCGACTCAAATAGGTTGGTGGAAGAAGTATTTCACTACACTCATGAGTGAAAGTTGGAGTACGCATATTTTCCAATAAGTTTAAAACGAAACGTGTGTCGTCTATCTACCAGAGACTCCCAACCTAATCTCCTAATCAGTTCTGTGACGCTTTCATAAGGACTGTAGCAAGCGGTCACGAATCGAGCGGCTCTTCTCTGTACTTTCTCTATACTTTCGATCAATCCCTTACGAAACGGGTCCCAAATGACACAACAATAATCCAAATGTGGACGCACAAGGGATTTGTACGCTATCTCCTTTGTTTGTTCATTACAATTTTTCAAGATTCTACCTATGAATCGCAGCCTAGAATTTGCTCTACCTACTAAAGAATTAATGTGTATGTCCCATTTCATGTTCCTTTGTACTTTTACTCCAAAATATTTAATAGAATCGACCATATCAATAACTGTATTGTTTAACTCGTATTTCTGAACAATCGGATTCCCACGGCCCGTGGTTTTGTAGGCCGTCATCACGCGCCACGGGCTAGCCCTCGCCACCTCCCCATCACGTTTCCTAGTGTTGTTTCAGCTACCCGGGCGTTTGATGTTTACCGACTGGGCGACGGATAGGGGCCAGCAGAGACGGCTCCCTCCCCACTGCCCGCTGGTGATAGCTAGACCGGCGTGGCAGGCAAATACAAGGGGAAGCCACCTTAAAGCTGCGTCCCCACGATGTCTCTCAACGGAGGCCTCCCGGGACGGGACGGGACGGATACCCAACAACGCGGGGCCGCCTCTGCTAGCGGGGACGAGACGCAGCTACCCACTTTATGTCTGTAAACATCACAGCCATGTGTAGTGGTGCGCTGTTGCTATCGGTTTGCAGCAGAGGTGCGCACCCCTTCTGTTGCCGTAAAGTGCTCTGTGCCAAACTACATTAGGCAACGTGGCGAGGAGGTGGTGGCGGGGTAGCGAGGGCTAAACTGCGGCGCGCGCTCATCCCTGCACTTCGGCGTGCGGCGTGCCGCCTCCTTTACAAGATGTCGTGGGAAGTACAGTGTGAATCCAGAAGAACTTATGCCAATAGTACGTGAATGTTCGAAAGTGTATTATTGCCGAAATGAGCGCGCGTGCTGCGCAAATTTTCTACTAGTTTAATACCTTTACATACCAGAAAGTTACTAATTGTGCATTGCTGACTGAACACAAAAATTTCCTGTCCACTAATCGTGATTTTAAGCAAAGAATAGAAACTAAGAAAAAGTATGCCATTGGACTCATACGAAACACGCACTAATGAAAGTTAAAGTATTGCCTAATTCATCAGTCTCGTTAACATTTGATCATTCCTCTAAAGTACAGCGTTATGTTTTCTCACAGTGGTAGTAATCTGCAACATTGATTTCGTGGTTACTGACTGCGTGTGGTTGAGAGCAAACACTGTGTGACGTCATCAGCTGCACAGTGTACACTGCTCTCTCAGTCGCTCTTATGTGTGCCTGAGTTTATATGTGGAAGCAACATTGTTGACTCTTACATATGGCTTCTGAATGAAGTGGGAGGGAAAAACATCGTAAGTCAGTAACGAGAGGTCAAGGAAAATTTGGTATTAAGATATTCACGCTATAATATTGTCAACTTGTTTTAATACTGTTTTCTGTAATTATTAATATTTTGTGCAATAGTTTTATAATACGTCAAGTATCAGTTTAAGATAAGAAAGAAGAGACAAAATATTTCAGAATAAATTTATAATCGCCTCTGTTTGGAGCTTCCTAGGGGGATATTTGGCTAAGGAAAGAGTAGTGTTATCACATTTTCTCATTCAAGACTAGGCTTAAGTTAGGGAGAGACGAATTGAACCAGCGCAAAAATGAGAAATACATAACTTTTGAGGATTTATGGAGGGCAAGGTAAGGATGGATTTTGACCGTGGATTTCTGAATGAACCATCGCGGCATTCGCTTGGAGTGATTTCGGGAAACCACCTAAACCGAAATCTGGATGACTGAGGGAGGGGGGATGGGGAGGAGTATTTAAGACCACATCCTACCAAACGCCAGGCATGGTTTTGTATGTTTTCTTGGTGAGTAGTACCTAGGTAACTAGCTTGTATGGCCACGGAACGTAGTTATCTAGAAAAGAGCCGAAGCTTGAACTTACATCACATAGTGTCGATAGCAATCACAGAAATCCCTGAGAAAATATTACCAACAGATCCGGAAGGAAAAATCCGTACAGACCTCGTGGGCTTCAGAAATTTCGTAGCACAATTGTCCAGGTTTGTTTTGTTTTGAAGAGCTGACCGTCACAAGCGTAAGAGAACTCAGCGCTATATTGCAGCTGCTGGGGAGTCGGCCCTGTGCAAGTGCGGACGTAGAGTCAGTCCTCAGCTTCCATATGCCACGATAATATGTCAGAGTGTATTTTTGAAGTGAAATTTCTTTGGGCGCACCGAGCGTGGTGGGTGAGTGGTTAACGCTCTGGCTTCTCATTCGGGAGGAAGCCTGTTCGAATCCCCTTCCGGGCATCCAGATTTGGGTTTTCAATGGTTCCCCCAAATCACTCCAGGCGAATGCCGGAATGCTTCCTTCAAAATACCACGGAGGAATTCCTTCCCGTTCCTTGTCCCTAGTCCCATCCCACCTCTAATGACCTCGACGTTGACGAGGCGTAAAGCTATAAGAAAGAAAAAGTGTTTGAGTAGGGAGGAATTTACTAGCGTTAAGTGTCTAATGCGCTTGTGCTGCAATGTTCTGCACTCTCGCACTATATGTTCTGCGCATGCGAACTTCACGTTCTGTTCATGAAAGCAGCTGTCATTGAAGATCAACTAAAACAGCGAGTATACGCTACATTGTTTTGAATTAGTACTCGATACGTTTTCTATGCTTGTATAAATAAGTTTGAATATATCTGTTTCATGAGTATCCGTAAACTGTATCAAAAACTTCAATGCTTCTTAAATGCTTTAATACTCACTGAAGATGAGATGGTATGTTTACATCCGGAGGAGTGGCCATTATAACGAGTAAACACGGACCAGTATTTTTAGTGGCTTTTTTTGTTTATTTGTTAGTCGCTTTGTCTTTAATTATTTTGTTCGACGTTGGTGGGTTTATCGTATGCTCTGAGGACTGTTATCTTATGAAAAGGACTTTTGAAATTACATTTATTTGGCGATACAGTAATTTTACTAATGGGCATGTGATAAAAGCTTTGATTTTCATGCAGAAATATTAGCATTTGAATTTACAGCAGTGACAAAGAGTTATTTAAGCTTATAAAAATTATTTAAGTAATGAGCCAAAAATCTGCCTTTAGCTGGTCTTAGAAGCTACTTGTTGACTACATTTTTGCCCATTGATAGATGCACCAGTATCTTTAGTTGCTTTTTATAGCCTTGAGCCAAAAATCTGTGTTCAGCCGGTCTTGCTGATGGCCTTAAAACTAGTTATTAAACAAAATTAATTGTAAGGACGGTTATCAGATAAGCTTGTCTAAAGTGTTCTCCGATATAAAGGCTCTAAATACAAAATACACACTTAGGCTAGATGAAATACTTTATGATCTAGCTGAGTGTGCTTTAAATTTTTAAATAAGTTTCATTTGTTTATGAGAATAATTTGAAAGTTTCTATTTACTGTACAAATTTACTATAGTGTCTTTAGTTTACTCTAGAGCGAAAGAAAAATAAAATACTTAAAAAATACACAGAAAAAATACACACTCATACAAGCACCAAGGTTTTTTTATTTTACTTTCCGATTTTATGTACATATATATTACCTAAAGTATGACTTCAGTTTCTACAATTGTTTTTTTGCAAAAAAAAAAAAAAAAAATCACTTATCTTGTCCGTTTGTGCCAATTCGGACCACGTTAAGCCTTTGCTTAGCTTGGATTTTGCTATGGATATGTACACACCGTGTTACAACTAGCCTTGTTAGCCGTCGAGTCCGTACCAAAGCACGTTGTGGCGTAGTTCATATAATCAAACACAGCTCTCAAAATTCCTGAGCCTACCGGCTTTCGAACTCGCGACCGGAGCAGCGAACTGTTTGAATGCAAGAGCCTTGACCACCGAGCTGCCAGACCGCTATTTGTAAATTTATTTTGTTACGAGGCCACACAGCCAGCACTATGTCATTATGAAATTTGTAAATATTTATTGGAGCACTCATTGTATAGACGTCACAAGGCGAACTCAACACTTAATTAAAAAGACCAATGCCCGATGCTGGACTCCCAAAGGCAACCCTTGCAACGCGAGGCAGGCATACTATCACCTATGCAGCTGGGGTCGGCGTTTGTATATTTGACAGATCCATTTACTTACTTTATGTGTTCACTGAGAACCTCACCTTTAAAATGGATTTCCTGCATTATTTACTGAAAAAATTTGTCACTGTTCCAATCACACTATAGTTTATGCTTCCTCTTTTCGGAAACATTAATTTAATTTTTCATACCAGTCTCCCTTCAATTTTTTTATCATTTCTACAAAATAATTGGCTAAAAGCTAGCGATTCCTTTTATACTACAAGCTTGAGTGACGCTGTGAAAGTGAACTCCGCTTGTTAGTGAGATTCACAATAGATGACATTGTTTCTTTGCGCACGAAAACCTTTTAAGGGAATTCACAGAGAGTGTTTACTCGGAGAGTCCGACCCGATAAACTGCCCGACTCGAAAAGTTGTGACATTGAGAAAGATAGCGGCGCTAAGCGGTTCACTGTGGGAGAGTTGTCGTTGTTTTCGAGGAACTGCATTGTAACGTGCGTGCGTCAGCCAATAGAAGCGGACAGGCGTGTCTAGAGTGGCAGAAAGGAAGTGAGTAGCAAGTTCGAGTTCCCCATCTGTTTGTACAGTTAGTTCTTCTTCCTATTAACGTGTTTCCATGTCGAACGTAGGCGGCTACAACGGGGGATGTTGTCCCTCCATGGCAACGTCTCGGAGGATGAGCTGAGGTGTATTCCTTACTGTGACAGCCTTCCTAAGTGTTGTTGAAAGTATGAATGACTGATTGTAGACTGAATCAGTGTAGAGTGTTATTTGTGTTAAGACAGTTGAAAGAATGGAGAGGGCAAATCCCGGTGCTAACCCATTCAGGCCTACTTTTCCAAACGACACCAAGGGTGGCACCAGGCTTAACATGACCATCCGACGGATGAATCACTATCAACAGTGCCGTGTGCCTCACTCCATACGCAATGTGGAGAGGCTTGGGATTTAACGCAACAATTTTTACGCACTGTCTAGGTGATTATGAATGGTGTACCACCATCCATCCTATCAGGCCGGCGAAGTCTCATGATAAATATTTCTTCATGATAAAAATTTCTTCAACTACCAGAACCCGAACCAGTCAATCCCGTGACAAAGCCGGACACCATCATGGTGACGCAACCAACAGAGTCCTCGGGGGAAGGAGGACTATGTTGTTATTAGATCCTGTCAATTATGCGTGAGTTATCAACAGCAGAACGAGAAGGTCACAAGTCTGCAGCGTGTGACATGTTCATACTGACAACAGCGACTGGAAGGACAAATTATTTTTTTTCTGTTTGAATTATCATTTGGTCACGTCAGCCATACAGCCACTTCGGCTTTATCGACTTCTCTTCTGCAGTGCACACATATCATACACATTATTTCTATAAGGTGTTTTTTGTCATAAGCCATTATCTCCCTTCATACCTAACCGAAATCGATAAATGAAGTATCACTTTAAAGATTAAGATCTCCGCTTGGTCAAAATATATATTAACAAAGGAATTTTTCGGAATTAGACCCTTAAAGGGCAAAACTAACAGAATTTCTGCAACGAGTTTTTGTGTCACAAGCCATTTATCTCCCTTGATATATAACCGATATAAACAAATGAGGTATCATTTTAAAGATTAAGGACTCCACTGTGGTCACAAAATATTACAAGAATAGAATTTTTCGGGTTTCGACCCTTAAACGGCAAAAGTATTATTATTTCCATATTCTATTTTTTTAATTTTATTTTGTCACGAGCTATTTATCTTCCTTGATATCTAACCAAAATCGATAAATGAAGTATTACTTTTGAGATTAATGTCTCCGCTTTGGTCAGATCATATTTTAACAAAGGAATTTTTCGGAATTCGTCCCTTAACTGGCAAAAGTATTGTTATTTCAATAATGTTTTTTTTCATCACTAGCCCATTATTTCCTTTGATACCTAAACGAAAACGATAAATGAGGTATCATTTAAAAGAGTAACGTCTCCACTCTGGAAACATTATAAATTAAGAACGAAATTTGACCCTTGAAGGACAAAAGTATTAACTGTGAAAGCCGCGCGTTTGAGACAGTACAGATCCAAACCGCTAAATAGCAGCAACATATTATTAGGTTCTTCGGTGGTTTAATTACAGTAGTAATTAATTAAATAATCCACCATAAGACTCAGTTTAAGATTTTGTTTATTTTCAAAACAACATCAGCGATATTGTTCACATGCAAAGATACAATATCCAGAGATACTAGTGACGCAGTTCCAAAGTGAATCTGTATAAAACTAACTGTAAACTAACTATAAAACTAAACTTTGTCCTTCTGCTGATTTCTTTATATAGGCTCTATCGAAATTTCTGGAATTCTTTAAAAGCTTCCGCTAGATATTTCTCGAACATTAACAATTACTCAAACAATTAAACATATTAAAAACAATCAAAAATAATACATAATCACTTAACATCATTACAAAATGGTCAGAAATGGAAATTAAAGACACTTAAACACAAAATTATTTACAGAAATTATTTTAAACTCTAGAAAATAGTCCTGTAGACATCGTAACTTGCATTAATACTTGGAATTACACACATTTAAGCAATTCTCCTGTACAATTCGGTTCTTAAACATATTAAATGACCTGTAAATAATTTCCTTTGCAAAACAAACATACCCAGTCATATTCAAGCAAACTTTAGCTCACTACAAATACATCATTAAATACAATTCTATTTAAAGTTCAGGTATGAGGGCCGTTACAATATATTACAGAGATATTATTAAACTGCTTCACTGGTGTCGACATTTGTTACGCAAGGGTAATCTAGTTATCATTATCATTATTATTATAATTGTGTTAAAAATTAATTAAAACCATCTATGCCCTGTCCAGAATCAAAGCGGTGACTCTTACAACATGAGCTGAATGTTTATGCCGTTAATGAATGTCCATTTGATAACCAACACTGTTTGTGGGCTCACACGTTGGCCCTTGGTTTTAGCTGTACAGTTACCAATACCTTCTTTCCTCTGAACACTTGCTTCCTACGGTTGTTCGAGCAGGTACTTATCTCTCCCGAAGACAAATGCTTCCACACTGGTTACAGCCTCGCGACTGCTGGAGTAACGGCTACTGTGGAGCACCTCGTAAAACTTGCGGCGCCGCCGGCAGAAATACAGAGCCGGGGTTGGCCCGGTGCCACTTCCGCCCGCATCGCTCACTGAATAGAGAGCACAGCTACACATAAGGAATCCCTCGCCGCGCCGTCGTAAAAGGAAGGGCCAGACGCGTCGTCAATGACCGCTCCGATGGTCTAGACGCACAGATTTATTTCGAGTCGCGAGTGGGAGCGAGCGGTTCGCAACTTCCAAGAAGCAGTGACGGCACGGGTAATTTCAGCTGCACCAGCCCACTGGCGGAAGTCTGCACGCTGCCCCACAGACAGCGAAACGGGCTTCTCCTCGTCCTCTCGGAACATGATGACGGTAAAGTGCTTTAGTAGCTCAAAGCTTAAGAAGGTTACCTTCGAAATTCAAGGTCAGGTTTTCGATTCCCGGTGTGGCTTGGAGTTTCTTTTTTGCGAGACTTATAACCATGTTAATATTTCGACCTTTTCCCTTAGCTGCTTTACTAATAAAGAATTTCTAGTGGTTTTTCTGTCTAATGGAACTAAAATAAAAATTATGTTTTGGGTTACGCGTTTCGTTTATTTCAGTAACGGAAATGTAATAAGGAAATAAAAACTGGGGCCGATGATGATCTAATAAATCATATGCTAAAACAAATCATTTATTTTAGTTGCCCTAGACGGAAAGAACCGCAAGAGATTTATTATGTAACGCTGGAGCATTCCGTGGTTCGGATTTCACGTAAAACTGTAGGTCTTGGATGAGAGGAACTGAATGTCCTACCTTCGACAAACTGAGTTGAGTGGTAAAGTTCGGGCTTTCTATTCAGGAGGACGTGGGTTCGAATACTCGTCCCGCCATCCGCATATCGGTTTTCCGTGGTTTCTCGAAATCACTGCACGTGAATGCCGGGATGGTTCTTACAAAAGACCATGGCCGAATTACTTCTATCTCCTGATCCTTAGTCCCGGTTTACCTCTAATGAGCACGACGTCAACGAGGCGTAAAACTCGGGAAAAATAATAATAATTATCTAACACAATGACATAATACGCGTCCTTCGGTAGTATCCAATCAACCTTCGGGTTGTGGACTAAGTTAGTGTGATCTAAAACAGAAAATGTTAAGAATTTTAAAACAAAATAATTTCTTGGAAGCAGTCCCCAAGCTTGATCTTTACCATATGGGCTATCATCTGCGCCGAGTTCATCCCATGTTTCACGTGAGTCACAAATACTGACACGTTAATAAACTTTGCAATCTCAAGAATAGTATTTCGGCTTGGTATCATGATATAGCGAAATAATTTGAAAGAATATATTTAAACAACAAAACTACGCTTGTGGTACCTCATCTCCAGAAAATACTGGAAAATAATGCAGAAGTTTGCTTAAAGTATATCCGCAAAAACTGGCGTTAGAGATATGACTTTATTTTGAGAGAAAAAGAAAGATAAAGTAGACCCATAACTTACCAAAGTTGAAGAAAAGAGGCCTGAGCCGAAGTAGAACCACAGAAACGCAGAAAAGACAAACTGTCGGACACACCGCTTGTTCGTGATTGTAGAAGATGAAACATATTGCTTGGTTTGCACGAGAACCCGTGGTCAGCCCTCCCACATGAATGTGGAAATGGGGAGGAGTGCGAGAGGGAGGAGGGGGTTGAGAAACTATATCGTTAGAAATTTTAAGTGGAGAGAAGGAAAGTGATCGTACGTACGTAATCGTACGTAATTACATAAAAATATCTTCTTCTTCCCTGCACATATCCCGTTGTTGCAGAGTTCCCCCCCCCCCCCCCCCAGGATGCGTCGTGTTGGCTTGTCGCTGAGCCTGCCGCCTCCCGGGGAGGACAGTTGTGTCGCCATCTGTACGTGAAACACGTAACTATGTTCGGTGAGTGCGAAGTGTATTTTTTTGTTTCTGTGTTGTGTGCTTTATGAGGCGGAGATTGGGGATCCTCCAGGCATTCCCCTTGGTGACAGCCGAAAACGGTCTGAAAACCGCAATGATGATGGTCGGTATGCGGGTCCGGGACTCGATCTTGCCCCGCAACACATCCCCTACACAGTGTGCGGGGTGTTAAAGCTATGAATCACATTGCCGGGTCAATGTGCAGTATAAACGATTAATCTTCCAGTAATCAGTGTTACATACTTTCACTATGGACCTGGTAGAATTGGATGTAGAAGTTAAAATAGTATCCATAGTTCATTAAGAGTGAGCTCATACAACACATATTCCATTCACCTCTTTAGATCCACTCCAAATAAAAGTTTCTTAATTAGGATTTTTTCCGGTTCACGTAACGTAAACAAGGATAAAACGTAATTAAGTAACTGTAATAATTTCCAGAACAATCAACGTTCTGGTATCGCATCCGGGAGGACGCCGGTTCGAATCCCCGTCCGGGCATCCAGATTTGGGTTTTCCATGGTTTCCCCAAATCACTCCAGGCGAATGCCGGAATGCTTCCTTCAAAAGGCCATGACCGAATTCCTTCCCGTTCCTTGTCCCCAGTTCCATCTCGCCTCTAATGACCTCGACGTCGACGAGGCATAAAACCCCAGGTAAAAAGAAACATAATAATTCCTTGCTCTCTTGTTCTCCTAAGCAATGACTGTAAAAAAAATCACTAAACAATATCGATTTTGCACGTTCCACTCAAACATACAGGGAATGTCTATTGTTAAATTTTAATATTCGGGAGCTGCATCCAGAGAACAACAGTTCTATATTCACACGCTCAATAATCGAACTTTGAATCGCCAAGTGTTTATTGGTATCGTATTGTTCTGCACACCCGCGAAAACATTTTCCTACTTTCGGGTCTGACCGTTGATCTTTTGAGAGCTTCGTTTTTATTGTGCTCTCCTCTTGAATGCGCGGTTCTTTAGTTCAAACTGTTAGCTGCGTGTAAACGAACTTGGCGCACACCAAAGTTACTTTGTTGCGCCTAAAAGTACTAAGATACAACAGTAAATTATTATTCATGGCAACTGAGTACTACGAATAAAAAATACGAATACTAAACAAATCACAAAAATATGTTCAGGCGAGTGCGTGAAATTAAAACGTAAACTTGTGATGAACTGCTACTAACGATATATTCTAAGGTTTCTAGGAAGGCACAGGTACACGAGGAGACTAAGAATCTCCTATGAGAAACCTCGCCGGTATTAAGAGCGCTACTACGATAACAGAGAGTTAGATGTCGTACACGTATTGGGCACAAGTGAGAGTCGAATATAGATCATTCACGAATGTCTCCGCAGCATGTATGGAGTGAAAGATGTAGAGTAGACACTAAATCTGGCTGAAATGTTATATTTCGGAAGGTTTGTAATAGAGCCGGGTTGCATCCCTATGCTAATAGACATACGCATCATTCCCACATACGCATCGTATTAATGCTGTAACGATAAACCCCATGCCCCTACTGAAAAAGTAACCTCCCGCTTATACAGTTAAATTTTTAAAATTTTATCGGTGTTATTAGATAGAAATGCTCCTGGAACAGAAATGCAGATAAACTGCGAGCCAGGAAGAACTGACATGAGTACTTCCACTTATCGTTGGCTGTATTCGAAGTATATTCTACTTTGTACTTGTAGTGGGATGGAATAAGTGAGGGGGGGTTTTATGAATTTATTAATTTATAATAATAATAAATCAATTATTGGGTTGGCAAGAATCTTAACCTTGTCAGATCACAATGAAACTGACATAGATAATTTATTATATTCATTTGGCTACTACACCGCTAGGCATATTTAACGTTACCATTAACACAATAATCACTAACATATCAATGCAAGCCTAGCGATTACAACTGGCCGATTCATTCAAGCAAACAATTATATGAATTTTACTTTAATTGAAAATCTTCTGACGAAGTTATAGTTAGTAAGCGGGAACAAAGTTCACAATACGCTACAACAAAAAAACAGTCAGCAATCAAAATGAATACATGAAATGAACATGCGTCTCGGGCGCCGTCAAATAACAAGGAGAAAAACAAGGAACTCGCGATATGCAAAGGTTCCCACAATGTTCAACAAAATGTCGGCTAGCTCAGGGTCAAAATTTGCTCAAAGAACACAAGTCTCTTTCTCAAGTCGCTTACGGGTCATTCGCAGTCTCATAAGAACACAACGATGCAAGACCTGGCGTTAACACTTTACCATAGCATAGGCAGCAACACTGAAGTCCGTCGCGCTATCAGCCCAGCGCGAAAGAAAGATCACCAGCCAGTGATCATAGGCAGGTCACTGTACTGACCAAGCACAACCGTTCTGGCCTGGCGAGAAGTCAGCAGTCGACTATCCCAGACCGTGGTCTGGCAAGAAGTCAGATCGACTGCTCTGGACCGTGGTCTGGCCAGAAGTAAGTCCTTCGTCTTCGGAAGGCGATGGCGTCCCTCTCCCGCGTAGGAACATGGCGGGCAGAAAGAAATACACCCTGAATCAACTTGTGAAGACCCCTACCGATGATTTCATAGGCAGGTTGGAAATCACGTGGTATCGTGGCACACCAGATTCGCGGCATTTTCGCTAGCGTCCCCTCCGCGTCCATGCTTGTTGGGGGCGGGGGAAAGGTTGACCTTCACCGGTTTGCTGTGCGAACCGTTGGGGTTACTGACTGGCCTTGGGGTGGCGACAGCGAGGCGGTCCATTGTGTCCGTTCACTGGGAATTTACCGTTTCACTCCGTCCCCAGCCTCAGATATGCGATCTTTCGCTTAAACAAATCTTATGCTCACAACATTTTCCTGAGCCTTCTCAAATGAAATACCCTTGCATATTCATTTAATTATATACAATTTTGGGCTGCCCGAGATCAATTTTAATTAATTTTAATCTGAATAAATTTAAATTAAACACAACTTAATAAAAATATAAATTGTAGCGTGGCGTGATAACGTCACGTTACAATATACGGCCAACTACGGGAAAATAAAATTATACAATAATTTTATTTTAAGCCCTTCTAACTCCCTTCCACTGTAACCAGTAATCGATATTTTTACATACACAGGGACCCACAATGCTATGATTCTTGCCACAGATACTAAACTGAACGAATGTCCATGACCTTGGACTGTTTTACAACATGTGGACAACCATACATGATTTCTTTCCTGCCTTTTTATATTAACTTATAATTAAAGATTCTTATACTAAACAACACAAAACATAATAAAACATGAAATGAAAAAAAATTGACAAATACAAAATTATGTACATGTGAATGAAATATTTCTTTATCTAATTATTACGCAGGTTCTGCTCATGTCGGAGTCCTGTTATTTTTTGTGAAACTCCAAGAACTAAAGCAAAAAAGGAAACCGCGGAAAACTGGAATGATGTTGCATTTCTAGACCAGATTGTGCCATTCTCCTACTTAAGAATGCACCAAGAGCATCGTCATAATTTCCAAACAGATGGAATAAAGAAACCGCCATTGACCTTTTTCTAAGCATCTCCATTCAAATTATTACCCTGAAGATTTTCTACTGAGGGCCTTATGATTTAATAATTTTTTTAAATACATGGTCGATATGCCATTCCGTACAACAGTGAGTTTCGAGTATGTGTCTCACGCAATATGTGTCATTTCGACAAGTTACAGTGCATCAGGAAGTGATTTCGATATAATCTTTTACGTCGTTTCTCGTCAATAAGTGCTACTTACAGATTATTTGCTGAATGGATTACACGCAGGGGAAATAACAATGTACTATATGCCCTTGGGTGAGGAACCTATGAAGGACTTTTATATCCTACTCCCGAAAGGTACATTTATACAACAAATGTGTCCTGGCCTTTATGTCAGTGACAACAACAAAATAAATAATTACTTCCGCATTCCATTCATAATCTCCGAATAGCATAACCCGAGAATACATTTCGGCGCATATATCATATCTCTTTAGTCTCCCGACACCACGTTATTGCCAAACAAACTTCATATTTTCAGTTATGGTTCGACAAATACTCATTCATTCAGTTGCAGCTGTAGTATGAATGGGACCCCAGCTTACAAGCAATGACCGTTCTTCTACCTGCGTCTGGCAGCTTTAGATAAGAATCTACTCGAAAATCTGGCCGCTCCGGTCCAGCCCTGAATAACGGTTTCGCAGTCCGCTAATGTGTTAGTTCAACAACACGCATTCTCCGCAATATTTCTTAAGAAACAAATCCTACTTCACTATTTAATTACATTTTGTTCCTAATCCTATCACTTTATGTATTACTTAATCGGAAACTTCATCATGATCATAACAGGTCTATGCAGAATGGTAGGATCTAATACTTCTAATTTTGTGCGAATTTTAATACAATAATCATCGCTAATTTATTTACAACTCACATTTCAGAAATTGGAACTGACATTACCGTCTGTTCTGTTTTTAGCTTTCGTGAAAATGTGAGCTAATTTTCTTTCGACAATTGCTTAAATAATCTCAATGCAATTCTTGTTTACCGATCTCTAAATTATCAATGGGACTTAATGGTCGACAAATAACAATATTGAAACTTCTTGCTTCCATTCGCATATAATAATTCAATGTCACGTCATCGTATGTGAAAGATTTAACCTCTAACTTACTTTTAACACAACCTTTTCCTCCCCATTTGTCAGTGAACTTGTCCTTCTTACAACTGCCAATAAATGTGGACTAAATTTTCCACACAGATAATTACAGCAGACGTAATTATCATTTGCCGTAGCAATATAAAAAAAACCATTGGACTTATATTCCATGAATGCCAACAAAAGAAGCATCGCCACCTTTTCGGTACAAGACGATCTTACATAATGATTATTTCAGCAGTCAACATTGTAAGGACCCAAATACTGAAAAGAAAAGGAATCTTATCTCTCTCTCCCCAACTACTATTCTGAAGGTTTTCTTTAAATACGACTGGCCGTGACAATCTTTATCAGATGGCTAAACAAGCGTACCTTTGTTTCTTTATTAACCTCCCTTAATTATTAGAGACGATTTTACTCAAGCAGTAAACACTTGTTCACAAAGCTGTGCTCTTTCAGATCGCGAAGTGTTTTATTTGACCGCAACAGTCGTCAGAAATTTATTTGATAATGATGAGTTCTGCTTACAACGGTAATTTATTATTACTTCCTACTTTTAACCCAGAACCATTCCCTACCTTTTTTATAATACATCAAAATTCATTTTGCTGCAATTTAGAACAATTTTGTCTGCATAGATACCCGCGTACTCTAACAATTCAATTTCCTTGTAAGAGAAAATCCAAAATTTGTTTCCTCCATTCCATTTTCAAACGTCCCATGTTTAAAATGGAATAAAGTCCTGTCTTTGGACCTAAAACCAACATTCAATATTACATCAAATTTTAATTTACTGTTGCGTCTACTCATGCGATCACATTGAGCATATTTCCAGTATCCACCCCTGTAGTTGAGTATCGTTTTTCGGCAAACAGAGCTCTCGAAATTTGTTTCTAACGAGTTTCGTTTCAAGAAACTGGTCAGCTGAAATCTGCCGATAGGAATATCCTCTTTAAAGCTAGCAAGCAACCCGCCTCCCAGGTAATGAACAGTTTGGAAGGCCACGGTCATTAGAGTCTCACTACCCAAATTCCAGGAAATTCTATATCCTGACTCTATGAAGTTCCCTCCATAAATCAGACACGATACATTTGCCCTGATAAAATTCGCGTATCCACGATCTCTGTGAGCACCACCAAAATTAACCGATTTTCGTGGCGAGGAACACATCTCAGCTATTTCCCTTTGAATATGCAACAATTTCTGGGAAATTTCATTTATTTGTAATCTAATATCTGCTCCCTTTAACTGATTACCGAGGTAGCGACTTTATCAATTTTTGCACTGACTTGAGAGACTTTCCCTTCCATTTCACCTCGTACCTCATGCATATAGCTAGACAATTGTCCATTTGTTTCCCTCGTTTCAATCTCCAAATGGGTTATCGCGGATTGTACAGTGGCAATGGTTGTATTTGAAATTTCATTCTCTTTTTCCACTCTGTCGCACCTAGCTATTGCTTGCTCAGATTTCTCAGACAAATCAACGATTTCCGTTCTTATATTTGCCTGAAAATCTGCTACCTCTCCACAGATTTTTGTATGAAAAGCGGAGAACTTTTGATCAAGGCTTTTGCCGATTTGATCCTGCCTCTTTTCCAAAGCTTCGATCCTACTGATAGTAGAATCCAATTTCTTGGATAGATTTTCTTGCCCTTTGTTGAAATCTGCTTTTAAATCCGCCCTTAGATTTTCTTGTCCCTTTTTGAGACTTTCTTGTCCCTTTTTGCAACTTTCTTGTCACTTCTTTATCTCAGCCATAATTACTTGGACCCAGGGAGGCATTTCTGGTGGATATTGTATGGTGGGTGAGGCTTCCATATTGATTTTTAGATTATGTCCGGATCTCAAAGCATAGGACTACTATAAATGGCACATGAAAATTCCAATGACTAAAGATTTTAGCAAGCAACGTTTTAAATTACAAACATCGCGATCTTTAATACAAGTCAAAATTTTAGAATTTTCATCTAACACAGGCACAAATCCCATCAAGAATATTGAGCATCAAACCATTCAAAAAAAATGTGCAAGACCACATCACAACGTTGAATCATGCGACAACGAACAACCAACATGAGCAAACTATGCACCAATAAATACTTAGTTGCTAACATATTGCACAGACAAAACACTGGCTCGACATTATATGCATTCAAAATGAACTTTGCATATTGAGAAAAAAAATTCATTTGCAATTAAACGTCTGAAACTGATTTATCATGAATCAGATTGCATTGAAAATTTACCATTTGCAAAAGAAATTCATCACTCAGATTGAATTGAATTTTACACAAGCAATGACAAATTATAAATTTACTTTCTATGCTAGAAAAATAAATGCCTAAGGTCATGAACTTGGTTCTTTTGAGACTTTGAAAACATTTGATTATTAATTAATTCCCCGGATTAATTAATTAATTCGCCCCACGTTGTGCGCAATTGTAGTGGGATGGAGAAGTGAGGGGGGGTTTTATAAATTTATTAAATTTATAATAATAATAAATCAATTATTGGGTTGGCAAGAATCTTAACCTTGTCAGATCACAATGAAACTGACATAGATAATTTATTATATTCATTTGGCTACTACACCGCTAGGCATATTTAACGTTACCATTAACACAATAATCACTAACATATCAATGCAAGCCTAGCGATTACAACTGGCCGATTCATTCAAGCAAACAATTATATGAATTTTACTTTAATTGAAAATCTTCTGACGAAGTTATAGTTAGTAAGCGGGAACAATGTTCACAATACGCTACAACAAAAAAAAAACAGTCAGCAATCAAAATGAATACATGAAATGAACATGCGTCTCGGGCGCCGTCAAATAACAAGGAGAAAAACAAGGAACTCGCGATATGCAAAGGTTCCCACAATGTTCAACAAAATGTCGGCTAGCTCAGGGTCAAAATTTGCTCAAAGAACACAAGTCTCTTTCTCAAGTCGCTTACGGGTCATTCGCAGTCTCATAAGAACACAACGATGCAAGACCTGGCGTTAACACTTTACCATAGCATAGGCAGCAACACTGAAGTCCGTCGCGCTATGAGCCCAGCGCGAAAGAAAGATCACCAGCCAGTGATCATAGGCAGGTCACTGTACTGACCAAGCACAACCGTTCTGGCCTGGCGAGAAGTCAGCAGTCGACTATCCCAGACCGTGGTCTGGCAAGAAGTCAGATCGACTGCTCTGGACCGTGGTCTGGCCAGAAGTAAGTCCTTCGTCTTCGGAAGGCGATGGCGTCCCTCTCCCGCGTAGGAACATGGCGGGCAGAAAGAAATACACCCTGAATCAACTTGTGAAGACCCCTACCGATGATTTCATAGGCAGGTTGGAAATCACGTGGTATCGTGGCACACTCAGATTCGCGGCATTTTCGCTAGCGTCCCCTCCGCGTCCATGCTTGTTGGGGGCGGGGGAAAGGTTGACCTTCACCGGTTTGCTGTGCGAACCGTTGGGGTTACTGACTGGCCTTGGGGTGGCGACAGCGAGGCGGTCCATTGTGTCCGTTCACTGGGAATTTACCGTTTCACTCCGTCCCCAGCCTCAGATATGCGATCTTTCGCTTAAACAAATCTTATGCTCACAACATTTTCCTGAGCCTTCTCAAATGAAATACCCTTGCATATTCATTTAATTATATACAATTTTGGGCTGCCCGAGATCAATTTTAATTAATTTAATCTGAATAAATTTAAATTAAACACAACTTAATAAAAATATAAATTGTAGCGTGGCGTGATAACGTCACGTTACATACTCAACAGGTTTTATCAGACAAGTAAAGGTGTGTTTGAATGAGTGTTTCAACGGGTTTTATTGCTATTACTTTCAAAATCAATAAAAGTATTTTGTTTTTTATGAATAATTTTCACGTCTATGCAATTATATAGATATATACAATATATATAGATATAAGCTTACAATTTACACATGAAAATTATGATATGTACAGCTATAAACTTGCTTACATTTTTACATGTTCACATTGGCTGTGTATTGCAATTTACACAAGAAAATTATGATATATACAGATATCAGCTTCAGAGAATGAAGTGAAACGCGTACGGAAAATAAAAACAACTTATTCAATTGCATTGGCGTGACAATTATTCATAAAAAATTGATCCTACCGCAATTGAGGAAATGGTCCACAATATCCAGACGTTAAAGTAATTTGCGTTTTGGATGAACAATGAAGTACTTTACATTGTATAGTAAAAGAAATTTTTATTTTTTTCTCTTTGAACACGAATTTTTCAATAGGCCTACCAATAGATACATTCAACAAATACTTGCTCTTCATAAACACTTCAATAGCATCGTAAATGCCTATATTTAAATTAAAACCTATAACGAGCTTATTCTTTACTAGCAAAAAAGTTTGAGCGAATCGAAAGCAACCTCAAAGTTTAAACAAAACAACAAACAAGTGTGAAGATAGTGACGTTTAACGTTCTGTTGTGATTGCGTCCAGAAACGCGCCGATCGTTCAATCCAAAGACATAAGAGTAAAGTAAACTAGAGGCTCTTAACGATAGTTTCTTTAGGCTACGTTCGGATACTATTTTTGTATGTAAAAGGTCAACAAGTGAGGTGAGTTAGGTAAAAACAGTATTTCAATGTACTTTATTATTTGCGAGGATTATGAAGTAAGCCTACGCGAAATAAAGAACAATACTCTATAAAAGAGTACGTGTGAAGGCGGTTGGAAAGGGACAACTCAGAAAACTGGAACTAAAGGAACGAAAGATCTTGAGAAAAATCATTGGTCCTGTCAAAGAAGAAGGAAATTACAGACTTAGACATAATAAGGAAATATACCAACAACTGGAGAGCATTACCACAGCCATGAGAAAAAAGGAGATTAATGTTCTATGGGGCACATACTTCGGATGAGCAATCATAGATTCACCTCGAAAATCTTCAACACAATCACAAACGCAAAATGGGCAATGCTAGTCAGAAAAGATCTCGAGCAACTGGAAATTGGCCCCAGTGAAATTTACAACAGGAATAAGTACAGAACGGTTTTTTTTTTTTTTGGGGGGGGCTTTCGGCGACTAAGCCATTCAGCCAGCTCAATGTGTTTTATGATATCTCTTCATGTGAATTTAGTTTCTCCAGTGCGTTTATGCTTCCTATGTATAGACACCACAGGACGGACAGGACATTCACACAACACTTAAACATCCATGCCCGCGGCCGGATTCGAACTGGCGATCTTCGGCACGTGGAGCTAGTGCTCTAGCCCCTGCGCTACCGAGGCCGGCAAGTACAGAACGTTGATTAAAGCATCCGATTCTCTCCAGACACTAACAGCCAAAGTACTCCGCCCCGGATCTGGAGTGAAATGGACCCAAGAAAGAAAAGTGCAAGAAATATTGGGCTAAGAAGAAAACTCGTGATCGACGTGTTCCATAGAGGCCGAAACGGATAAGACAAGGAAGAAGGCAGTTCTAGCTGGAACGAGAATTGCACTTTTTTGTTTATGCAGAAAGAATTCAACAAAAGTCTGATTGTTAAGTTGGGAGGTGCTGAGACGAGCGTTAGACCTACACAGCCAGAAGCTAGTTTTGTTGCTATCAGATAGTAACAACAACTTTCTGATGGCAAACGATATACATATTTGCGGAAAGTCGCATTATTCTTTCTTCAGAGTAAAGACCAGTGAGCAAAGAACCTAACTCACTAATTGTGCAAGCATTCCGTTGATATATCTTATGTTCTATATTTGTACAACGTGTCTGATTGGAGCAGGAATTGGTGGTCGTCACCATTCGCCTCGAGGATTAGGGAAAGCTGAAATTACCATATCCGATATGCTTTTAGCAATGCATCCGGTCACCCTTAGGTTAACTAGAATTTACGCTCTGTACACGAAATATTACCGACGATGATGACATTGGCACGAATAGAAACTACTTTAGGTACGGAAAATAGTGTTGCACTGGACCCGGGGAGGTTCGACCTAGGGGCGTCTTCGATGAGTAAGACACTGCGTGGTATCACATGTTAGAAGTGGAACTTGTAATGAATGAATAACTTATCACCTAAGATAATTTCAGGGAAGAAGGTGGTCTCGTGACTGAAATAAATAAATGAGGCTGTGAATACAAATATTTTGAATGGAAGGAATCTTTGAATTTATGTATTGCAGGTTAAATGTAAGGCATTGCAAGAATTAAAATGAGCATTCAAAATTATGTTTACAAAACAACAAATGATTGCTAACTGAATAGTCCGTGACTCTATGAGTAACGAGTTGTAAAGTTCTTCATCTCGAAGGTAGGGTTTTTTTTTTTTTTTTTTTTTTTTTGCAAATCCTCATTTTTATATGGTTTTGATGTAGCTTTGCACATGTACAATTTGAAACAAAGAGAAAAATACTGTCGGAATTTGGTTTACGGAAAGCCAGTTCCTCTCCCCTTCACACCGCCTTAATTTTTGTCAATGTTCTTTATACACAACAACAGTTTCTATCCGATTTGAAGGAACTTAACACATCTTAAAACAAACAGAAAAATACTATCCACATTTGGTTTGAAAATGCCCAACCACTCTCCCCCTTTACCCCCACCTCTCTTAATTGTTTATAGAAACCCACAGCTTGAAATCCGGTCAAAATCGATTCAGCAGTTTTTAAGTTATGTCTTATTATTCATAAAATAAATGTGTCCTAATGTCTCAACATGTTCGTCAGATTTTAACTTGGACTTCAAACTTTCAAGTTGTGAAACCAATTTAAAACCTGTATTTTCTGCATGAGGCCGGAAGAAACATATATTCCGTATGCAGATTTAAGTGTACGGTATGTATTAATGCGCGAATGGTAAAGGTTTCAATTATCGAGCAGCAACTTTAACAGATGTTGCGACTAAGCTGAAATGCAGCCTGGACCAAAACGGAAACTGACATTCCATTTCACAGCAGCCAGTTCACCCCGTTCTGGAAATTGTTCGGGTGCTTATTTCTGAAATTGACTGATGCCAAGTTAATGAAAATTGTACACAGGATTCACATCGGAAATATAAAAATAGTGTAAGGGTAAATCAAAAACAATTAGATTCGGGCAACGCCGGTTACTCTGCTAGTAATTTATAAATGTAAAGGCCCATTACAAGTTGTGCCATCGCTAATGATAGTGTTCCAGTTCGCAGTGACAGCTGTTGAGGCTGCATGTATAACATCATTTACTACGTCATCACGTTTAGTACAACTCCATATTTGTGTATTTACCACACTCATCAGTGCAGATAATCGTATTTTCACCACAATAATTACGCTTAATGTTCCGTTCGTTCATACACATTCCATGCTTTATGGTTATGGTTATTGCTATGTTACTATCTTAAGGTTGTGAGATACGCAAACAGCGATTATATAAAATAAAAAAAAAAAAAAAAAAAAAAAAAAAGAGCTCCTAGGACTGGCTCTCCGGCAGTAATAGATGTGAAGCATATGTTTAAGTAATATGTGCACAAATAGAGAGCAAAAATTTTCGGAGGCATAAAGAAAACGTCACAGAAGCGGCTGAACGAACTATAATTTATTTTTGCGATCAATCTAGCAACTGGCTCTACACCACTCGCCAACTCTTCCCATCCTTCCCCAGTGTTATAACAGCCTCCCAAACCACCTCTTAAATCGTAAAGATGCACATACTTGTTTGTGTTTTGCGCTGCGTTTTTCTTGCTGTTGATTCCAACGTTTCGGTCCCAACCCGGGGTCTCCGTCAGGCTGCTTCTACTTAATGCATATTTTTCCAGTACACTGGATGGATTGTTTACTTTTTCCGGCAGAGATGGTGTTGTTTCTCCGACGCCAAGGCCTGTAGCGTATCACCAGGGGGGGGGGAGAGATTTATTAATTAATTCTTAATATTTTACGCTATACAGGGTACTATAATTCAATATCAACATGTAAATTATTCAAATGAGAATTGGATAATTTTGGGATTTGAAACGATCACAAAAAGACATTTTAATAAAGATTTTTACAATGGCATCTACAGATCTGAGCGTATTTACCAAAGTGTTTCTGCGTGTGAATAACTTTCACTCTTCTAGAAGATTCTGAACCTGAGTCAGTATATTCTGCTTCATGACAGTCATAAGATCGTTGTAATTTGATTTTATTTAATAACTACTTCATTTTTATTTCTGAAAAGCAGACGGCAACAAAGACTATAGTTTTCGTTTGTGAACGCTGTGTCCTTAAGGCGGTATAACTCCCAAGCGAGATGAACAAGGACTATCAGAGAAGTTTCCTGCGTTGAAAGCGACACTATCGGCGTATTAACAATTTGATGAGAATTTGGTCATCGCCAACAGGCCTATGTTTAGAAATCAGTCCAGGCATAGAGGACACGGAAAGGTTTCGTGTCATTTGTGAGCTCGTATCAGTCGCCAATAATGTAAAATGCATTCAACATCCTACTCCCCCTGCGTTAAAAGTCAAGGTGTTATAGGAAACTCAAGATTTCAGGTTGTGGTCGGACTCGAAGGTAGAGAGAGAAACTTCAATTTTTCAGCACTAAAGAAAATATACGTTGTTAGAAATCACAGTCACTAATGCACTACACTTTAATCGCTTTATATATATGTTTCGTCCCTGTTCGTTCGATTTTTCTTTTCAGTAACTAGTGACGTTCCTTCTTAGAGTCATGGATATATGAATTCTTGAGGATGTGAAGCTTTTTATATCATCACGGCTGCTTCAATGGCAGATTGTTGATCCTGTTATAATTGGGGGGGGGGGGAGTGAGAGCTAAGGGTTGCCGTCTGTCTGCAAAACAATTAACTAGTATGGTGTATGGTAAGTGTATTTTTTGTGAGTGATATGTATTCTTTCTGAAGCGGAGTTTGTGTGACTGCGGGAATCACCTAGCTGCAAAACCGCGTGCAAGACTTACAAGCCAGCGCTCGGGCCATTGTCTGAACCTCTGCGATCCAATGCAGTGGCGGTTCAAGGCGCGCAGCAACACCGGTGGATCTTCATTCGATTTACTATTACATTCATTACTTATAAGCGTGACATCTAGCAATGAGGCTACACTTGTCCGCACAACTGACTCGAATAGCATTCGCACCAGTGTCTTTGTCTCATGTCAGTCTGTACTTCACTGTATAATGCTGAGGCGAACCGACGGTGTTACCAACTCCACACACCTCAACAACATTACAAATCGAAACGATGTAGAATTTTTACATAAATTAAAAATCAAAGTAAGACAAAAGTGACGAAATGTAGCAGAAATGATACAAATAGCAGCAGATTAAATATAAAAATAGGATCGGATGCTATAGGAGAAGTGAGTGAGTTCTGTTACTTGGGAAGCAAAATTACAACCGATGGCCGAAGCAGGAATGATGTTAAAAGCAGAATAGCACTAGCAAAAAGAGCCTTCATGAAAAAGAGAAATCTTTTAGTTTCAAATATTGATCTAGGAATTAGAAAGAACTTTTTAAAACTCTATGTGTGGAGCACAGCACTTTACGGTAGCGAAACATGGACTTTAGAAAGAAACTTGAAGCATTTGAAATGTGGTGCTACAGAAGAATGCTAAAAATTAGGTGGACAGACAAAGTAAGAAATGAACGAGTTTTGGAAATGATGGGTGAGAAAAGAAGTTTATGGAAGAAGCTTACAGGAAGAAGAGAAAGGCTTTTAGGACATATTTTTAGACATGCTGGATTGGTTAATTTGTTAGTGGAGGGAACAGTCGAAGGTAAAAACTGTAGAGGTAGACAGAGATTAGAATATATGAAGCAGATAATTGAGGACGTGGGTTGTAAGGGGTATGTAGAAACGAAAAGGTTAGCACAGGATAGGAAGGGATGGAGGATTGCATCAAACCAGTCTAAAGACTGACGACAGCAAAAAAAAAAAAAAAAAAGGAGAAGGTAACCCCGTTACCACGTAAACTTAACAAAAATGAGTATCTTGATTTGCTTACGTCATCGGTATAGAATGTTTTATTTTTTTATTTTTTTAAGGCTATACGCCTTGTTTACTTCGAGGTCATTAGAGGCGGAAAGGACTAGGTGTAAGGAAGCGGGAAAGAATTTTAAAGGAAGAATCCAGGTATTCGCCTGGAGTGACTTGGGGAAACCATGGAAAACCAAAATATGGGTGGCCGGACGGGGATTCAAACCCGCGTCCTGCCAAAAGCGAGGCCAGAGCGTTTCCGCTCACGCACCAAGCTCGGACAATATTCTACCTGCGGGTCCAAATCCTTACAGATCACTGGTGCTTTAATAACTGGCATTTTTGCATAAAATTTTAGAAACAATTAGCGTCATATAAATTAAGTTGAAATTGATTAATTGTGATGGAGCACATACTCCTGTGTCAAGCCTTTACCCCTTTCTTAGTTTTTTTAATTGTTATTATTGTCTAATGTAATTTGAATATTAAAATTCTTCCTCCCATATACTTTTTCGATTTACGAAATTATAATTTAAATTCCTTCGGCGTTTTTCGTCAATTGTACATCACTTTCCTTGGCAATTCATTCCAATCCTTAACACCCTTTCGCACTCCGTTATTCATGGAATCGAGTGCCATGTGGTGCCCATGGTTATCTTTCCCATTCCACGCATTACTCCAATTTTTTCGAAATATATGCTTCCAAACCCCACCAGCGGCATACGTCTTGTACACTCCCAGCAGTCTCTTCACCCTCCTAGACAGTGCCTAGGAAATGAATTGAATTACATGGTCAGATGTGAAACAGCCATATAGAAGAGATATGCTATTCGTAATAGCTGACGTCAGGTACACAAAAATCACCAAAGAAAAAGACAATGTTTCATTTTATCGTGAATATTAGTTGTTACTGTTTAGATCAAACAAGTGTTCTGGCATCTGCGTTTCCAATTTATATTTCTTGAGTTGTACACTGCACACGTTACAGTTTCACTGCAAAATTGATGATGAGAACAACTTCGTAAAATGTTACGTCATATATCGTACCAAATCACAGTAAACCATGATCATTTTACTGTTGAGATATTGTAACGTGACGCGCTGTCGCGACGTTCCAATGTGCATTTTTATTATATAAATAATAATATAAGGGTAATTTACATAAATCTTGGGCGACCACCTAAATAGATTTTTGTTGTAATTTCCTAAAGTACGCAAGATTCCAAGTGAGGACTGTAATGCAATGGTGAACATTCAGTATATCTTGTTAAAGCGAATATTAAAGAATTATTGAGCTGTGTAGGCTTGAAGCTAATCGTGCTCTTCCCGAACCATGGCGACAGGAAGTCGCGGATTTAGGGTTTTGCCTGAAGACACACTCTGCTCCCTGGGGGTGGGCGGTCAACAAGGTCACTCACCTGGCGGGAAATGCCTGCCGCCCGAACACAGAGTCGTTCCCGAACGCAGCCGAATATGTCCGACCTCTGTTAGTTACGCGGGGCAAATAGGATATCGGGGATATCACGTGACATTAGGTGCCAACCTGAAGATCCAATCCAAATGAGCATATAACTTAAAATCCTGGGAATTTTCTGTTGAATGTGATCTTCGAGACTGCAAGGGGGTGGGGCCAGAAGTTTTCCTCGTGGACCGAAGAGCGAGGAGCTGGACATTCTACCTGCGATTCTAGTCGAGTCTAGTCCGAGATGGACTTGGAAAGTTGGCTTCTCTCGCCAACTTCCGTTGTACGATTTCTGGTTGCCAGCTTGCCTTGCCAGAGCAGGCTTATCTCGGCGACACCGCCAGTAATGCGATGATGCGCATTAACAGACAGGACGTGTCTGTAGCACCGTGTGAGATAATCGCACATACCGTGGGTCATCTCCGGTCACCGCAGACATCAGACGCAGAACTACAATGGTAACTTATTACGACCAAACCATCTGATTGTTAATTCCGTGAAACTGAATCCTAAATCGATTTTGAGAGGATAGATCCATGTTCTAACTTTGTAATTGAAAAACCCCTGAGCTAGCGGCATAATTTGCCAGAACTATATATTTTCGTATGATATATTGTTCTTTCGTGGCGCCCATGATTTTCTTTTAACTGTAAAGTCACAGTATTATGATACCTTTGTCTGGGGTCGTCATAACTTGTATTTTTCATTGTTTCCAAATGTCATTATTTCTTGAATTTTAATTCTGAGATGGATTTAAAAGTAAATATACAATTGTTTGCTTGCTCATGACGGCTAATTGTACCTCTGAGCGTTGCTTTTATAATTTTACCAATTTATGTTAATGTTAACGGTAAATTCGCTCAGACTTGTAATCGCCAATGATAAGAAAATAAATGTCGTATTGTGACAATTTTCCTAAATTCCAACTAACATCGAGATTCTTGCAAAATTAATAAATTTTCACTCCTTCATAAAAATTAAAAATTCCCTTTTATTAATCATAAAGGTATGAAAGATAATTGTAACTTAGTTTGCCCACTAAGGCACCCACTACAATATCTGGAAGAAGCGCCTAGAAAGCTGACAGAGCGCAACAGGTAGCGAAGTGGACTAGCGTGTTTAAGGACGCCAATTTCCTCCTTGGGCTTTGAAGCAATTTATCTGTGCTCGGCTAAGTAAGATACTGCCGACAGACCGTGTTGATTTGTGACCCGTGTCTTCCGCCGCTTCAGCACGCGGCGGGTTACAGGTGGTTTTATGGAGCGACTCTCGTGATTTACGACAGGCTGACAGCTCGGCTGAAACCAGCGCGCGCCGTTTGTCATGCATTCTTACTCAGTGCCCTCGTTTCCATTGACAAATAATGAACATTTTCAAAGGGGAAGAGACAGGTGTTTTGGTAGACCAGGCAGGACACTTTTTCTTAGTTTTTGTTTGTTTTGTTTATGGCTTTACGCTTCGTTGACACCGATGACGCGGTTATTACAGGTGGGATAGGACTGGGGGCAAGGAACGGGAAGGAATACGGTCATGTCTCTTTGAAGGAGCCATGCCGACATTTGCTGGAGTAATTTCGGAAAACAATGGAAAATCGATATCTGGATGGCCGGACGGGGATTGGAACCCGCCTCCTCCCGCATGCGAGGCCACTCACCCACCTGCTGGGCATTACTCGTAATTACCCCACAATTCCAACACAATGTTAGTTTCGTTATTTATTTTGTTTTAAGTTTCCAATATTTAAAACGAAGCACGCGGCTTTTAGTTTTCCTACTTACAGCTCATTTTTCTAGCGGCAAATAAGTCGGAGAAGATAATCTCAACTACAAACATTCAACTTAAAATTAATTTCCAATGTTTATTATGAATGTTTTGCGTGCAGATGGAGTCTGGATAAAATACGTAAATGTCTAAGGTGCTCAAATCATATTGAGCCAGATATCTAGTATTTAGTTTCACAGAATTATGTAATTTCACCAGACTTCACTCTCTATTTGTTAAAATATTTAGAAATAGATATGTACGATGAGCATAAAACCTTTCATTTTCGATTAGCGGCAGTTTCGATTAGATTATTATTACAACAGGAACTTGACGTTACAGCAGAGGGCATCAGTTATTTAGTTTTTTAAAAAAATAATTTAGATGGTTTTTCCTGTGTCCTGTTACTTAAATCATTACTTCATTTGAAGGAAAGTAGTTCCACACTGTCGCGATGTATACAGCCTAGACCAGGGGTGGCGAACCTTTATTGCTCTGCGTGCCAATTGTACTAAATAAATGTTGAACAAATCCTAAATGAGCCATCAAACAATCATGACTAAGTGAATAATTGAAAAAGAAATAAAACTAAACACTTTTTTTTTTTTTAATTTTTTTTTTTTTTGCTGTCGTCAGTCTTTAGACTGGTTTGATGCAATCCTCCATCCCTTCCTATCCTGTGCTAACCTCTTCATTTCTACATACCCCTTACAATCCACGTCCTCAATTATCTGCTTCATATATTCTAATCTCTGTCTACCTCTGCAGTTCTTACCTTCAACTGTTCCCTCCACTAACAAATTAACCAATCCAGCATGTCTCAAACTAAACACTATCACCTTAAAAATTTATATTTGCAACAAAAAATTTACATTTTTATACCAACCAATAATAAACATTAACATTTTAATGCTAATTGAAGTAGATGAAATTAGTGATAACTTCTGTTTTTGCAAATTAGATGCCAAATAACTTATATCTGTTTCATATTTTGTTACTTTTAGCAGAATGTAAACCGAAGTGGAGTCACGAGATAAATGGTTTCTAACAGTATTTAATGTTATTCATTTCTGAAAATAATGACTCACAGGCATAGGTAAATAAAAACATTGTTAAGACAGCAAAAGCCGTCTTCTTAATACAGCTAAATGAGTCTGGAATTGAATATCAAGTTTCCATATACGATGGTACTGGCACTTTTAACTCATATTGTTTAATAATCGTGTTAATTCGTTTAATCCCAACTCTTTCCTCATTTCGATGAATTTTTCAGTCCATATTGAACTACAAGATAACTCAATCAAATGCATTTCCATTTCTTCAATTTCCAACCTCACAAATTTAGGTAAGTTCATTTTATCAGGTGAAATCTTATGACGATTCATAATAAACGTGAGTGTTTCTGATAATATCGTTACTGAAAACTTGAAATTTAACATCAAAAGCAGGAATAACATTTATCACTTTGTTACTATGATCTTAAATTGTGAAGACGAAGAAATGAATTATTTATATCGATTAGGTGCCTACTTAATTAATGCCGTGCCCAAATTATTTGGTCGCGTGCCATCATCGGCACGCTTGCCACTGGTTTGCCATCCGTGGCCTAGACTATAATTAAAACCAGTACTACGTGACATGACCTAAGTTGTTAAGATTTATTTTTAATTTCATTTACTTTCACTGATGACATATTTCAGCCGCGTGTAACTGCATTATCCATTCAAACGTTGTAATATTAATATGCGTGTGATTGAAGTATTGTTTCTTCTGGCGGCAAGTTTAGCGCAGTGTGTGGTTAGGTTGAAATGCAACCTGGACCAGGTAGGCGACGGAAACCTTTTGCTACAGCACAAGGCACGAGGAATCACATTGAGCTTTATTTTATAATAATTCTATGTATTTAGGCATTGCTAAGGACACTGAAAGAAAAGTATGTATCTCGTTTAAATTGGCATATTAATTGTCAGTTGCTTTTTTTTTACTGAAATCATTATTTAGTTTGAATGAAAGTAGTTCCAAATTGATCGTGATATATGTGGCCTAAACCATAATTAAAACTAATATTACTTGGCATAACAAAAGTTGTTAAAATTTATTTTTTTAGCAGTCTTCGATTTCATAGAGGTCTTTATTTCAGCCGCCTGTATTAGCTCTGTCAGTCATTAAAACATCGATATTCATCAGAGATAATAAGAAATAAAAATGTAAGAATCCGTGAAGATTTCGGATCAATTTTATATCGCGATGCGTGATGACATCGACGTGCAATACAGAGAATGTATTAATTCGCGTGTGATTGAAGCTTGATTTTCTAGCGGCAATATTAGCGGAGATTGTGGTTAGGCTGAAATGCAACCTGATCAAGCTGACAATTGAAATTTTTTGCTACACACAAGGCACGAGAAATTACACCGAGCTTTATTTGTAACAATTCTATTTAGTTAAGCAACTGCAAAGAAATTAACTGCCGGAACACTCCGTCAAACCCGTCATTTTTGACGAGCTTTGAGGCTAGTGTGTAAATAAAAAGAAAGATTTACCTACACTAAATCGGTCGTTTTATAAAGATTTATTCTGCCAAACGTAGTGAAAGTCCGACATAAAGACTGCATGGTTCGGGGGCAGCCAATTCGTGCGCTCTCTCTGTATAGAGGAAGATTCAAAGTTTATAACCCTCGCCTATTAGTTCAGTTCGAAGCCGCTGATGGCGCTGTTGTCTGTTTACGTGGAGAAGTCGTTTTGAGTGCTACAGTATGCAAATAGTGAATCCATTGTTTTTTATTTAATTTAATGTAATTGAGATGGAGTACACGGTCCAGTGGCAATTCCCTTAAGTCATCTATTTACCCCATTTTTATTTTATTATCTTATATAATTTGACTGTTAAATTTATAAATTTTAATTTTAAATTCCTTTAGCGTTTTTGGTAAATTATTCATCACTTCACTTGGTAATTTGTTCCAATCTCTGACAATCTTACCCACAAAAGAAAATTTTGCCACTCCTTTATGCATGAAATCGAGGGTCAATATCCCTCCAAGCCCCATCATCAAGATACGCCTTGTAGAGTTACATTCCCAGCACTCTCTCCACCCTCCTCCTGTTCTCCAATGGTTCCCAATCCAGCTCCTGTATCATACAGGTTAGGGGACATCCATAAATTACGTGAGGTGTTTTTCCGGATTTCCAGATTCCCCCCCCCATTTCTGGTGAGATTTATTGAGATCTGGCCGGACCCCCCCTCCCCCTCCGGTGAGATCTGGTCCGTGAGAAAACCCCCCCCCCTCCTAGTAATCGCCCTCGAAACTTTTGGAGACCCCCTAAAATCAGTACAGTACAAACAATTTTTCGCAAAACTTCACGTGAGATTTCCGTTGACCCCCCCCCTCCCCTATTTCACCTAGTAATACTGACTAGATCCTGCGATAATTTGCACAAACAAATCTAGCTACTCATCTTTGCACGCCCTTCAACTCCTGTATTTGGTACCCAAATGTGGTTCCCAAACCACCATATTCAACCAATTGGTACATCCTCTCCACCCTTCTAGTAAATGAAGGATTTTGTAACCTTTTCCTACCACCTGCCCAATGTGTTCTGCCCAGTAGAGTTTATTATCAAACGTTATGCCAAGGTATTTACACTTCAAGCCTTAACTAACACTTCTGACCTCATCCTATAATCATAAACAATCTTTTGACGTGCCTCGTGCATTCAATCGAAAGTTCAACAAAATGCCACTTCGTCAAACAAGATTTAAAATTGGCATTAGAAATTCGTAGAAGATAGTTACATATGCAAAAGTAAAGCTAACAAAACAACTTCTCCTGTGGCGTCGCCATCCCCACTTAACCAGACAACAGATCCGTTGGTGGTAGTTAAAAGAAATAACAGGCGGGAGTTGCAAACCCTGAACCTTCCTCTAAGCACCAGCACTTATTTGAATCTTTTATAGTATGTGAGAAATGAAAATGCAAAATATTAGAGATGGGTCGTTCGCGAGTGAATCAGTTCTTTAGAGCAATTCATATTTTAAAAGAGTGAGTGAGCAGTCGCTCACTAAAAAGTGAACGGTAGTTCTTCTAGGATCTAGGTGAATCAGTTGATTCCGAAGATCATGAAGAGCTAGCTCACGTGGGTTTTGTGGACTGGAGAGCTAAAAAAAAAAAAGGTCTACTATTTGTATTGAAGTCGACATAAGGGGGTATTATCAACGGAAAGTGGGGGTATAACCGGATTGTGAGGGGTGAGACCCAAAGAAAAAGGTCTCAAATAAAACTGAGCTACTGAGCAAGTGAACCATTCTTTTCATTCAGTGATCAAATGAACAACCGCTCTTTTTAGTGAATCACTTTGCCCACCTCTACAAAATATGCTCGTTCTTTCTGAATAACCTTGTATTCTATTTTCCTCATCGAAAGAAAACTATATTTTGTTCGAAATCAGTTGGCAACCCTAGTTGAGACCTGACTCGTGTGTTTGTCAGAATCATAGCTTGTTTTGTGGAGTGGAAAGCCGTGTAGACTGCGAGACGCGATGCGTGGGCAGTGGAGAAAGCGGACACACCCGCACTGCGCTTTGCTTTCTCCCGCCCCCATACATCAGCACGTGATGTGACAGACGTCGCTTGATTAGTCCGGTACCAGTGCGTCTCTCCAGCGACAACGCCGCGTCTCATGCAGCGTACAGACGTTGTCCTGGGAGTGGATTTTGTAGTCCACGGTACCGGACGCAGTAATGCTTCTTGATGAACTCTGTATACTGAACAGTCCAAAGTCATTACCAAGAAATAATCAACCCCAGTGAAGAATGCTCCATCTTAGGCCCGGGTGGGTAGTCAAACGAAGAGGAGTGCCCCTCAAAATCTTGTTTCGTTATCTTACCTAAAAAGAAATACAACAGTAACAGCAATAATCATACTAACACTAATATATTTTAACTAGACGACCCGTGCGAAAATTTCGCGAATAAATGGTTGAATGCTTGTAATATAATGAAAAGTAGAACCCCACTTTTGTAGCAAATATTTAATTGTTTTGTGTAATAATTACGCATCAAAATACTTACAACATATTATGAAACAGTCAGGAAAATTTAAAATACACTGTATGTATGACAAACTATCACTGACCTTAACAGAATACAACCAACCTGAACAAAATTCACACAACATATCAACATCTCTGTGATATGTGTTGCTGTGCGAATAAAGTGTTTACATTGGAATTGTAAAGCAAAACAAAATCGTTTCCGTAATAGATAAAAATATCTGAAAAGCTACTTATTGTATAAAAAGCAGTTAACTGTCATCTCCGTGATATCTGCTGCTGCAATCTAGAGATTTGGCTCTGAACTGTCTCATACGCGCGACCTCTTTAAGGATCAAATTCTGAAAAATTCTTTCTTAATTTATGATTTTACCTAACTGGAGACCCTAATCTTTAAAACGATATGAAATTTATCGATTTCGGTTAGATATCGAAGGAGATAAATGGCTAGTAATAAAAAAAACTCGTTGTAGAAATAATATTAACACTTTTCGCTTTAAGGGACGAATTCAAAAAAATTCCTTTTATAAAATATAATATGACCAAAGCGGACCCCTTGGTCTTTAAAATGATACTTAATTTATAGATTTCGGTTACGCAGCAAGCGAGGCAAAAAAAAGTTTTACAAATGATGTTTTTGCTCCTTAAGGGTTGAATTTGGAGAAAGTTCTTCCTTAAATATGTTGTGACCAAAGCGGATACTTTAATATTTAAAATGGTACCTCATTATCGATTTCGGTTAGGCATCAAGTGAGGTAAAAAAAAAAAAAAAAAAAAAAAAAAGGTTTTACAAATGATGATATTTTTGGCCTTTAAGGGTTGAATTTGGAGAAAGTTCTTTAGTAAAATATAATGTGACCAAAGCGGATATTTTAATCTTTAAAATGACACCTTATTTATCGATTTCCGTTAGATAACAAGGGAGAGAAATGTATCGTGACAGAAAAATGTGTTACAGAAATATTAATACTTTTGTCATTTAAGGGTAGAATTTTGAATAATTCCGTTCTTAAAATATGATGTGGCCAAAGTACTTCAAAATGACGCCTCATTCATTGATTTCGGTTAAGTATGAAGGGAGATAATGTCTTGTGAGAAAAAAAAATGAAGAGAAATAATATGTATGATAGTGTACAAGAATTCTTCATTATTATTATTTAAATTTATTATTACTCAGCTGCGAAAAGCAAAAACTGTAGTTCGCTTTATATTTTTTAAAGTTTATTGATTCAACAATGTTCTAAATCAAGTCCATCAATGAGGTTACTATATACATGTAAAATTGCGATGTTATTGAGTCGATCTTGCAACATTGTTGATGTTAGGTAACGCTTTAGTTGGCGTAAGACCAAAAAACTTCGTTTATTCAAACAGGACGAGTAAGGAATCGTGATGAGTAGTTCTTTCTCTGTATCGATGTCTCGCACGCATTGCGGACCGAGAGGTAGCGCTCTGACCTCACATTCAGGAGGACGCGGGTTGAATTTCCGGGGCGGGTCCTACTAACTATCATGGCCATATTATCCACCGGCCCTACTCCAGCTCAACACTGACGGTGAAACTATATTCCTTAAAAAACGTCCTGGAGGAACACATTCTTAGCGGCACACATTTATTCGATAAGTCTTCATCAGAAACTGACCAAACTGAAAGTAATAAGGCCCAAAGGACCACGCACTGCTTTGAGAGATTGCCTCCACTGCAAGCTGTCTCAAATCCAGCGAGATCAAGTCTTGTTCATCGTCACCCACTGATCGACTTGGTTATGTTTTAATGCTACCTCTGTTGATTGTTCTTATCAACAGAAATCAGCAACTGCAAGGGAGGACAGAACGAAAGCCTGTACATTAGTGACATCTATCGGCGTGAAATAAATAACTATAGCTACACAAATCGCACAAGTAGCCGTCAGTAACTACGCTCTACAAGGATTTTTTTTTTTTTTTAGCCAGTTCCAGCTTATTTTGTACAAGCTCATGTGATTTGGGAGTACAAAACCACCAAAGCTCAAAGCAGGAATCAAACCGACAACCCTTAACATGCTTTTCTCTGTTTATGGTTTTACGCCTCGTCGACGTCGAGGTCATTAGAGGCCTGAAAGGAATTCGGTTGGAGTGATTTGGTGAAACCGTGGAAAAACCCAAATTTGCAAGGAAGGATCGGGATTTGAAAACGTGTACTTCTGAATGCAAGGCCAGAGCGTTACCACTCACCTACCACGCTAGGTCCTTAGCACTCTAGGCATGCGTGCTAGCTCCCACACTGAAGGGTTGGCGTCCTGCAAGTTACACTCATACTCTCCGGTAACTTCAAACTTACGAGTTTGATGGGTGAGTGGTAACTCTCGAAGCCTGGTATCCGGATTCAAATCGGTGTCCGGCCTTCTAAGTTTCGGTTTCCACGGTTGCTTCACTCCTTGCGAATGTCGACATGGTGCCTTTATAAAGAGGATGGCCGAATGTCTTCCTTGTCCCAAATCCTCCATCCGCTCTAATGACGTCAACATAGACTAGCCGAAAAAACCTCGTCCCAATCTCAAAGACCATCCTGGCACAAAAAAAAGAAAGAAACGGCTGGGTTGAAGTTAGATGTATCTTCGCTCTACATGTTTTGTTGCATTAATGGATTCTCTTCGAAGGTATGTGAAATGAAGCTGCCTAAGTTAAATGATATCTTTATTTCATCGGTTGAAAGCGCAACAGCTAACTTCATCTGTTGGTGCAGTATAGGACACCGACCTAAGATACAAGCCAAAAGATGTTTTCTGAGTGTTTTCTCTTCCATTTCCTTATTACCGTCAGTGCGCAAAAGCGCCGGTGAACGTAAAATACAAGCCGTGCTGCTTGTTGCGTTTATGGGCTATTACAGTAGACTAACTTTTGAGCAGAAGGCTAAATAGCTTGAAACAGGTGCAGGCAAAGTGCAACAGGAAAGAGAAGTTGTTCTGGAATGCTCCCAACGACTCGCCACTTCTTGCTCCCAGCGGCGCTCAACACTGCAACGTTCTGGCAGTCGCGGTCGCTGCAAATTGATATCGACCAGTCACGAGCTATCGACCAACACAACTACGACTTCGACCAAATAAACCTCTGCAGCTTACTATCGTCGTGTTGCACACTCGTAGATTTACTTTCACATTTTACCGAGCGTGGTGGATGAGTGGTTAACGCACTGGCGTCGCATTCGGAAGGACGTCTAGCCATCTGGGCATCCCGATTTGGGTTTTCCATGGTTTCCATGGTTTCCCCAAATCATTTCAGGCGAATGCCGGGATGCTTCCTTCAAAAGACCCATTCCTTCCCGTTCCTTGTCCCCTGTCCTGTCCCGCCTCTAATGACCTCGACGTCGACGAGGCGTAGAGCCGTAAGGGAAAAAAAACACATTTTACATTTTCATAAATAGGTGCGTTGTTAGATATGTCAACATCTTCGAGGCTGCAGCATAGTTTTCACGGGTTTGCAGCCGGATAGTTTATTTAGACGATGACAACGTCCTCTGTTGTCTTTCTTTGTTTGTTTATGGCTTTACGCCTCATCGACGTCGAGGTCATTAGAGGCGGGAATGGACTGGAGACAAGGAACTGGACGGAATTCGGCCATGGTCTTTTTGAAGCAAGTATCCCGGCATTCGCCAGGATGTGATTTGGGGAAACCATGGAAAACCCAAATCTGGTTGCCCGCACGGGAGTTGTCTTCATCAGGTCTCTTGCCAACAAGAATCTCCAAGATCACTGCGAAACTTGCAGATTTTTGTTAACAAGAGACCTGATGAGCACAAGAGACGACGTTGTAAACGTTTAAAGAAAATACCCATCTGCAAACCCGTGAAAACTATGTTGCATTAATACGCCGGGAAAAACTCCATTCACGTATCCTCGGAGCTGTTTTCCATGCGATTTTTTTAAATTAATTGATATCAATCCTTACGAAATCACCAAAGATTTCGACCATTCTTCACTTTTCCGTGTTCAACGAGGCCGATTTCATAGTAGTCTAACATTGTGATCAAGGAAGATTGTTCCTAAAATATCTTACTAGTTTATCTACTTTTGAAATTTTATCATTTACTCTAGCTGAATTAATTAAAAGTTCACACAATTTCCTCATTACTAGTTTGATTGCTAATACCTTTCTTTTGAACGAAATTGAGTGAAGTATTACTTTTTAATTGATTTTCAATAATTTTCATTTTATTTCACAGTTCAGAGAACTCGACATACAGTGCTAGGGACACCGCTGACACTGGCATAAGTCTGTTAAACTATGCGTTGTCTTCCAACACGCTGCGAGTCTTCTCATGAGTCCAGATAGAGGTTCAACAGTCTTCTTCAGGCAGAACGGTCATGGCGATATTCTGCCAGCTGACTCCAGCGATCCTGCGCATTATCTCTCTGCCCCATCATTAAGGCTGTCTTCCTCTCGGTCTCTGGCGATCTCTTGGGCTCCACTCCAACACGGTTTATCTCCATCTTTAATCTTTTCTCTGAGCAATACGACTGGTCCATTGCCACTCCAACCTGGCTTCTTTCTCTAGGATGTCTGCTCTGATTACGGTTGCTCTCTTTCTATCTTTTCTACTTAAATCTAGCAATGACCTTCCTATAGTTCTTTGAGCTGTTCTAAGTTTCGCTTTTCTAAATTAATTAAATTTCCGGGTCTCACAGTCGTAAGTCAGCATAGGAAGATTATTTAAAAGTGTGGGCATATTCGATTTGAGAACCATAGAATGTTTCCTACAGCTTTCCACCGACTGTTATTATCTGCTTCTTACCAGGTATATAATACAATATAATACATTAATCTTCCAAAGATCCCTATAAAAAAAGAATGGCTGTGTGGTATGTGGAAGTTTGTTAATTTACAAATAAAAAAATTGCATAATAAAATAGAAAAATATACCTAAAGATGTACAGTCACAGCTTACATAGTACATTAATTATATCAGTTATATTTACACAAACTACTGGCAATTAGGGAGCGTACGTAAAGTACATGGCTTGGTCTAGTGTGGGGGAGGGGTTGGGTGGATATGTACGCTGGGTTACGTGGGGGGGGGGGGGGCGGGGTTCCGAGCCAGGCCACGGAACTTTCCATTTACATGATTTGTCACAGTTAAAATAAGTTACAGAGCACACGGCAGCATGTGAATGTTTACTTCCGTCATTTAATTTTCTCCGAATGAAATTTACGATAGTCTGACAAGAGAAAACAGTAAAAAATGTCATCTGGAATTAATAGGGAAAATAGGGGAGCGTGACCTAAGGCTAAAGCTACGTCAGGTTACATGTGGGGGGGGGGGAGAGTTCACAGGAGTCCAAAATAGAGTTACGTAGTTTATGGATGCTCCATAATTTTATAGATAACTTAGAAACAAATTCTTCGATGGAGTAGATGAGCCTTTGCTTCGCTCTCTTAAAACTTTTTCCTTCTCTGTCTCTTACAACGTCCTCATTGTGCTTCTTTATGTCAGACTTTGTTTCTTGTCAAACAGCTCAGAATAATGTGTTACATCACAATCGCTCCGAATCTTCACTTCAGTCGTTTTCTTTCAGAGATCTCTTGTTTGCTTTGTTGGTTGTTTTTACTACGGATGCAGCCAAGTTCTTGTGCCTATCCTTGCTTCCTGTTCTTCTTCTTTGGTCCCATCAAGCTTTCTCTGGACAATTCTTTGAAAATCGTCTGTATTTTCCCCTAAATTTTTAAGATTAATAATTTTGGTCTTGCATCTTACGAGCTTATTTCTTTCTGCTCATAAATTTTGGCTGTTACTAGTCGTGTGAAAACGGCCGGTTTTAAACTTTTTTAGTTCTGAGATTCGTAAAAAGATAGCCTATCTCACTTTTAAAGCTGGAGTTAGGGCTTCTCCACATACTCCATACTTGGGAAGGATGCTTATAGAAGAACGTCTTCGTGAAATTAATTTTGGATTATTCGGCAAATTGCATCAGTCTCTCTCCTTTGTCATTTCTCTCATTCATTAGTCTCATAGTTGCCCAACACTGAGTCACTCCGTTTACAATTGACGATCTTGGCATTAAAGTCACCAGCGTTCAGTTTAAAGTGACATTGCTTTCCCTAATGGGTAGGATAGGGGTGAGTCGTTTAAATTGATATAACAAATGTAGTAATTATCGTATATATTATTTCGTTAAAGTTTTTTATTTTTTATTTAATTTTTTGTCACAAGCCATTATCTCCCTTCTTACGTAATCGAAATCCATAAATGAGCTATCATTTTTAAGGTGTCCGCTTTATTGAAATCATGTATTAAGAAAGGAAAGGGCAAAAGCATCATTATTTCCGTAACTTCTTTTTTTTTTAACGAGCCATTTATCATCCTTGATATCTAACCGAAATCGAGAAATGACGTGATTCGTCGCATCATATTTTAAGAAAGAGTTTTTCTGGAATTCGACCCTTAAAAGGCTAAAGAATCATTATTTCTATAACTTTTTTTAGCACGAGCCATTTATCTCCTTTGATATCTAATCGAAATAGATAAATGAGGTATCATTTTAAAGATTAAGGTCTCTTCGTAGGCAACATTATAAATTAAGAACAAATTTTTTCGGGATTTTACCCCTGAACAACAAAAGTAATAACTGTGAAAGTCGCCCATATGAGACAGTTCATAGCTTAGCAGCTAGATAGCAGCAGCACATATCACAGAGATATTAGTAAACTGCTTCACAGACGTCACTTGTTTCACGTAACTATTACACTAAACAAATAAGCAATTGCTACAAATGAGGTAGTTCTTCTTTCCTCTTATTACAAACCACCGACCCTACTAATCAACGTATTCGCGAATTTAATATAAAATTTGATGAACATGACTCATCCTATTAAATTAAAAATATAGTGGAATTAAGTTTTCAATCAACTCCTGACAATAATAAGTACTCCCAAGGATAAGGTGACCAGACGTCCCGATTTAGCCGGGACAGTCCTTTTTTTTTCAGCTTTTGTCCCGGATTTTTTAAAATCCAAATCGGGACGAAAAATGTCCCGATTTTCAAGGCCTGGCATTCCCCCCCCTCCTCGTTTTACATTCTTGACTATTTTCTGCATCCTCAGGAAACCTTTCCTAACTGTCACAAGTTTTATTTCCTTTTAAATATTTTTCTGTTCTTTTGCAAATGCATGAATTCATTTCATCACTTCTATCCATTGTTGCGGCTGGCGTATCTTTTAACATTTACCGCCGCGCCTATTCATTATTGTCTGCTACTTGTTATATTATGTTGCACGTGCTTTTAAAGTTGAAGACGTTACATTAGCATTTAGTTGAACCTTTTTTTTTGGTGATGGCAAGACGTGCAGTAAACAGTGCGATTTTTTGCCTGTGTTAAGTTTGTTTGATTTAATAACAGCGTGAGAAGAAAATAATGTCACCACCGAAACGAAAGTGTGTATTTAATTCTAAACTTGAGAAAGAATATCTATTTATTCGGATATTCGATGCAATGCATGTTCTTCTTCATTTAGCATAAGTCACGGGGGACGGTCTGATATTACGCATCATTTAGCTAATTAAAAACATAGAAATGCAGTGCGTGTAATGACAGATGCCTCAAATCATAAGGATATTAAAATATTTCCCATACGGGTGAGGTATTTTCTTCCTGCTGAGGGAATTAGTGTTAAATTGTTAGAACTTAATTCACTGCCTGGAGAAAGCCGGCGACCTTTCTTTTTTTTTTAGTGTCCCGGTTTGGTGGATTGAAAATATGGTCACCTTACCCAAGGAGTGTAGGGAGTTGTCACGAACATAAAATGTTTTGTTAGGTTCTGGAAACGCCTGGATCTATTTTGATGAAATTTGTTTTACATATTTCTCACAGGTGATTAAAAATAATGTAGAGGTAAATAAAGTGCAATCCACTATTACAGCCCTCGGACTCCCTTTGCTTATCAATTTCAAGCTTATGTCTTAAATACATTGGTGTTGATATTTTATCCATGATGGATTGGTGGAACTTCCCGACTGTGATGTCAAATATGGGTTGTAAAAAATACAGCAACCAGTCACAATATTGTGACTGGTTGCTGTATTTTTTACAACCCATATTTGACATTGGTGTTGTTTAGTTGTAAATTTTTCGGACGGATGAGTATTTTTTTTTTTTTTTTTTTGATGGATGGAAATTATTTAGATGAAGTGTAACAAGATTAAAAGCAGTATACTGTTGTAAATGTTAATTAAAAGAATATAATTATGGCTGTAATTGTGTTAGTCACAGTGTTTTAAGAACGACTGTTTAAATTTGACAGTTTTATGTATAAATGCCTGTAAATGTTCACTATTTTCACTTAAAAATGTTTCTTCATGATTATAAGTAATTTTGTGTAGGTTCTGATTGTTTTTGTACTGTTCCCATTGTTTGAAGCAGGCGTTGGGTGGCGCAATGGTTATTGTGTTGAGTCTCAAGATTATAATAAGAAAAAGACTTAGCAACAGCAGGTAGACTGTTAGTTTAAAATAAATGTCCCACTACTACTCCAAACTACTCCGATTTCTGAAGTGAGCCATGAAACTGCCTCTGGGTGGAGCCGATACGCACGCAGTTACTGGCCCTGATGACGTCACAAAAATGTTGCGCAATACTACGACATAACACTATAACTAGTATTGTCGACGAAATTTTTATATAATGTGCATGAGAATGTACAGTCCTTGGTGGTAAGGAAAAAACTCCAAGAAAAATTTATATTAAAATGTTAAAGGATGTGGTTAAATCAGTACAACATTGCTGAGCAGTCTCGTATACCAGAGTACCTCTAAACTACTCATATAACAATCTCTTGTTTGATAAGTATCTTCTTTCGGAAGACTGACTTATATTTCCAAGCCACTTTGTAGAATTTATTATAGTTTTTAACTTGAAACTATGATTAAAATCGATCATTACCGACGTCATGGCTTGCCAGACATTTTTATATACTTGGAAAAGAACTTATTTCGCGTTTCCTCTTCAGTATGTTTATGTAAGCTGACAGATTTACGTGAACGACATAATCTTATGTAAATATGTACCCGCATCTGGAACCTCAATCTTGCAGTGACGTCATTGTAGATAACTTGAAATTCAATTGCTTCTTACTGAATTTAGCTTAAAATGTAATGAGTGCAAAGGTGTATTTATTTTATGGTTTTTAAAATGTAGTTTTACATTGCTGACCACGATTAAATATTTCAAAAAGGAATAATCCAGAGCTGTCGAAGCTATTCTTAGAGGTAACATACATTACCTTTTTGGATATAATTTAACGAAACGTCTTTGGTTTATATCATTTCGTGAAGAATTTTGATCCCAATGCCACATACAGGGAAGGTGAAATCTTTCAAACCATCTTTTTGTACTACGCGGAATTACTGGAGACTACCTTCAAATTCAGTTATTCTGATATCTTCTGATCGACATGTAAGACAAACAACAGACCTCAAGCAATAGACTTTATCTATGCTTCACTTGGTTGAAAATCTAGATCGATTTTTTATTTTTTTAATTATGGTTTTACGCCTCGTCGACGTTGAGTTTATTAGAGGGGAGAAAGTACTAAGGGCAAGCAACGGGGAGGAATTTAGCCATGGCTTTTTTGAAGGAGCCTGTTATATACCTATTATATTACCTAAACTATTCAACAGGTGACCTATTACGTACAATGAATATACCAAATCTCTTTCATAATCACTTTCAATAGTAACATAACCTTGTTATGTATATTTTCTTGCTAAAACCAATTAGAAGGGGGTAAATCTCATAGTTGTATAGTAAAGAACTTTTATAATAATTTTCTCAACAAGAGATCACTTTTTAAATTGATTCTAAACTATTTTTGTAAAAGACATGAGATTTAAATAAGATTGTTTTTCAGTCACAATGAATTTTGTTGCATTCATTTCCACTAAGAAAGCGGATAATGACAATCACTATAAGGTGGTTTTTTTGTGCTTTTGAAATTTATATAAGGAGATATTTCAAATAAAAATAATTCGATCTTTTTTAGAAAAAAGAGCTAGAAAGATAAAAGTATGCTTAAATCAGAGAGAAAAATTCAGTGAATAACAAACATATAACAGTTCAGAGGTAACTTGATTTTTAAAGAAAGAAAAATGAAGTTTCAGTGTTGACATGTGATAACATCATCATGTGTGACATTTGAAAATTAACAGCTCTTAAACGAGAATAATTACGGGAAAATTTGTCATTACCAAAAATATTGTGAATAAATTAAACTATAACATATTAAAATTTCGAGAAAATCCGAGTATAATTAGTGTTCCACAGGAATGGGGGACTTCGGTAATTTACCAAAGTTTAGTGTTTCCCCGCGGGCAATTCAGCAACAGATAAGCCAAGGCTATAAAAAGCCGACCAGCGCAAGCAGTCGGGAATAGTTTTCAAACCGTTTTTCAAGCGGGCGGTCGAGGCGGGAAGAGCTCCGTGATGGGCAGCGAATTATGAGGTTATGGTCTTCGAAGATTTTTTGTAGTGGTGAAATGAGGAACTTGGAAAACTTCAAGTTGGTATAAACTTTATACTAACGATCAGGACTGTGTACTCTGATTCTATTCCGGTGTGCCATAGGATGATCTTTCTAATTTTGGGGGAACTTTCTGAAAGATTGCCAATCAGTGTGTGTGAGTGACGTCAACCTGCAATCTAAAGGCCCGGATACACTAGGGGACAAATCTGACGCGCAACACTGAGTCTGGGTGGCGCTGCAACGTCCCCCGCTGTCCCACAATGTTGTGTGCAACAATTTGCGCGACATTTACGTGCCGCGGGGCATGTTGTGTGTTGCCGCTTCCAGAGCGAAAACATTGCGTCAGTCCCGCGACATTTGTACCAGAGTGTAGTCGTGTGCGCAGCTTGCCATGTCGGTGCTGTGGGCAACGTAAATGGTGCTTCACCTAATCGAGCTGTACTAGAATTATGGGTTGTTGTGGGACACTTCAAACTATAATTATCTGATTCTACTGGTACAGTGGATCTTTTTTTTCTATCTCATAATTATGTTTAAAAATTATTCTGCCAGGAAACACTTCCGTGTTCATTTACAAAATATTCAGAAAAATTGTTTCTTATTTCCATAACAGATTCAGAATAACGTCTTCCTCTAGCATCAACATATTATGACATCCAATTTCTCTGCGTCATGATCCTTCCACAATTTCGTGATCCATATTTTCAGAATCAAAGGTTTCATGTGGGGTGTACAGTGATCTGGACTGACTATTGCGCCTTAAAAAATTATGTAGGTTCACACACGCCATTACAAGTACTTCAGCATTTGCAGGCTGGAGGGCTATTGGTGTACGGAATATACGAAATACGACACATAAGATTACAAACGCATTTTCTACAACTCTTCTTGCTCTTGATAGTCTGTAGTTGAAAATCCGCTTTGTAGTACCCACTTCGTGATTGCATCCTCGTAATATGTTCGGTCAACGCAAAAGCACTGTCTCCTATCAACACGAAAGTTATATTTGGTCCAGCTTATCGTACTGGCTCTGGATCTTGCCACGTAAGTTGATTAGCAGCCAGAGATATATTAAAAAGCAGTTTCTTGGAACACTCCACTCTCAGAAGATTTTCCATTTGCATAAATAAAATTATAACCTTCATACACAATAGCCAATAGGACAAAACTAAATTGTTCGTTTTAGTTATAATAGTCGCTGCCTGAAATGGAAGCAGCCTGAATCAAAACGTGTTTGCCATCATCAATAGATAGAAGGCAATGTGTGGAATTTCCAAAATATTTAAAATATAAATTTATTTAATTTGTTTTTAATCCGATACAAAATTTCTCATTCGAGCCTCTTTCTGTTTTCTACGTGTTAACATACTTGATTATTTAATATTAATAATTCTGTTATATGCGTATCGAACACGCGTCCTACGTAACTGAACTGCTTGATATAAATATGTACGCAGCACTAACCAACGCAACCTCCTCGGGCAACATTTCTGCAACAACTGACTAGTGTGTCTGCTAAATGTTCCGCGGCAGTGTTCCCGGGTGTTGTCCAGCGACATGCCGCGCGGCAAGTCGCGCGGCATGTCGCTCCATTTGTCCCCTAGTGTATCCAAGGCTTAATTCAAGGAGACGATAGTTGCGATGCCTTATCTTTCTGGTACCTCAACTTGTACTACGTAAAATTCAAGAATATAAAATTTGTTTACGCAAGAACTGTTTTACTCCATAAACCTTTAGGGACCGTGCACAAACTACGTTGCTCGGTCCAGGGGGGGGGGGGGGGGGTTGGCTGGAAGGCTACGCTGGGGTGGGGGGAGGGGGGGTTCCGAGCCCGGCCACGTAGCTTTCCTTTCATAACATTCTTCACAGTTAAAATTAAGATTTAAGAATAGAACTCACAACAGCATGTGAATAGTTATTTCCTTCAGTTAATTTTCTCTGTATGTGATTTACAATAGTCTGACAATAGAAAACACTACAAAATGTCTTCTGGAATCAAAAGAAAAAAGCTTCGTGCTACGTGAGGGGGGGGGGGTTATAGGCAAAAGGCAAGTAGGGCTACGTGGAGGGGGGGGGGGGAGGAGGAGGGTTCTCAGGAAGTCAAAATGGAGCTACGTGGTTTATGCACGCTCCCTTATCTCTTGGGTAATTACGAATGATTGGCGACCGTATAAAGAACCTATGCAAGCATACTTTAAAGGTACCAACCAACACGATCAAGTTCGGTAAAAATGTTATAATTCGCAGTATACATGTTCATACGACAAGACATCCCGGCATTCGCCTGGAGTGATTTCGGGAAACCACGGAAAACCGAAATCCGGATGGCCGGACGGGGATTCGAACCAGCGTCTCCCGAGGCCAGGGCGTTCCGCACACCCACCACGCTCGGTAGGATCTAAAGAAAAAATGTGGAAATAAACATCGGGAATACACTTTTTGGAAGATCTTTCAATTTGAGCTAACCTTTACAAGTTCATTACAGCATAATACCACATTATTCAAATTAAGAAAGATCTAGGCATATTCCTGATTGTCACAGTTTTTCATGCTCGAAGTACTTATGTCGTTCCAGATTTAACTCCTACATAAATACATGTGAGTCCTGTGCGATTGCAAACATTCAGCTAATTACATTAATGAGGGCCACTTCCCACCCGGGTGCCAGAGTCGCGGAACCACCTGTGGACGCGCTTCAATTAACAGCACTGCGCGATTCAAGGTGAGGTCGACGGCCGGCCGTCCTGTTTGTAAACACACCTGCTCACACGCAAACACTCGCACCAGTGATACCCATTAGCTGTCATAACAACTACACGACACAACTCAACCAAATACATCACAAGCTGGAGCACTCGACTGTAACGAAAAATCTTTTTGCCCTCAACACCATATTTATTATAAATACAAAAGTAACTCTGTCTGTTTGTTACGTTATCACAACTAAACGGCTTAATCAATCCCGATGAAATCTGACAAGGAAATACTACGTATCATTAGGAAGGATATTGGATTTTTCGGGACAAATAATATATTTTGATATGCATTTTCAAAACTGACGGAATGATGACAGACAGACGGATGACGTGTCTAAGTCTTTCTCATTTTATATCGGACGCTCAGGCCTTGTTTATCTCGCAGTTAATTTGTGTATGATCCCCGTGATATTATCCCGACACCGTGGTTTTGAGGTCACTTTACAACTTTCCATATCCAATTCTAGCAATGAAATTCCAAGTCCAAGCGAACGAAGTCGCGGGCAGCAGCTAGTTCAGTAGAACTCCAACTATCAGAACTCCGACTATCCGAATCGCTTTTTGAATTAAGACCGAGATCTTCAGCAAGCAATGACTTTTATTTACAGTATGATATGTATATACTGTACTAATGTACATTACTAGTAATACGCATAACATGTAAAAGTGTTGCCTCTTCATTTAATTAATAAAAGCTCTTTTTCTTTGAAACTAGTTTTTTCTACCATTTTAAAAATACAGTAATTAATTGAAACAGACCTTTTTTTCGGAAAAAATCCAACTATCCAAATTTTTTATTATTCGAATGGGGTGCGGTTCCAATTGATCCGGATAATTGGAGTTGTACTGTAACTTATAAGATTATGAACAATAAACATCGAAAAACATATCAAAACATTTGCTGCTTGTTTCGTTAGCCACACTGTCCAGCTGTTACTATTTCTCCCGCTGTTAACTATTTTTGGATACTCGGTATAATAAATTATCGATTGACTTCGCAGAGATGGAAAATTTATTTGAATCTCTGGTACCTACTTTATGATTTCAGTAATTTTCCAGAAAAAAAAACTGATCACCTGCTTCGTGCCGAAGTGTCGTGGCAACTGCAGAAATTGCGTAGTTCAGCAACAAGCCTACCGAGATCCTTCTTTATACACAGAAAAAGAAACCACCAGAGGGGATGAAATCTGTCACCAATGTTTGCATTTCTAGTGATCAGGCGACTTGGTCATGTATGTAAAGTTCTTTTAGCTGAATCTTTACAGAAATTGAGTTTCCTGTACACAATTTGTATACTTGAGTATGATAAAAACCATTGTCAAATTAATGTATCTATCACAGCGGTTTACTGCAAGCTTCTTTAAAAAATATAAAATTCTATACTACATACTCGAGCAAACAGGTTTAACCATCTCATTTTAATTTTGATACAGATACACAACTCGGTTCGAAAGATTTAATTGAGGCATTCGAAAATTCCATATTACCCCCGAAGACAATAATGAAGTGATATGATAAAGGAAATCACTGGTAGACTGGAGGTAGGTTACTGATTATAACGTGCATATTGGCGTAAAAATCGGGATGGGTATTGGATTACAAGCAGTACACGGAAGGGTAGAAAAAACCATGAGCACAAATAACGGGCAACTTCGCGCGTCGACGACGTCAACGTCATTAGAGGCAGGAAAGAACTGGGAAGGAATTAAGTTTTAGCCTTTTGAAGAAATCATCCCGGCATTCATCTGGAGTTATTTTGAGAAACCATGGGAAACCGAAACCTAGGTGGTATAAAAATTTTATTTCGTAGCTAAAAGCGTCAGAGATTGGATGCGAAGCTAGGCGAGTGAAAAATTGTCACCGAACCACCTCTTAAATTAAAATAAACGATAATGTGAAATTCGCTAAAATAAACCATTCATGTGATGAGCTGTTATGAATTGGTGATAATTACTATTACATAATATACCAGCTCTGCCCACGACCCCTTGATATGGCATTTGAGGCTTGTGCTGGTAATTAACAGATGTAGAATCACACAAATACTGGCTGGATAGGTAAAAGTAGAGCAGCAGTCCCGTTTCTTTCCCTCTTATTTCATCTCCTTCTGAATTTATATTGTGCGCAATGTTTTAATCACGTTTGAGCACATCATTTTTTCTACCTCTTCTCGAGACTACCCATCGAGCGTGTTAGGTGAGTGGTTAACGCACTGGCCTCGCATTCGGGAGGACGGCGGTTCGAATCCCCTTCCGGACATCCAAATTTGGGTTTTCCATGGTTTCCACAAATCACTCCAGGCGAATGCTACATTCAAAATGCCATGGCCGAATTCCTTCCAGTTCCTTGTCCCCAGCCCCATCGCGCCTCTAATGACCTCGACGTCGACGAGGCGTAAAGCCATAAGTAAAAAAAATCGAGATTACCACTTATGGAGAAAGTTTATGTTTGTTGGTGACCCACAGACAGACTTCAGTACTGCTTATATATCTTCTCTGAGAGCAGAATTTGAATTAGTGCTGTCTGGCGTGTTTATGAACAGGTTGCTTTATTTGTATATGTTTAAACTTCCTAATATAATAACATAGTCAAACACGTCACTCATAGTAGGCAATCGGATTGCGAGAAAGTTCGGCCAGGCAATATTAAATGGATTCCTAAAAGTGCGAGCCAAATTGGACCATAAATAAATTAGTTAGATCCCAGCGCCACGTATCGGGATGAAACATAACTAAAAACTTTACTTGCCACCTCAGTAACATATGGTGTGATTATGTCCTCGATAGGTCCAGTAAAGGGTAAGCATTGACGCGTTTTACTCACGCACAATGGATTTCATATATAAGGACCAGTTGGTGCCCACGACTTCCTTCGTTATTGTCAAGAATTTTGAAGGTTTTTATATTATTGCACTGAATCTTATATTTTCAGAATAGGGATAATAAGTAGCCTATATTACTTGCTATCACATCAGCAACCCACCAGTCAAAGTCCTATACAAATCGGTTCACACACTAAATATGTTTCATATAAATTACACTGAAGAGCCAAAGAAACTGGTACACCTGCCTAATATCGTGTAGGGTCCCCGCGAGCACGCAGAAGTGCCGCAACACGACTTGGCATGGACTCGACAAATGTCTGAAGTAGTGCTGGAGGGGATTGACACCATGCATCCTGTAGGGCTGTCCATAAAACCCTAAGAGTACGAAGGGGTGCAGATCTCTTCTCAACAGCACGTTGCAAGGCAGCCCATATATCCTCAATAATGTTCACGCCTGGGGAGTTTGGTGACCAGCGGAGTCGTTTAAGCTCAGAAGAGTGTTCCTGGAGGTACTCTGTAGTAATTCTGGACGTGTGGGGTGTCGCATTGTCCTGCTGGAATTGTCCAAGTCCGTCGAAATGAACAATGGACATGAATGGATGCAGGTAATCAGCCAGGATGAGTACGTACGTGTCACCTGTCAGAGTCGTATCTAGACGTATCAGGGGTCCCATGTCACTCCAACTGCACACGCCCCACACCATTGCAGAGCCTCCACCAGCTTGAATAGTCCCCTGCTGACATGCAGGGTCCATGAATTCATGAGGTGGTCTCCCTACCCGTACACGTCCATCCGCTCGAAACAATTGGAAACGAGACGTGTCAGACCAGGCAACATGTTACCAATCATCAACAGTCCAATGTCGGTGTTGACGGGCCCAGGCGAGGCGTAAAGTTTTGTGTCGTGCACTCAGCAAGGGTACACGTGTGGGCCTTCTGCTTCGAAAGCCCATATCAATAATGTTTCGTTGAATGGTTCGCACGCTGACACTTTTTGATGGCCCAGTATTGAAATCCGCAGCAATCTGCGGAAGGGTTACACTTCTGTCCCGTTGAACTATTCTCTTCAGTCGTCGTTGGTTCGTTCTTGCAGGATCTTTTTCCGGCCAGAGCGGTGTCGGAGATTTGATATTTAACCGGATTCCCGATATTCACGGTGCACTCGTGAAATGGTAGTACGGGAAATTCCCCACCTCATTGTAACCTCGGAGATGCTGTGTCCGATCTCTCGTGCGCCGCCTATAACACCACGTTCAAACTCACTTAAATCGTGATAACCTGCCATTGTAGCAGCAGCAACAGATCTAACGCCTGTTCCAGACACATGTTGTGTTATATAGGCGTTGCCGAACGCAGCGCCGTACTATGAGTGTTTACATATATCTGTGTTTGCATACGCATGCCTATAGCAGTTTCTTTGGCACTTCAGTGTATTAATAGCTGGACAAACTGTCATATGCTAGAACATTATTCAAGGACATTCAACAAAATTTTAGTACATTCACGAACATTCTAGTACATGCTAGAAGATCTAAAGATTTGTTAGACTACTTTAGTTTAAATATGAAAATGTTTTAGATCGACCACTTTCAACCATCACATCTCTCATAATCCAACAGCTACCAACATGCAATCACCATAGTACACAATGGGAGACTCGAGGCTACCTTTTTAACTGCTTTACGTCTCTCAACAGCGAAGTCTTTAGAGACGGGAAAGGATGGGGTCAAGGAATGGGAAGGCATTCGGCAATGGCCTTTTTAAGGAAATATCCCGGCATTTGCCTGGAGTGATTTGGGAAACCATGGAAAACCCGTCCTCCCGAATGCGAGGCCAGAACGCTATCCGTTACACCACCACGCTCGTTCCATCGAGGCTACCACTAAACACAAACACCAGTGGTCTGCGCTAGGTAGTTGTGGCTGCAAAGCGAAATATAGAGACACAGATGTCTTTGATCGAAATATGAAAATGCCCTACGTCAGCACGATGGGAGACTCGAGGCTAAAACGCCAATGGTCTGCGCTATGTTGAGTGAGATCGTCTATTTTTAAACATATATAAGATTAGCCAGTGAAACGCGCGATAAAGTTGGGAGCTGAAGTTGTGAGTTGCAGGGCTTCAAGGTCGGCGGGTCACTCACCTGTCACCCGCACCTCTGCCGTCAGACGCGTCACGCGCTGATTAATGCCAGTGGGACGTGAAATCTGTCACCGAGACACACGCACCAGTCTGTCGACCCGTTACGCTCCAATAGTTTCGAGTCAACCAGTTTATTCAGCTAGGCGGCGCCAACAAAAGTACAATTCAAAGCAAGTTTCAACTTTACAGAAGTTCTTTGAAGTGACTGTTTTGAGTGAGAAATATTTCAGTTTCCTGCACTCCTTAGCCGTTCATTGCAGTACTCTCTCGCTTAAAAATTCCAGTTTCAGCCAAACCGAGCATGATAGGTGGACGGTAACGTTCGGGAGGACGTGGATTCGAATCCCTGCCCGGCCATCCAGATTTGGGGTTTCCATGGTTTCCCTAGATCACTCCCGGCGAATGAATGCCGGGATTGTTCCTTCAAAAAGGCCATGGCCGAATTCCTTCCCGTTCCTTGCCCCCAGTCCTTTCCCGCCTCTAATGATCTCGACGTCGACGAGGCGTAAATAGATACGAACAAGAATCTGTCACTTGGCGGCCGAAGAACTGTTTGGGATCTCCCGAACAAGTGTATCATATGATTTAAACGTGTTACAAATAGCCAATCTCAAAATTATAGATTTTACGTAAGTAAGAAGCCAGTAACAACTGGCTGCGTTTATGTAGTTATCAGACACCACTAAAACTATTGTTAACAACTGCAACAGGACACTTCTAACAGCAGTAAAATTACCTGAAACAGATACCTCCTGGCAGGATACACTCCCAACACACCTGCACTGTGTATCGAGACCTGCAGTTAAGTCGAAACAACCTGGTCGGCACGCTGCTTAGGGATCGTCCATAAACCACGTAGCTCCATTATCCTGACGTGGCTTTTGCCTCTACCCCCCCCCCCTCCCCCTCACGTAGCACGTAGCTTTTCCCCCTATTGATTACAGCAGACATTTTGTTCTGTTTCCTCTTGTTATACTATCGTAAATTACGTACGGAGGTAATTAAATGACGGAAATAAATATTCACATGCTGTTGTGTGTTCTGTAACTCATTTTAACTGTGACAAATAATATGAATGGAAAGCTACGTGGTCTGGCTCGAAAGCCCTCCTCCCCACACGTAGCCCAGCGTAGCTTTCCAGCCAACCCCTCCCCCCCCCCCTCTTAGACGGAGCCACGTGGTTTATGCACGCTCCCTTAACAGCTAGCTTCCTATTGTGTTGCTGCAGCGTCTGGACTCCTGAGAGCAGTTCATTTGGGTTCCTCCTGAATTAATAACCGAACTCGCGAATTAGCAGTTGAAACTTAATCACTTTTCTTTTTCTTTTTTAATGTTACCTACGGATCACTCATTTGTCAATCTGTCACAGCCTCTTAACTTCTCAACTGATTATTCAATAACTTGTAATGCAAATGGTTTTCTGTAAAGTAGCTACTGTACTTTGGTGAAATATTCAAGCAATTATGCGGACTTCAAAGGCCGCTAACCGGTGTAGAATATAACCTGTCAAAACACTGAGTGTTAAATACGCAGTTCATTTCAAATAGTTTTTAGCGCAGCTTTACAGTTTATTTCTTATCAAAAATTATTTGTACGTCGAGCCAGAGTTGCATTGCGAGTCCTGAATAGGATTCTTGCTATAACGCGTCGAGGTGATCCAGTGGCTGACCAAATGGCCACATATTCTCGATGCAAATAATATACAAAATCACAATAGGTTACGTTACAAATAAAGAATGTGATGTACTTTTCTGTGATCATAATATAAAGAAATAAATGAACGTACTTTAGTTCTTATTAACATCAACAGGATGATACAAAAAGAAAAAATCCTGTAAATCGAAATATTACAAGGAAATGCGAAGTATGGTGGACTAAAGGAAAACTCCATGGGTACGAAATGACACCCGCCAACCCTCAAAATGTTTGGGAAATCTAAGCCCAGCCCTTATTTTAGAAACTACAGATCAGAGAATTCTTACAAAATTCTGGGTGATACGCAGGTCGCTAAATATTACAAGAAAATTATGGCTTTTGCAGGAAAACTAAGTGAACCATTTTCACGATTTTGATGGTTCTATAGAAAAAATTTTCAACCAAAAATTAAATTCAGAATTTGATGGAGAATTTGATAAAACTAATAAAAAATACGTTGTCAAATTAATTATTTCTTTTTTTAAAAATTAGGGGTGACTACAGTCTTTTTTTTTTTTTTCTTAGACACTATTTGGAAGAAAGTTTTGCAAAATGAAAAATATTTTTTTTATTTTTCTAGCTAATTTACTATAGAATCTGTCTACGGAACTGTCGCAGTGATAAAATAACCCACACCAGTCCGATTTTCCTTTATTTATTTGGGGGGTTAAAAATACTGCCGGAAAGAGAGGTGATAATAGAGAAGTGACAATTTAATTTTCGACTGTATATTCATAAATAAAATACTGTCGGGTTTCCAGCCGATACAAATGTCACTTTGATAGAACGTTTCGAACAAGTCCATCTCTGCTGTTATCTTCAGCCAACTGTAAAACGTCCATATGTACGCGGCTTGAAGCCCGACAGCGTTTTATTTATTAACAGCGCCGTGAAAAGCTTTGTTTTTGTTATTATCATGTTCACTGTTTAATTACTTATAACGAATGTGTGTTTTTAAGCACATAACGCAATTAGGTCTGATCACTGCAGTAGACCTCATGGAAGCTGTAGTGAGTGTACGTTCCTTGTTCAGCCTTGAACCTTTCTCTTGAGACTAAATCACTCAACGGTCACTGACGTAAGTAGCTCTTCCTGGAAAAGAATCCTGGCTAAATTAATATGTCTTCTCGCAGCTGACAAAAAGGAACTATCTACCTGCTCACTCTTACATTACGCTCGAAACGTCTTCGCCAGCTTCTGACATCCATCATCTTGTGTTGACGCTGCGCTTTTTCGTGTTCTACCAGCAGACCGCAAAATCTGAAACAGTTGGATGATGGATCACTAATTTAGTGATAGTGGCATAGCACTCGCGTGCACTTCCTGTGGGACCTAGACTTCAATGTGAAATCTGAACCCAGCTCGTTTCACGTACACAAAATAATGTTTGCCAGAGGTAAATGAAGTTGGGTGTGAGTGTTTACAAGAGCATACTCAGTGCTAATTGCAACAGGTGGCAATTAAAATTTTTAAAACAAACATAACAATCTATCAGAAATGACAGTGCATACAAAAACTGTAAGTTAAATAATGGAAAATGTGACATTTCAATTTTCTTGTGGGAAACATGCAGAAATTCGCTCCAACGTTATTATAACCTCTAGCTGAAAGTACATGCAGCTAATTTCAGAGTCTATAGAATTATTTACGTAAACGGGCGGGCTATAGTTATTCATTTTCTCTTCCTTTGGAAATTTATACGGGGGTGGTTTCTCCATGCCTCCCCCAGGTATGCAAACGCATTTATGTGTTTATTATTTTGTGTGTACGGCTATGTGTGGTTTGTGTTGTGAATGAATGAAAGACGGAAGACAGTGAAACCCGCTGCCACGCCTGCTCTTCCGAACGACACCAGAGCCCTATGAATGATGTCGTATGCACTCACTCCATAAGCACTGTGGAGAGATTTGGCATTTAACCCGGGACTTTGATGCACAGTCACGTAATTAGAAATTGAGCACCAGCACTCTGCTACCCTGTCGGACAAGTCCTAGGGGAGCGTGCATAAACCACGTAGCTCCATTTTGGCCTCCTGTGAACCCCCCCTACCCCCCATGTAGCCCGACGTGGCTTTTGCCTCTACCCCCCCCCCCTTTCCACGTAGCACGTAGCCTTTTTCCCGATTGACTCCAGAAGACATTTTGTACTGTTTTCTCTTGTCAGATTATCATAAATTACATACGGGGATAATTAAATGGCAGAAATAAATATTTACATGCTGTTGTGTGTCCTCAATCTCATTTTAACTATGGCAAATAATATGAACGGAAAGCTACGTGGCCTGGCTCGAAACCCCCCCCCCTCTCCCCACGTATCCCAACGTAGCCTCCCAGCCAACCCCTCCCCCCCCCCCTAGACCGAGCCACGTAGTTTGTGCACAATCGCTAGTGATGAAAAATTCTTCCACCATGAGGACTTCAACCACGTAACAGCGTGTCAGCGCCGGACACTATGAGAGGGCTGCAGCCAACTGAGGCAACGGGGCGGGTTGCAACAATCCAAACCCTGCATTACAACCAAACTAGGTCTAATGACCGAGCGTGGTGGGTGAGAGGTGACGCTCTGGCCTCGCTTTCGGGAGGAAGCCGGTTCGAATCCCATTTCGGCCATCCAGATGTAGGTTTCCATGGTTTCCCGAAATCTCTCCAGGTGAATGCCGGGATGGTTCCTTTAAAATGTCGTGGCCGAATTCCTTCCTGTTCATTCCCTCCATTCGTTTTCCGCCTCTAATGACCTCAACGTCGACGAGCCATAAGCCATAAGCAAAAAGAGTTGTAATGCCATTGGCTGGGTAGTGTGGACTGTTGACAGCGGAGTGGGCACTGCACTGCGGGCGCGCAGGGTGAGTGACCAGTGGCTGGTCGTGAGAAGCCGAGCCGGCACGTGTGTGGACCACGCCCATGGATCGTTGACCGGCGCGCAGGTCCGGGTCTGGTCACGACGCCTGGTCCGCAGCACTGGGTCACCACACGACCAAGGACAGCGCGCCGTCCTCCAGCACGTCAGGCCAACCGACAATAATACAGCCAACAGTCCTGTTACTCGTTGGTCGTTTCGTAACGCTAGTGTCTCTTTTCTTAATTTAACATCAGTACCGCAAAGATTAATGTCCTCATCCTGCACAGTTGTCTCCATCAACTTCCCCTGGTCACTCAAGCCAGGTTCCAGTTTACAACTTCTATTATTATTGTTCACAGTCTACGGATTCCCATTGCTACCTCTGTAAGTCTCTTCATCAGGTTGGCACAATTCAGAACAAGTAGTTTCCATCATCAGGAAGTGGCCGGCTGGATAGGAGAGCGGTGGTGCGCAACTCCTGATCCCCAGATTGTGCGCCAGAGTCCTGGTTTAATCAACCTCTCCGCAGTGTATGTTGACTGAGGGGACGTTAAGGCTGGCTACACCGTGGTGTCTTTCATCTCTCATTTCATACAACAGATACAACACTCCACACTGTAGATATACACCATTAATCATCCACACTACAATGACACTGTCACACTGAAAACCACCATTGTTACTCTTTATGGAAGTCCCCATGAACAGGTAAACACCGACCCGGGTGAGGTGTTCATATAAAGCCGCGTTCCCACGATCTCTTGTAACGGAGGCGAGACAGAACGGGACCTCACTAGCCGAAGTGTAGGGACGAGCGCGCGCCGCAGGATAGCCCTAGCTTACCTCGCCGCCACCTCCCCACCACGTTGCCTAGTGTCGTTTGGCACAGAGCACTTTACAGCAACAGAAGGGGTGCGCACCGCTGCTGGAAACCGATGACAGCAGCGCACCTCTACACACGCCTGTGATGTTTACCGACACAGAGTGGGTAGCTGCGTCTCGTCCCCGCCAGCAGAGGCGGCCCTGTTCACATGGCGTGTTGTTGAGTATTCGTCCCGTCCCGTCCCGCCTCCGTTACAAGAGATCGTGGGAACGCGGCTTAAGAAAGATCTTGAACAGTGCGTGCGCTAACATTTCATACTTAGAAGAAGAATAAATCTGAAAACGAACAACGTAGTCAAAAAGTATGTAACTTGCCTGTGGACAGAAGCCTTTGTTGGTTTATTGTAGTGTCGTTGGGAAGAAGGAAGACGAAATTTGCAGGGTTATATTTTCGCTACGACGGGATACGAGGTTAACTTAGGAATGACAGATTATTTCCAGCCATCTCCGAACGGTTAATTACGCTCTGGGTATTGGTGGTGATAACTGATGATGAGAAAACTCAATATTTCGTATTGTAGTTAATTTGTTAAGTTATTATTTGTGAGAAAACCCGAAACCTTTATAGATTCCCTCATTTAGTTTTTCCCCCACACCCTCATAACTTAGAAAATTTCGAAAAATCATGGCAGACCGAAAATGATTACAGATTGTGTTGTGGATGGGGAGGTGTGGAAAAACATTTCTCTTTGATAATATACGTGTTTAAGTTCCTGTTCGGTGCCCCGTTGGCTCATTTGGCTGCGCTACCGGTGCTAACACGGAGTTAGCTGGTTTAAATTCTTGTGATGGAAGAATTTTCCTCACCCCGACTAGGCACAATTCCTAGTGACCAGATTGTGCGCCAGGATCCTGTGCTATATATCGCAAACCTCTCCGCAGTGTGTATGGAGTGAGGCATGAGGACGCGAAGCCTGGAGGGCCCTCTCGATACAACACAAACACTCAACACACACACAATCACACACATCCAAGCCTACAATAACACATATCAACTCACACATTTTCCCAAGAGAGTTTCCACGGAGGAGTACCCGGAGTCGGGTATGGTATCATAAGACGACGTTGATCTGGAGATGTTGAGTTGGATAAGATTTGAAGGATGAGAGATAACTTGATGCCTTCAGTTCTGCAGCCAGGTGTAAGGAAGTGATCGTGGAAAGTTACCTTTAAGCGCGGCCTCGTGTCAAGGCTAGTACCGTGGACAGGTGACTGAAGGTTGTAAACACAGAGGCGGATGTGGGGCGGCTGTGTACCGCGTAGCCGAGCGCATTGAGACAGGCGATGGTATCTGTGGGGTGACACATTGAGGTGGACCGGGGAGTGATTAATCGCACAGGGTAAACGGCCGCCGAACCTGTTCCGCCGCCGCACAGAGTCGATACTCCAGCGGTACTCGACATCAGCAATCCCATTCGTGGGAACTATCGGCAATGTATGACTTCACCTGAACGGCACTCCTTTCAAACCTATCTAACAAGGGACACCTCTGACTTCTAACGCTCGGAACAGCGCGAAAACATGCTTAGAATAACAAGCCATTATAAAAAAAACAGTGGTGTGTGTCATCTCCATGCAAAACGTCGCAATCTACCTACATTAACATACTGATTATGTAAGACTACAAAGTGCCAAACCACAAGTGAAGATACATGATCGTTATTTGATCATGAAACTTCACTCTGAGATTTACAATTATTTTGCTACACCTACATATAAACTTATGTTGCAATATGCTTGGCGAAAGCCATGTTATGACATTGACATACCAACATCATCATTTGAAAATGTGATTAGTGTGGATTTTGATATTGGACTGCCGTGAATGCGAATGTGATAACGTCGCTTTAGTGATGTGTGCACATTGTTCTCTTCCTCTTTATTTTAACCACGTCATTGAAATCCCGCATCTGTACTTTGAAGACTAATATGTGTGTTATTGCTGTATATGCGTGTTTTGCGCTTTATGAAGTACTTTAAGCAGAGAGTTTTTGGCACTGTTGATTGAAAATGTAATGATACACTGATGTCATTGAATTACGTATAATTGCCGTTAAATGGTATCGATATCTTGTTACTATGTGTTTCTCTGTTAAAATATGACTAGAGGTAGAATGCAACGTTTTGTTTATGGTCGCTTGTTATTCTAAGGTGAGGTTCCGAGCGTTCGAGGTCAAACGTGCCCCTTGTAAGTCATTTTAATTTTGGTTTAACAGGATTACAATATACATATATATAGCTATATATGCTCTCGGGTAACTAACCGAGTTAATGAAGTGTTATCACACGATATTTCGGTGATCACAATGACTGTCGCCATCTTTTAGTGAAGTCTTCACCAGAAAATGGTGACGGTGATGTGATCGCCGAAATTTCGTGTGATATCACCTCTTTACTCCGCTAGTCACCCGAGAGCATTTCGTAAATTCTCAACACCCAGAGAAACTGCGATCTTATGAATTACAACATAATTACATAATACCACGATAGCGTATTTGACCATATTGTTTCGGGTATTGCTTTCATCCCCAATTTTTATTAAGGTTCTAGCAATTTTTCTCCTCATTCAGAAATATTTCAGTTTCAATTAATCATCATCATTTTATTCAGAACGTTTGCACTATCACGGGACGTTCGGCACATATTCCTCCTTTCAAAGCAAGTCAATAGGCCGTAAAATCAAAACTTCCAAATTCGACCATTAAAAAAAAAAAAAAATCATCAAAGTCAGTCGACCCCAAAGTGTTGGATAAAAAGTGACGAAGAAGAAGAAATGTGCTGTTTATCAGGCGAAGATGGCGGACCGTCCCAGCATTCACTTAGACGACTTCCTAAAAGCCGCGGTCAGGACGACTCATCCTCATGCGACAGTATGGTGGTGCCGGTTTTCAGGGGAACAATGATCGCTCACACGCAGCAAGTGTCACTATAACCTGTCTGTGTGGTGTTGAGGAACTCCCATGGTCTGCAAGTTCCCCAGATCTATCTCCGATTCGGGACCAGCTCACACATCGAATCCAGCCCCGAGCGAGTGTCCAAGATATGAAGGGCCAATTACAACAGTTGTGAGTGAGCTTACCTATAGAGAGGATGCGATGGCTTTACGACACCCTTCTCTTCCGAAGAAGGGCACTCATCCAGGCCACAGGGGGGCCACGTCATACTGATAAGTGGACTGATACTGCCAAGTTCTCTGTAAATTTTACTCGATATTGTAATCATTGAAATAACAGCACATTCCCTCTAAAAACCGTGAAGTTTCATTTCGTTAACTCCTCCCCTTCTGGGTGTCAGGCTGTGTGTAATGGAAGTGAGAACAGGGATGTATATCTTCAAATGAAACTGTACCAATTCGATTCAACAAGACTGAAAGGTGTTTCATTAGGACCTACTGCTGCCTATTCGGTGTTCGAGCACCCTTCAGTTTACCTTAAGTAATGCCAGTCCGCCGCAACGTGAAATTTTGAATTTCATCGTGTTCTGGGGGAAAAAAATTGAGCTAGATTGTAGAAAACCTGCACATGTTAATGGGAATTTTAAGGAGCTTGGACAGCCCTGCTCTTCGTCGCCAACTTCCCCTGTGCTGCAATTGAAACCGCTGCGCTTTAGGGCGAATAAGTCTCTCCCTGAGTTCCCACAATCCTCCACCTCTTCCGCCAATGCGCTGTTAAACGCCCACGCTGGAGGCCCTGGTGTTACCGGGAACTGCTGGAGGCGATCCAGGTTCGCTCATTCCAGCTGCGGCTTACTCGCTTCTGAATCACTTCCTGTATTCCACACTGCGCTCCATTAGAATAAACCGCTAAGCCGGCATTTATCAGTCTGCCTGGCAGCTGCATTAAGGATCGCTCCCTGTCCTAGTAACCATAAAAAAATTAACCTCACGCGTTCTAATTCCTTCGAATAGTTCTACACAGGAAAAAGAACACGGGATCATTGGTTGAAGTAGGCTATAAGGTCCGATGACAAACTGAGTGCTCTTTTTTTACAATAGAGGGCTCAATGGCTACCAACGGACTACGAGACTTAAAATACTGCAGCAGTTTTTCATCTGCACATGAAGTGTAGCACATGAAGAAGTTGGAAATTATTCAGACATGAATGTGATGGTCAGCATTTCATGATCAGTTATAAGAGACTTTACATTTCTCTTTTCATTTCTACTTCTTTATTTTGAGCATTATATTCAACAAAATGAACAAAGACTTTATTCGGCATTGGCTTATAGCTGAAAGGACAGTGTGATGCAGAGTCCACATTATTTTGTTTTCCACGACAGGGCTCGGTGGTTCAGCGGTAACACTCGAGCCTTGCAGTCGGAAGGACGGGGTTCAAGTCCCGTGCGGCCTTTCAGAGAGCGCATTTTCCATGATTTCTCGATATCACTCCAGGCGAATGTCGGGATGGTACCTTTAAAAGTCTATTCCCGGACACCTTCACGATATTTGCTCCTAATCTTTTCCCGGCTCTAATGTCCTCGACGTTAAAGAGGCGCAAACACGAGGCCACCATAGGTTAATGGGATCGAACTACTCACAATTTTCGGATCTGCAAATAAAGATATTTCCAGCCACGAATAACCAAGCCGTGAATAACGAGCATTGACTGCACCAGAAAGTTGAAACTACTTTAAGAAACACCTGAGGGTGAGCCACCCTTTTATATTTTGTGGATGCCCAAATTTCCTTGTTACTAACTGCAAGGGAAACACTGTGGGCAACACTGGCAGGGGCGGGTCCAGGATTTTGGTTTGGGAGGGGTTTGAGCGGACTTCGGTTTGGGGGGGGGGGGCTTGGCTTAAGTGGACTTTGGTTGGGGAGGGCTTGCCCTCAGTGGATTTAGGTTTTTTTTTTGGGGGGGGGGCCTTCAGTCGGGCAAGAGGTAGTTTTTATAGCAGTCCTCTAGGGCCTGAAATCCCCAGAGCTAAAAAAAAAAAAAAAAGTCTACAAAATTACAATGTTGAGGGTGGACCTAGAACCTTTTTGGGGGGGCTTGAGCCCACTAGCCCCCCCCCCCCCTGGATCCGCCCCTGACCACTGGTATGTTGTGTACACTGACTTATTGACTCACCACGTCTGTTTTGCACACTTAATATACGTACAGCCGTAGTGAAATAAACGAGATAAAATACCCGGCCAGCGTATTGTTCTGTTTATTTCCTCAATGAGCATTGGGTGGTTCTAGTGGAGGAGGGGATGCGATTTAGCGCGGGCGAGGAACTCAGTGCGAGCGCCTGAAACGTTATGCAGCTCAGCCACTCAGAACGATTGCTACGTAACTGTAATTCATTTGTGCACTTCCGGAATAGCATTTCTGTGAGAACGACATGTCGATTTAGAAATCGTTCGTAAATGTTACTGCGTAAATAAACACCAGTTTACTTATTTTTGGAAGTGAGAATTACATTTTTCAGAAAAGTATCTCAGAAATATTTTTACATGGCAATATGAGATTCAGTAGATCTCTGAGATATGTAGCCCACCACTTGAGTGTGTTATTTAATGCGCTTTTTGAGGAATATGCAGAGGTCGACGCCGGCATTGTTTCAGAAACATAACAACAATAGTTTATCAACTGCTTACTGTTTTATGAATAATTTATTTCGTTTTTCGATAGTTCTACCGTCTGGAAGCTGCTGAGAAACCATTAACGGTCAAATTTTAATTTATAAACGTGACTACTTCAACCGTAGGTTTTTTAATGCAGTCGCATTCACGCATGTTTATTTACTGTCAATCTGTTCCATAGGAAGCTTGCAGTGCCAATGTATGAAACTCTCTTTTTTAAAATAATCATGTTCGATAGCCATCCAAATCGCTCTTCTTGGAGTTATCTTCCATCCTTTTGTTCCTCTTTTGCAATACTTATTCCATTGAAATCAGAAACTGAATTAGAATCTATTGGGTAACAAGTCGTACATGGTACGCGCAAATATACGAATTTGCTACTAGTAAACTAACTGATTTCCTTTTGTGCCAGTTACAGTCCTACAATATTCGCTATGTTATGTAGTAAAAAAAAATTGGCACGCAGAATAGATGAAAGACATAATTTTTTGCTAGAAAAACATGTTCCACCTTCTCGCCAAAAGAGGGACTTTTTCTAAGTGAATGGTTACAAACCCTACTTGAAATTAAGTGCATTATGATATTCGGTACAGTCTTTTAAGATAATCTCTCATCAGATTTCGATTTGTATTCACACCAACACTCTATGTTCACTACATCATTTCGGCCTTCCCTGTTAACCTGGTGTCACAGCAAGAATCCGGCCAGTTATCTGGTAATCTGTTGGTGCCGTTTGAAATAGGCGCGTTAGAAGTCCAAACGCAAATTGTATCAAAACTGGAGGAGCGGAGCTGTCTATACCTAATTCTGGAACAGCAGTAAATAGTTAATAAATGTCTCCAGCACTCATTCTGACAGGTGTAATCGGAAACATATAGTATGGAAATCTGGAGAGATGTAAGTTCAATTATCACACGCAGAGATCAAAACCTGTGCGAATCTATGCATATAAATGGCTACTTTGGTCACTGTGCCGCCGTGTCCGTAACGCACCCGGCCTTATTTACATGACTATTTGTGGCGCAAAATTGAGGTTATGGAAATTATGTAATAATAATTCCATTTGGTCAAACAACCGCGAGGAAATGAATTGCCAGGACACTGAAAAGGAATACTGCGTTTAAATTAATATATTAATTATTATTTACTGTTGTTTATTTATATTCAGAATATGTAGATGTTTTCTTATACTCTCTGTCCAAAAATGTTGCTGTTACTGTACACTAAGAAATATGTACCGCATTACTTGATTTTTAAGGTTATGAGCGTTATTTAATAACAATTCTATTTAGTTAAGCAACTACGAGGAAATTAAATGACAGACCACTGCGTTCAGCCAATTATTACTTACGCGCTTACAAGGTATTTTATTCTGTGTAGATGTTCCTGCTATCTTCTGTGTCACTGTAGCAGCAAACTCGAAGAAATGAACTGCCAGAACTCCGAGTTGGAGCCGTCATATTGACGCGCTTAGAGGCCAGTTAGGAGCTGCCGGAGTGGCGCCGGTTCCCGTGTGTGCCGCAGCAGTCGTGACTGTCGCTAATTAGCCGTCCATCAATTAAGGTCGCGAGGGCGTCTAACGGGACCTAGAGTGCAGCACGGGGCAGGCGTCATCGCCAGAGTGTTTCGGCTTGGAGTTCGCGTCGTGATTGCACTAGGATCAGAAAAAACTGACAGCAGCCAGATAAAAGATCTCTAACATAATTAAGAAACCAGCCAAATGCGAGTTGGGCCATCCTTACCCTAATGAACTTAATAGACATATAGATGCGGTGGGCTAGACGGCAGTAACTAGGCGTTAGTAATCACTGCCTGACGTTTTAATAGCGGACTCTACTCCAGCACCATGTCGCACTGTCACTAGCACAATCCATCAATTCCCTTTTTTTTTTTTTTTTTAGCTATATAATTAGAACCTATTCGTGGTGATCTTAAAGACAGAATAGCCGTAGCGAAAAGATCCTTCCTGAAAAAGAGAAATCTTTCAAATATTGATCTAGGAGTCAGTGAAGAACACGGGACTGGATAATAGCGAAGCATGGACTTTATAAGAAAGAAGGAAAATTGAAATATTTTTAACAGGGCACTATAGAAGGATGCTGAAAATTAAGTGGACAGATAAAGTACGAAATGATGGGCGAAGAGAAAACTTTGTGGAAGAGTTTTACAGAAAGAAGAGGCCGGTTGGTAGGTCACATTTTAAGACATGCGGGGATTAGTTAATTTGCTAGTGGAGGGAACAGTCGAAGGTAAAAACTGTAGAGGAAGACAGAGATAAGAATATATGAAGCAGATAATTCAAGACGTAGGTTGTATGGGGTATGTAGAGATGAAGAGTTTAGCGCAAGATACAAAGAAATGGAGCATTGTATCAAACCAGTCGAGAGACTGATGATGTGGGAAAAAAGTAAGTTTCTCCTATATTTAATAGGGTGCAGTACACTTTAAAATAACAGCAATTTGATTAAATCAGTATGATTATGTAGCGGAGCACCAGCAAAATAAAACGTTAGCTTGTTTTGTTCACAATTAGCAAACAGAGGTAAGTATTTTTAGTATTTTTTTGTTAAAATAAAGAAAATGGTGGATATTGATCACAACTTTCACGTTCATTGATAATGTAGTTTTTTAGATAGATCTCGTAAGTACAACTGTAGAAAACTGACTACTCTGATAGCCACCATTTCAACGATTCTTTTCAGTTAAAAATAAAATAAAATGCAAAAATCATCCTAGTTCTTTTCTTAATAAGTGTTAAGTAACTTTAACCCATAATTCGGGGAACAAAAAATGATTGCACATCTTTTCCTGTTAGTAACCCTGTAGAATATAATTTTGTAAGATTTTAAATACGACATTCAGTTATAAGTGAACATGGACATGTTTTAAGTCTACAGATTATTCTGTTAATAATCTAGAGATCAGTAATAGACGGACAGACAGCATAGCAACAATGTTATGAAAGAGTTACCCTGCCTAATAGCAGCGAAAAACGCTAATTAAAGAGATGACAACTCTGCAGGAAGGCCAGTGGAGACCATACGAACCACTAAGCAAAATGTGAACAGAGTGTACGAGCTAGTGACGAAACGTCCAAAGTTAACATTTCGCCAGACTGAAGAGCTATCAGGCAGTCCAAGAACAACAGCAGGCTGCATTGTGACAGAGCACTTGGTCTTGAAAACATTGCCGGCCGTTGGGTGTCGAAATCTTTCACAGCAGATCAAAAAGGGGAGACGTGTCTGACCAAAATCTGGAAAAAGATTATTTTTTTTAACCACCCAGGTCCCGTGCTTTAACAGAGAAGCAAAGCAAAGGAAAGGCACAGAAAGCACACATTCCTCGTCCTTAAAATAAAACCACAGTGTACCTCTTGTATATAAAGTGATGGTGTCCTTTGATGTCTTTTTTGTGATTCTAATGATTAACTGCTTCTAATTTTCCTGATAAAGGTTTTTTTTAAAGGTTAGTGACGCCCCGGACTAGCCTATCATAGTGCCTCTCCGCCCGAAACGAAGGGCATTTGGAATAGGAAGGAGAAGGAGCTGAGCAATTGCCTTAAAAAGAAACCATCCCGGCATTCGCCTGGAGTGAATTCATGAAACCATGCAAAACCAGTTTACTGACCCGAGGCAAAGGCCACCGCGACCACAAAGCACAGGGGTCAGCACTACCAAAATGGACAAGCCTCGCCCTGTCCCTGACAAAGGGTGAAACCACTGGGAGACGATATTATGCTAGCCTTGTGAAGCAACTACTATCAGGAAGAGCATAGTCATCAAAACACGCTGTTTCACCAGTACAGCGAATTATCTCATTTTCACGGCTGCATTTCATGACTGTGACATTCAGTTGCATCTACAAGCCAATTATTCGGTCTCTCAGATTAACAAATACTTCCACAACAGACATTTGATGTCAGATGATGTCATAAGTACCGTGGGATATTGTATGGGATGATCGATACTGTAGTTATTAGCGTTTTCGTGCTTTCACCTTATTTTTTGACACCATTCAGAAATTCATTTATGTGGATGGCGCAAAAACAATGGAAGGTTTTTGGAGTAAGTATGTTGAATTCAGAAGGGACCATAACTTTCCTCTTCACTTACGTGCGTTAGCGTTAGGCCAAAAACTAATAGAAGAACTCTCGTAATAAGGATGCAGGACGTAAAACGTATTAACAATTTTCAAACGACCGTACCAATTTCCGCAGGTTCTTCTAATTTTAATAACTTAATAAACCACTTGTGAGTTGTGCTGCATCTGAAAGCGTACCAGCTGCCTGTGAGATGTGGAAAGGCATGTCCGCCGTCTGGGCTGGACGGTATTTCCTGAGTCAGGAATGCAACTGGTGCAACCGACCATCTGTCGCATCACACTCAGTGACTCAATGGTTCACAAGGACCAAGATTACAGATAGTTTTATGTTCCTCCCAGATAGAGAGTCTTCAGGTATCCTCAGATCTCACTAGCAATACCGACATTAAAAGCTATCGGGAGAAGTATGTGGAATCTCTTCATCCAACCATTTTCACTGTCACAGCTAAAGTGAGTACTAACGACTTCCTACTCTGAAAAATTACGCAGAAATATATCAAATTGGTATAAGCATTTGAGAAGATCCTGTAAGGAGTCGCATCACCGCTAGACAGAGACTGTGTCCGTGACTATACACAACTGATGATTAAAATAACTGCATCAAAAACGTAGCTGCAAACGAACAAGACAGGAGTGAACGACCAACGCGCATGACCTCAGATTATTGAATACACCAAGTCACTACAAACTGGACGACTACGGTGGAAATCCCGATGAAGAGAAAATTCTGTTGGATCTGCATGACTCGACAAGTTTTCCAGAGCACTTTATGCTACTGTCAAATGAGTACGGAGTAGGTTCCTACAAAAGCGAGATAAAGCGAACAACAGGCTGGCGCTAGCCACACCACCCGCTGTATAGTGACGAGGCAACGAAGGGAAGCAACCGCCAAAAAATTAACTACCAAAACACTGAAATATTACGCTTAAATTAACATATTAATTTTTAGTTGCTTTTTATCTATTTATATACGTTCGATATAGGTGTTTTCGTTAAATCTGAATCTCAGGTAACGAAAAAGAAAAATGTAAGAACCCTTGAAGATTTTGGTCCATGTTTATAAGGCGGTGCAACAGGTTTCTAACATGCGGTACAGTGAATATATTACTGAGCGTGTGATTCAAGCTTTGATTTTGTAGCGGCAACATTAGCGGAGTTTGTAACGCAACCTGGACCAGATGACAGCTGAAAGTTTTTGCTACAGCGTAAGACATCTCATTGAGCGTTATCGTATAACAATTCTTTTTATAGATGATTGGCTCCGACTCTCAACTTTCCTCTGTTTACGTGATAGTGAAGAGTCGTAAAGATCAGATTAATTGTAACAAGCGGTCTGTAGTTGTAATAGAGGCAAGTGCAGTATCTCTCTCTGTATATTACACCAGTCTGGTCTAATTCGGTTACATGCCTGTTGATATCACAAGCGCAAAACAATGTAAAACAGCACCTTGTTACCGAGTATCCTGCAATGCTTCTCGTAAAAATGGCGTTTACTTTTTGATCTCCAAAAACACCAATAAAGTTTAATTCAAATGACATCTGGTCAATATACTTTGAATGTTGAAATCAGATATTGAAAATGGATCCCTTAATTAATCTAAAACAGTGCAAGAAACGCAGCGCCTGACACACTTCTATGCTAAAGTCGAAGAATTGCAGAGGCGTTGTGATCGGACCAGTCTGCAACCAGCGCGACGCGGCGCATTCCAGAAACCTGCTCTACCCGAACGCGCGCTGCAGCACAGTGCCTGACTGACTCCCAGCTTCCCTGAACGTAGCTCATTCCAAGCAGACGTGTCCCTTCACTGAAACAGTAGTCTACTCATCACTACACAGGCAATGGAGTTGCATAACAGGTTTCGAAACAATAGTCCAAAGACTGTATATTTCAGCAACAATGACAATCTTTGGAAACGTGACTTCAACTGGAACGAACTAGTCACTAAACTTTTCAGCGCCTTTAAAAGAAAAATTCCTAGAGGAATTCAGGAAAAAAGCACTTTAACCGAAAATTCATACCAACGAACTGTGATTGTCAGATACCAATAAAACTCGTTTTTCGAATTTTTAAATAAACATATATTTTTGATGTATAATTTCCATTTATGTATATGTTTCGGTTCCCCCCCCCTCCCCCCTTCCATCTGATACTGATTGGAAAAATACAACGTTCATTACTAAATTTGTGACATGTCTCCAAATATTTCAAAATAATTTCAAACTGTTCGTACATTCCATCCTCCCGCATGGGATACTTGGCTTGGCCTCTTGGCCATCGTGGTGAACTGAGTTTGAGAAAAAAAACTAATATACGGCAATTCCAGGACAGTAACGCGTAATTCCTGGACACGAGACCAGACACAAAATTCCGGGACATTCCCAGATTTCCCGCCTATCTGGAAACCCTACCCATACCTGGTACATTACGATTAGTTCTTAAAGCTAATACTTTTGTATTGATTGAAGACAAATTTTAAAAACCTTTCAGTATAGTTTTTTTCTGCTTTAATCGTATATCCAATTCTTTCCATGCTCTAAAAGTATTTCTGTTGTTTACAGAATTTTCGTGCTTTGTGAGGGCTCTTGTAAGATTTCGCCAGTCACAACAGCATTTTTTTTTTTTTTTGGGTCCAGTCATTAATAGCATACGAATTATCAAATAATATACAAGGAACATTTGTAACAGAATAAATCAACCAACTTCTCTCTTCTACTTCACCATTCATCAACATTTTTAAATAATCGTAAAGAGAAAATCAACGAATTATTTAATGATACGAACTCTTTACTCAACCAGTATTTAACGAGTTTTAGATGACTTGCATAAACCATTTCATAATGCAGTATTAGAAGGAATTCCGTCTATTATCTGTTAGCTGTCACAGCTGCCGTTACCCGGCTCTTGATGAACATCTAACTGTGTTATTTTTTACTTTCTTCAACAAGTCATTCTTGTAATTGATTTGGGCGGGACTGAGTTCTTAGTTGCCAAATGCAAAGCAGTTGCTATTGATGTGGACGGCTGATCTAAACAAGACTTCCGTACTAAGAATTCCTTCATAACGTAGCTTGACTTTTTCCTTTGTTCCTCCTTCTTTAAGCGTTTCATTTCATTAAAGTTTTCCATTTTGTACTCCGTACTTTATTAAAAATATTAAATAAAAGTTCACAGTCCAAAGATGCAACAAAGGAAGAGGTGAGGATCTCTGAAAATGATTATATACAATGGTGCTTATCATGCTATTGGAATAGGGTAGATAAAATAACTACTGATATGAGTTGCTAAGCTAGTAAGATTTGTAGAGAAAATATAATAAACACATACGAAATATCTGACAAAATATCAGATAGCAACTATTTTGACTTCTCTTTAAGTGGTTATTATTGTCTCCGCTTGAACGAATATGAATTTTATAAAAATAGAGCAATAAATAACGAACGCAAAAGAAATCAAATGCAAATATTTACTTAGCAACTCTGTCACACAGACGCCAAAGAAGCCCAGTATTACCCAAATAATTATATATCGCACACACGCACACGTTCCGCATCTGACAAATACACAATACATGCAAATGCTACTTTTTAATTAGAGTACCCATTTTCGTAAGTTCATAAGATAACCATTTTCGATGGTAATAAGTAACTACGATTGTTGTAAAAACAATAGTTTTAAACACAAACACTGAATTAGTATACATCCAAAAATATGATAAAGATTTACTGATCTAAACACATCACAGCCAATCACCACTTTTCCAGACAAACTAACCTTAAAATCATGAGCATCACTGTCAGAAATTGCAAGTTCAAAGCAGAAATAACAACACCCAACACGCTCAATTGGTTTTTGTGATTGTTGCGGTCTCTGCGCTGTCAGACCAAAAGTCTTTCGCCGAGTGCTCGCCAACAATGCACCTGCACCAGAAACCGAAATCAAAGAGTGCCGAAAGCGCCCAGGCAGAGGCTAGCGATAAATCCTATACTACCCGCATCGTAAGCGCAACGACACTTCTTATTGTTTGCGCTCTCTCGACTGAAGTTAGTTCAAACGACACCGCGTATCGGCCGACACTCAACCCAAACCCCACCGTCAGTGGTTCTGTGTACTGTACTTGATGACGTTGCGGTATCGAGCTGATAGATATGCAGAAGGGTAAAGACGTTCTTACGACCAAATGCTTTCATGTCAATCACTGCCTGAAAAAAAAAAGTTTCATTTTTCTTCAACCTCACTTCCAGGTTCATCAGATGATCGTAAAATGTAAACTTTATAATTCTGAAACATTCGTAAAATTTCGTTTCATCATTCATCAGATACTGTTTGACTAGGAATGCTACCTTTTTTCGAAGTGCTGTCTTTTTGCGATAGGAAAATAAAGTAAAGTAGAAAAAGAGTACTTTTACTTAATTATGTATGAACACATGTTTTTCATTATTTTGAAATTTTGTCTGATGTTTCAGATGGTTACGGAAAGCGATTGGGACACAGATAGTCTCCGATCTCGGCTGCAATATTTACGGGCCTTAAAGTTGACCTTCACGTCTGGCAAAGCTCTGATTTAGATGGAATTTTCTCGGGAAACTAGCCGACGTTCTCTCTCGGCTAGTTTCCCGAGAAAATTCCATCTATATACAACGCCGAGAAAGCCTCCACTCTTATAAAGCTCTGATTTGTTAATGGGAAGATGCTAGGACGCTCTGTGGTTAAAATTCCGCGTTAAACTGAAGGTCCCCTTTTTTCCCAGCAGGATTACCAGAGTTTGTTAGGTGGCTAAGATAGGTGTGCACTGCGCAGTCAGTTAGTAACTCTGTGACTAGGTCTTTGAGACCAAGTGAAAATATTATACAACATTTTTCGGTCTATACTTAATTTAATGTAAAATAATACTTTATTAACAACAAATATCGAGTCAATGGAAAGTAACCTCAAACAAAACAGTAACGACAAGGGTGAAGTGAGTAACGTTTGACATTACGTTGTGATTGTGTTCAGTAACGCGAGAATCTTTCAGTCCAGTACAGTTTGTGGATGACTTTTAATGATGGGTTATTAAGAATGCATTTTGATACTATTTTTGTACGTAAAAGATCAACTAGTGAGGTGATAACGTGAGTCAGGTAAACAAAATAGTATTTTAGCGAACTTTATTACTTTCGTAGATTATAAATTTAAAGTACAATACAATGGATTTAGGGAGGCAACTCTAGCTGTGACCCCCAACTCACTTTTAGGGATTTTTCAATATTGACTACGTGAAAGTAACTAAAGACTGAGTAGGGACGAGCTACCGACAAGTGTGGACCCGACGGGGGCGAGCCGTCACTCGGCCGACTGTCGGTCAAGTGTAGCCTGACCTCAAATCGCATATCTGAATTGCATAGACCACTACAGAGATTTTTAATTACGGAATGCTTCATATTGTGCTTTGATTTCGCTGCACCCTGCGTACCAACCTTCAGGTTCAATACAAAGCGTAGCTTAGCCATACTTAACGCGCTGAAGATGCTGTTTTTTTATTTGCATTCAAGTTCCTTGATATCTAAATGCAATCGATTTACATATGATATCTGTCTGTTTTCGACGTCTTTTTGTGAATTTAAGTAATGTTTCTCCATAGCAAACACGAAAAATGGTGATTGCATATTTCTAATAAATTTATCCACAGGTTTTAAACTAGAGACCGATCAATCTGACATAAGCGGAAAGTAGGTTTATGATAAATTTAATATCCAATTGCATCCAAAACATTTGTGGTAAAATGAAGTCGTTTTCAAATCATCAAAATCTATTTACATACGCATTTCAGATCAAATGAGCCAGGGAGGCCAACTTTGATGGCACTCGATCACTCCAAAGCATTCGAAAGAGTGAACAATACCAAGATAATGAATACTTCTAGAAATATTTGAGCAATTAGGATATGTTTGATGCATGGAACAAATAATGTATCAAGGGACGTGGAAGTGATAACAGAATGGCACAGCGTAATTAACTGTTGCTAAGCCGGTTGGTAAATATTTCAGACTCTGTGGTCCACTTTCGAGCGATCTACAGGTCTAGGTTCCATTCCTCAAACTCCGATATGAGTGTGTCGATTGATTGCAGCGGTTCCGCTGATACAGCTGGATGTTATTCCTACATTGAAAGTTTTTCTAATACAAAGACGTTATTACTTCCGATAGAGATAGTTATTACAAAACAATATACTTGGATGAAACATTGATATGTAGCAAATTATTTAAAATGGAAACGTTAATCTTACTTTTTTTATTTACCTTCCTCATGTATTTAGTTGCGTTCCGACTCGCCTTAAAAAACGAGGTAGGGAAGCGAAGAAAAATGAAGTTTCATTTGTATTTCCATCAATATTATTTAAAGCGGACTGTTCAATAAATGGAATAACCTCGTCTATTCTACTTCGTGAACACAGAGAGGCTTATGAATAATTCTCATATGACATTAAAGTTTCTTTGAAACTATAGCTGTATGAGGAATGGTGAGTGTTTTTTTAACTTTAATACTTCTTTAAACTGGCTACATTGTATCTTTGAAAAGTCGATCGTTACAAATATGTACTACTTTTTTTAATAAATAAATACAGCCCAAGCAATTGAATATTTTTTCGTTTATTTACGCGTTTCGCTTCTTATATGAAGCATCTTCAGCGGTTTTACTGTTGATTGTGTTTGCATGTTACAGTTTTATGATACGTTGCTCTATTTATCCACCATTCTCAGCAGCAGTGATTTCTGTTTGCTTTTTGGATGGCAGGTCATTTTCTGCTTGTTAATACTACACAGCACTGCACTGAGTATTTTGTATGAATGGCTGGTATGTTTCGTTTACTTTTGACTATGTAATACTATGTCATGCTGTATTGCCTGCAATTAAAAAAGCAAACAGAAATCACTGCTGCTGGGAATGGTAGAAAATAGAGCTATGTATACTAAAATGTAAGTAGATTATAATTTGTATAAAAACTTCAATATTCAAAACGTAAAACATAATAATATTGTAATATGTATACCAAATCAACAGGAAAATCGCTGAAGATACTTCAGTTGAGAAGCGCGTTAGGAAAGTAAATAAACGAACAGATATTCAGTTGCTTGAGCTGTATTTATTTATTAAAATTATCAGCAACTGAGGAAAATGATTCACAACGTGCGGATATTATGCACTACTTTGTTTCCCTGCTGTAATCATATAGCCCAGGTTTATTACTAGTTGTATAGAATAAACATGTTGTTTTGTTGCAGTATCAGCCTGCTGTGATAACCCTTGTACCGTCTGCACTCAGCAGCATGTGCCGTTAATGTAAGGTCGAGACGCCAATCTACTGTATTTTGGGTGTTCGCAGAAACAGCGTGACAAAATGCCGGACACATTTTTGTCTAAAATACTTTGCAAAACAAAATCAGGAAAAACTTTAAATGTGGGCAAAGTACATTCTGAACTGGCCCGGTCTGATAGCTCGAACTATTAATAATTCCGGAAAAAGTATCACTCGCGGCCGAAAGAGATAGGACACATGCATACTATATAATACAATTGTAGTAAAGTTGCGACTGTACGTCAAAAATAGTAACGCATACTACACTTATGATGGAGTCGCCAAAACCGTCAAATCTGGATTTTTTTGCGTGTATATCTGACTGAGCAACAGGCAAAAACTAATGGACGGATTTTGAGAAAACTGCACATAGTGATAGACCATACCATAGAGTGACGTACAGGACACTTTTTATTCAGATTGATTACACACTTCCCGATGAGCCAGAGGCCAACTCTGTTACGTTAGAATATTTTACTTTTTTGTCTGTGCATGCATTACGCGAAAACTAATGAAGGGATTTCAATGAAACTAGCACAGTTGCAGCACATTGTATCGGTAACATAGAGAATAGTTTTTACCCCGACGATACAGAGACCAGCACTGAACATTTTGGTGTTTTTGTATATCTGTGCACAGACCTAGCAAAAACTTGGCAACGATTTTCAAAAAAACTACACATAGTGATACATTATGTAATGTGTTATTGAGTATGCCTCAAAAATTTATCACATGGACAGCTTAGTAGGTAATCATCATAAAATCTATGCAGCAAAGAAAAACGTAGTGGTTTTATAGACCTATGTGTAGACACTTATAATGCTCTCTTTTTTTTTAACTGTTTAATGTCTCTCAACAGCGAGATCTTTAGAGACGGGAAAGGATGGGAGGGGGGGGGGGGCAAGGAATGGGAAGGAATTCGGCCATGGCCTTTTAAAGGAAGCATCCCGGCATTTGCCTGGAGTGATTTGGGAAACCATGGAAAACCCAAATCTGGATGTCCGGACGGGGATTCGAACCGCCGTCCTCCCGAATGCGAGGCCAGAACGCTAACCGTTACACCACCACTCTCGGTAAATGCTCTCACATACTGGGGTACGTTAAATAGTCCATTTACTTTTGAATACATGGAAAGTTTGGTTTTTTATACCTGGTGACAGTGCCGGCGCTAGGATTTTGGGGCCGGGGTTACCAGTTGGGGACCCTTGGTTAATTGATCAGTTAGGGCCCTCTATTAGACCAAATGTGGTACATTTTTTTTGTTTAGTTCTACAACTTATCGAGCGGGGGACCCCTACAGCTCGTGATTGGGCCCCCCATCAGCCGGGCGGGCCCAGGTACATTTGACCCGGTTACTGTCCCCCCCCCCCCAACTTCGGCCCTGCCTGGTGACGGTGTGTTCACATCGTACAAAGTATAACACATTGGCTTTGCAATCCAATCAGGGGTTTTATATGATAATTTACATAGAAACAAGTAGTTGGAGAAATAGAGTTCGTAGATTGCTTGCGTAGTCAATCAGAAGCTTGGTTCGTATATAGTTTTCTGTCTACTAAGTCTCCTCCCATCTGGTCGGTTAGAAAAACAATCTACGAACCCTCTTTCTCTATCTACTGTCAACGCACAAGAGAGACGAATTCACAATATTAATATTGCTTTAAGTTGTAAAACTGAAATAAAAGAAAAAGAGAAGCACACACAAGGGGAGGAGGAAACGAAATGAAGGTGGAGAGAGTGTGAGATGTTATTTTGGTGAATAGAAAATCGATTAAGGTTTACATCGCTGAACACAATGCGGTGCCATTCATCAGCAGTGCACTGACTCGAGGTTCTGCACTGCCTCTGATGACCGTCGTCGGCGAGTATGGCGGTGAACTGGAGAGAGGTCCCATTCTTCCAATGTTTTGGAGACGCTCTGCAGCGTTACTCCTGTCGTGGTGATGTGGGGAGCCATCGAATATGACTTCACGTCACGGCTGACTGAGGCACAACGGTACATCACCAACAAATTGCGTCCTCACGAGTTACCACAGATGTGAAAATATCGTGCCTTCATTTTTCAGCAGGACAATGCTCGTCCACACGGCATGAACTGTTTGCGTGATGTTGAGGTACTCCCGTGACCAGCAAGATCCCCCAGATCTTTCCCCGATAGAACATGTGTAGGACCAGCTCGGACGTCAAACTCCGTCCCAGCGCCAGGATCCAAGAGTTCAAGGACCAGTTACAACAGTAATGGGCCAGCTTGCCCCAGGAGACGATGCAACGGCTTGGACATCCTTCCCAACCAAATCAGTGCCTGAATCCAGGTCAGAGGTGGTGCAACGTCATACTAATAGAGGAAAGTAACTAACTGGGATTCGGGTCATCAGCGACGAATCTATGTTACAGTTTTATCCTATTATTACATAATTATGGGCATGAGATATTTTATAGCTAAAAGTTACTTACTATTTACATTTGTTACTATGGTATGCAGCTGCGCATCTCCGTTTTCATATACAACGCATGTTTTGCCTGTATCATATTTACAATATTGTTTGTTATCCTCGTTCAGTCGTGTTAGCGTCAGCTGGTTTGTTTATGTCTTGTCGCGTCCTTCGGTTGTCTGCTGTGGCCATTTTGTTTGTATATGTCATGTCTCGGGCCGATAGCGCGAGTTTTGAAAAGTGTGTGTATGCGTGATGATCTTAATAAATAAAAAAACCACACACATATACATCACACATAAACATAAAAACACACTAACAAGATCATCACGCATACACACGCGTACGACGCAAAATAAATAAATGAAACAGTTGCATCGGCGTTATATTTTCAACTAGAAATTAATTAATCAACTGTGGAAACATGGCCTGCAACAACATTGCATTTCTTACAATTTCATTTAAGACCGTTATCTTTTAGTGCAAATTTTAATTATCTGGAATATAAATTTATTGTTTGAGCCACTGTTCCATGTTCTGGAAATAGGGTGCGGTGCTTCTGATCGCGTCCAGAATTTTCTGTATTACAAAATGTCCACAGAGGCTATTATATTCGTTCGGAATATTGCTAACAGAAAGTTACGTCTTCTCAAGTGGCTTGGTAATGTTCGGTAAAGAGTCTGATGTTTACCTCGAAACTGTTTCTGCGACAGTAATGAAGTTTAACTTATGCTTTCTCGTATTTAAAGCGATCTTATTGTCTTAGTTGATAAAGTGAAGCACCCTACTGGTGATGACAAGTAATACTCACTTGGCAGCCTGCAATATTCTGAGTGACGCTATAAGGTAATCCTTGAGAAGTGTGTACTCCTACGGAACCCGAGACGGTAGTACAAGAAGTAGAGAGAAATAAAAGGCTATTTGTAGCGATGAAACTCCTAGTATTCTTTCTTTATTTGTGTTTACTATTACAGTTTAAATGAAAATGTCTGATGACAAGCATTTTAAATTACTGTTGTAATACGTCTAAATATTAGTTGAAATTGTTCAGGTGTCTCGCTTGGCTAATGCACGTAATAAGAGATCAAAGCGTCTGCGGTTAGAGGTCAGACTTCGAAGGAATTTTTACGGGCTTTAAAACTGACCTTTGCCTGAGAAATGTTTTGATTATTCACTTTAAAAGCTCTCTTCCAATTTCATAATTGTGTTTCCGTAGGAATTTAAAACATGCTTGTAGATTTATTATGTTATAATGTTACAATAAATACAATACAGTCGAACTCCAACTATCCGAACTCCGACTATCCAAATCATTGAATAACCGAAAATTTAGATATAGGAGAGTGGGTGGTGTGTGATTCGTCAGACCCTGGGTATGAAATTCTAAATGATGATGAACTTATTGAAAGTGAGTGAGAAGAAAGTGTCGAGGAAGAAGATGAACTTAATGTCGAAGTTGAAGCAGACACGGGACCATCAGCTAGTCCAGCATTTGTCGGCCTTGAAACTGCTTTGAAGTGGATGGAGCGTCAGCCCGAGTGTGACCACATGCAACTTCTCACTGTCAAGCGGACGCGCGACTTGGCTGCCCGAAAACGGATGAGTACAGTCAAACAGTTTACTTTGACCGAGATGTTCAGCAAACAATGAGTTTTATTTACAGTACGGTACATACATACTGTACTAATATACAGCACTTGTAAGTACGCTAAACATGTAAAAGTTCTGCCTTTTCATTTAATTAATTAAAAGCTCTTTTTCTTCAAAAATAGTTTTTTTCTCCAATTTTCAACATACATACAGCAATTAATTAAAATAGACACTTTTTCGAAAAAGATCACAACTATCCGAATTTTTTATCTGAATGGGGTCCAATGATTCGGCTAATTGGAATTCTGCTGTATGTCCAAAAAATTAATATTATACATATAGGTAAAAAAATCAAGTCCATATAAGTTAGTGGTCTGTACAACAATTTTTGACATTTTACGGGTCTTCTGGTTGAAAAAGGTTGAGAAACGCTGTTTCAGAACAAACTTAGTAGTACAAGTCTGCAAATTGAAAATAAAATAATCGATAATTATCGAAATGTTTGTTGTTATTACTTTTGGCGGATAACTGGTGCACAAAAAGTTGAAAAATCAGTTCCGACCAACTGGTAGAGTATACCCAGAAACAGTCCTGCTGGAGACAGCAGAACAGGAATCGTTATTGAAACCAGTCAACTGTTACCCACAGTTCTGATTCTCTATTATGAGTGCACGTGAGGCCTTTTTCTTGTGCACAATGTGGCATCACCGAGGGAAGCGACGCAACCATAGCGAGACGGCAGGAGCGCCGAATTCTGCGAAGCTCCATCCGGTTGGCCAGGTGGTGCTATACTCCTTCCAGAGACAGATCCCATCCCAGACCACAATGCCTATTCAGGGAAGGAAGGGGTCCCTCGGTCGCACTTGATTCATAAGGGAAGAAAGGGGGAGGAAGGAGGGATCACACCTGGACGCCCACTTCCGGCCTTCCAGCAACACTCGCTCCTCTCCATCGTCGCCGTATCGCTGTCGTCTGTAAACCATGACGCACATACGGCGTATTGATCAAACAAAATACACAGGAATTAAATTTTTGCGGTATGTTTTAAACAATATCTGACATCATTCCTAATGTCAGAAAATAGTACGTTTATCATTTTACAGGTTTTGATATGATTAGATCTATCTATTTTTGAGATCAGCTCTTTCAACGTCTTTTCCGTTCATAACCTGAATAAATCTTCCAGTTGTACCATTTCACGCGAAGCCGAATAACAGAAAAATGTATGGTCAAAAATATTTGTTTGATACGTATGACAGATTTTTTTTCAGCTTAGTTTCTTTCAATAAATATTACTGAATCACCTCTCTTCTGGTTACAATTTGACTAAAATTTTACTTTATAGCTCTGTTTAAAATCGCCATAGCTCCTACAGGTTGTATTCGTCGCATCCAATAATCTTGAAGCTTCGTGGGTTACGCTGCACGACTGCGTTTTGCAGTTTCATTGAATTCAGATAACTGAACGTTTGAATTACTTAGAAACTTACGCTGGAGATATTGTAGTGATGTTTTCGAGACAGAATTTACATAGAAATCTGTAGTTCACCTTTGGAGTAAATAACCTGAAACATGAACGCAAGATTACTATTATCTCGGCAAGAATTATGGGATCGAAATATTTATGACTCTTCCGTCTTCGCTTTTGATTCTATGTTCGCATAATCAGCTTTCACTAAACGTGTTAAATTCTATTGGCATTCAGAATCTGATTATTACACATTCACAGCTTTCATTTCCCTCAGGGAACTGTTCTCATTGTTTACAACTCTACCATAAAGAGACAAAGTTCTTCTCCGGGTGGTTATCCGAAAACGTCCGTACAAATCACGCGGCGTTTTCAGTTCTCGCAGCACTTTCGCTATTGCCAATGTTAATGCGAGACAAGCAACTCCATCAGTAATAAGCCAGCCATTAAACCCGTCTCTGCTGAATGGGTAAACCAGATCTAAGTGATCGTGACGAGTAGACGTCTACCCAAAGTGTTATGCCAGGAAGTATACCCTGCAGGCCGACAAGAGGCTAAGCAAAGTTGAGTTAAGATTAGTTCCCTGGGTGAGTCAGATACGCAAGACAGAATTTTCAGCGAAAAAAGAATGTGTTGTTGCGACGTCCTGATACATGAAAGCGTTATGATTTATTTATAGGTGTTGAATAACCGTTCTGCCACTTTTCGCTAATCGTTCTGTTTTTGTCTACTTTCCCAACTATTCTGTGATTAGATCTAAAACTAGCCGCGAAATACCTTTGGTTATAAAGATAATTGGGTGCTGAGTACTTTGGTTTTAGTAATATTTATATTTTCCGAATTTCAGTAATAGCTACCCCTAATATGTGATGGACATTGCTCCACGTCCATTGTCTCCTTGTCAAGGAAGACTCTTACTATCTACATAACATTTTCTGTTGAAACTGATAAAGTAATATTACTGAAACCACCGATGTGTTGTTGGTGGATACGCGTTTGATTGATTACCGAAATGGCTGAGGGCGTTAGCAGAAAGGACGAAGGCTCACAGGTCACTTACTTTAAGATTATCCTCTTAGCAAGAGTATTAAATGATTGAAATTTTAACATGTCTTAGTATGAGAATTACGGGGCTATTTACCTTGCAAAATTGCTATATTTACTAGCGTATAAGAGGTGAACAATGTGGTGTAACATGACACTTCTTTATCTACAAGTTCTTGTTGACCAAGTATGCGAAGGTGAAGAATGACGAATCTCTACACCCAAATATCTAACTATGAGAGAGGTCGGCGAATTGGCGTGTTTGAAATGGGTACATCATATCGTGAAATCTCCAGGATTGGCCATAGTGCAATGTCAGTATATATACTTGTTACTCAGTTGATGAAAGAAGGCTCAAGTATCCAGGTCCATACATAAGGACAACAGCACGTGAAGACTGGGTGGCTGTTGCTAGCAGACGGGTGACTGCAGGCAAGATCCAAGCAGTGGTTACAGAGAGAGTCACCCCCGGGACGATTGTAAACCAATTACTCGAAGTTAGGTTACACTCTATGATCCTTATGCTACGTTTTCCATTAACCTGATTTCATTGCCAGCATTGTCTAACCTGGTGTAATGCAAAACGCAAATGGACGTGTGAATGGTGTACATTTGTGTTTAGAGATGAGTCTCGATTCTGCCTGTGCAAAGTGATAATCGACAACATGTACGCGGGCGTAGTGGAGAACGGCTTATCCTGCTATGATTTCAGAACGTCACACATATCCAACCCCTGGTGTCATGGATTGGGGGCAATCAGTTTCAATAGCAGGACTGAGTTGGTTGTTGTTGAAGGCTCAATGACAACCCACCACTTTGTGGACTTGGTGCTGCACCCTATCGTGATACCCTTCATGTCCACCATACAGATCACATCTTCCAACAGGATAATGCCTCACACTGTGTCATTTTTTTTTTTTTTTTTTTTTTACTGTCATCAGTCTCTCGACTTGTTTGATGCAATCCTACAAATCTTCCTATCTTGTGCTAGTCTTTTCATCTCAACATACCCGTTACAACGCACGTCCTGAATTATCTGCTTCATATATTCTAATCTCTGTCTTCCTCTGCAGTTCTTACCTTCGACTGTTGCCTCCACTAAGAAATTAACCAATCCTGCATGTCTCAAAACATGACCTAACATCCTGTCTCTTCTTTCTGTGAGACTCTTCCACAAATTTCTTTCCTTACCCATCATTTCCAAAACTCGTTCGTTTCGTACTTTATCCGTCCACTTGGGTTACGATCACAATTTGGACCGCACGGTCCACTGATTTTTTTACCAATAGAGCAAGTCTGGGATGCTGGGAATAGACACATTAGATCACGTGGTCACCCAGCACAAATGTGCAACACCTGACTGCATAAGACATGCAAGCTTAGAGAGACATGCCCCGAGACGATATCTGAACACTTATTGATTCAATGCTGTCAAGGATCCTCGAATGTTTAGGTGCTCAGGTTGGGCTCGCTTTTTACTGACAACACTTTATCCAGAGTTAATAAATTTAGCTCGTTATCATTTCTTCTGGGTATGTCCGTGGATATATCTACGAAGTTTCCTAAAATTCCACCATTCCTGTCTGGGTGAAACACTTTTAATTTACGCCAGTGTAGTTGCGCAGTGGGTAACAGGCATTTCCAGTAACACTGTGTGAACAAGAACAACCGTCGCAGGTCTCCGATTACAGCTGCAAGTCTCCTCCTCTGCAAAGCGCCGTAACAAGTCTGCTTCCTGTGCTGCCAGGAGAATAGCGTGCTGCCCAGCACGTGGCTCCTCTCTCACCTTTAACAAATGTCGACGGAAGACCTAGAGAAAAATGAACATGTTAAGACATTGCTGTTGTATAAATAATATCAAGTTAAGCAGGCGATTCATTGATGACTTACTAAGTAATTGCAAGTCAAACACATCGGCATAATAACTTCAAGAACAATACTACCGCACAATGAATTTACGTTTCGATCGCATAAAGTGTTTCAAACTGCCTGCCACTTGGGTAACATGTAACCCACGATCTCTACTCGCTCGATTTCTACCAGCCAACTCGCAGCGTCTGTACGCAACTTCTTCTGCACACACCAAATTTCACTTCCTGTGCATTGTGTTCGGAGGACGAAAAGAAAAGTCTTGCTTCAAGTGGAGAACCACGCACCTAAAACTATAGGTTGCCGCCACAAATTGTATCGTAATGGTGGTCAGTCCAAAGCGTTCGTGGCAGACAACTGTCATCTTTTGGCTGAGATAATGAATACGATACACTGAGTGTGGTAATGAATTGTCTCATTCGACCATACTTTACCATTCTTGTATGTATTAGTGCTAAAGATGTACCTAGTGCTAAACAAACTAGTAAGAAGTGTAAGTTCTAGGGATGGCGATCTGAGATCGATTAATCGAAGAATCGATCTGTTGAACCGAAAAAATCGATTTTTTAAATCGATATATAGTACTGAATCGATTCAGTGAATCGATATTTCACCGGTGAAAATCGAATGAGAAAAGGCACTTTGCACTTGCAGATGAAAGTCAAGGTTTATACGAAGAACTGAAACACTATTTACCGCTAGCAGTTGTGCACCTCAAGTGTGATCCTATACTTTACTGGCAAAAAAACAACAACAACAACAATTTATCATCACATTTACTCAACAGCCAAGAAGTATACCTGTATAGTGGGAATATCAGTACCTTGCGAACGCCTTTTTTATTGCCGGCAACGTCGCAAGTGATGAGCGGAACCGTTTGGATCCTAGTAGACTGGACACACTGTTGTTCCTGAAAAGCTTGGACGTTAAGCACTGGGAACTTTAAACTATATCATTTCAAAACTGTTTTCTGTAACCAACAACTTTGTGAAATAAATGTCTCATTGTATACCTGATACTTTGATTTGGTTGTAAAAAAAAAACTTGAATTAGTTTAAAAATTATAAAAGATCGATATTAGGGTGTCCTTTTTGTTTTACATGACTGGAATTATATTGAAAATAGGAACACGAAAACCAAATAGTAAAAAGATCGATTTTTAGAAAATCAATTTTTTGGGCTTCGATTTTTTTGTGATTCAATTTATCAAATTTTAATTCGAATCGATTCAAGAATCGATCTTTTTCTGGAAGAATCGCCATCCCTAGTAAGTTCCCTTGTACGAAATAATAATTACGGCATGTACTGTATTTTTATCCATGCCTACCCCATTGGTTGAAGCGATTGCATCAACGTGATGGTGTCTAATCTGACACAAGGTTACGTAGTTCCAGTCCTGGTGGTGGACCAGGACTTGACCGGCAGGGTAGGAGGCGTGTTGTTCCACAGTTCCTAATCACCAGATTGTGCACCATCGTCCTGGGTGAAAACCCAAACCTCTCCACGGTGGGTATGGAGTGAGCGCATACGACACTGTTGATGATGTTTCGTCCGTTGTAGAGGGCATGTTAAGCACTTCAGCGCCTTTGATATCTTTCGGAAGAGTAGGCCTGAGTGGGTCGGCAGCGCGTTTCACTCTCTGCCTTCATTCATTTATTCACAACACAGTCATGTACACATAACAGTAACAGATACTTGTGTGGTTACTGTCACAGATAACCAGATATCTCAGACTTTATACTGTTTAATGAACTCTCTTTAAGTCTCTCGGTAACTTTATTGGGGGAAGCGAACCCCTAGGAGTTCGCCAGTTGATCGTAGTGGGTTCGCGACAAGATTTTCGTAATGGCGGACTGGCTATCTCATGCGTATAACACGCACAATTGTGAATATCGCTCATTGTTTCTCATTATCGCTATTAGTGGAGCAAAAAAAAAGTCACAGTTTTTTCTCAAGGGGGTTCGCCAGTGCCTGGGACATTTTATAGGGGTACGAGCTCTTAAAAGTTTAAGAAACAATGCTCTATAGAAAAAGGTAGTTCCTGTTATTCTTGCTTTTATTTGCATAAAAGACCTTAATTTGCTATCAAGCTTTGATTACAGAACGTAAGTTCTCCCATAGAACGACTACGGAAGCTTTTCCGTGGTTTTTGTATCTTCCCTCAGCTTTCTAACAAATATATTCTCAGTTTGTGTAACGAATATTTTCGAATTCTCTTCACTACAGTCGAGGCTGCACCAATTTCTCGCACTAGGGTTGCCAGATACAGAATTATAATTTCTTGGACATTTCTGGTGTTAAAAAGGTTTTTTAATGATGCAGGACTATAATTTCCGGGATATTTATGGGATTAAAAAGGTATTTTAGTGGTATGTTCAAGGAGTGAATAAATATTGAAATTAATTTAAAAAAGTTGTATTTTAGGTAAAAACTATGCTACATAACATATATATTCGTTGAAAATCGCTATGTCATAGTTGAACAGTCTATATACGTATATTGTCTCTGGTCGTCGGTTGGCTGGAGCGCTCCTCTACCTCCCGCTGCGAGCGCGGCATGGCCACCGTGGTATCTTAAATTTGAGATAAAAACTGGTATACGGGAATTCCGGCACAGTAACGCTTAATTCCTGGACACGGGACCAGACACAAAATTCCGGGACATTCCCGGATTTCCCGGCCATCTGGCAACCCCAGTTCGCACCCAGGCGTTACTTCCTCCCAGAAGTGACGCGCCAAGCTTACCCTGAACGTCAAACAGTATGCATTCTTAACTCGAGCAAGGAAATCTAAAATTTACTCGTTTAACGTATACAGTCCCATCATTGAGGTATGCCAGGAGAGCCCTCACCTATTAAATTTTTTTATGAAAATTGCCCACTTTATCAGTAAAATTGCCTCATGATGAAAATGTTTTTTCCGAAACCTCGTCGTACATTAGGAATCATGGGAGGATTCTCATTGGTTTACAGCTGTCATATTATTGGGAGATTATAACAGCCCTCAAACTCAGCCTTCTGTGAATTTTAATCTTAGGAATTAATGTTTAGAGATACGAAAGTTGATTAATTATTAATTTGTATAATTTTCTCGTATGAATGAATATTGCTTTCATGGAAGGATACTCTGTAAATGATGTTTAATATGATCAGAAGTACTATGACGTTTGAAATATCAACTGGATGTTTGTAATTATAAATGTTGATATAAGCCACGGTGTTTTCAGGACGATTTTCAGCTATTTGCAGGGTTTGATGTTGTTAGGTTTAAGTGCACGTAAATATCTTTAATTTCCATTTTAAAGTGTTTCCTAATGATTGTGAGTGATTTTGTACAAGTTGTAATTGTTTTGTATGAATTGTCAACGTGATTGTTAGCGCTCGATAAACATCTGCTGGCACACTCTATTGTCTTCTGGACATTTCTCTAGCGGCTATTTAAACTCGTGGAGAGGGCGAACCAAGAAACTTTTGGTAATTGTTTTTAAAAAGTTGCAGGATTCGGTATAAGAGTAGTTCAACAGTTAATATTCGCCAGAGTTTTGTGATGTCTTTTAGTATCTCTGGACGAAATTGATGCCTATTAGTGTTTTGTTATTAAGATTTCGCCGAAATAAAAACAGCGAAATAAAGAGTGTGTCATCGGTCTTGTTATTTCATTGAACTATTCAGTCAGTTCAGAAGCTGTGATAATTATTATCGTTTGCCGGCGATCAGACTACAGTAACCTGTTGATTGCAATCAGCATTATCTGAAAGGTTACTTATCAAGACATAGAAGATATAGAAGTGTAGTGGCGCTTTGCTCTGTTATGTTGTTTGTAAAATCGCGTATTTAGGAGACAGGAACTTGAATCTTTATCTCAGAAGGTCAGGGAAACGGATAAAATAAAAAGGTCCCTTGCGCCTACAGATGAACCCGACATTACTCACGTATCCCAGCTATGCAGATAACAGTGATCAGCGCGCTGGGTACTGATACACACGTCTGATTACCTCCTGTTTTAATTAAGTCCATTGACATCAGTCTATTTGATTTGCACACTTTCGAACAGCCTGGTTCATTTATCTCGGGCTTGATGTATCGGCCATTCTGATCAGACTTTTGTCACTCAGCCCTTTCTGTTAAGAAAGTGAGTGCCACGAAGTTTTGCTCTCAGCTCTGTGGCAGTTACCCTTGTTGAGAATGAGCAGTTCATTTAATTAAAATGTACGACAGTATAGATCGGCTATTTGGCTTCCTGTTCCACTCACAAAAGTATCGCTGTGACGTCATCAGGACGAGGTGGCAGCCGCGCTGCGAAGTTCTGATTTCGAGCAGTTTAGCCTGCGTAAGACCGCTGTCTGTAGCGACTAGGGATTGCAATCCAGCAAAGCGGGATCCCGCATCATTAGACAGTCTGACGGATCCCGCACAAAATTAAGCGGATCCCCAATCCCCAAATCCGGCGGAAACGCGTGTCAGTCTGCGTGACTCACTGCCCCACTCGGTCTCTATCGGATGTATTGCACTGTTTGCCTGTACCCTTCCAGTTGGCATTTGACTCATGTGAACAAGCGTTTGTTTTTGTCAACTTTCGCCATTCGTAAGTAAATAATACATCTTTACGTATTCATCAAAACTTACGTTTGTTTCCAGTACACATTTCTGTAATTTGAGTTATGGTGCGTATTTAGTACGATTTTCTAACTATATAATTATTTTTTAAGTGTCGCACACGTTATCTGAACTACACGGTTACAGCTTTTTATTCACGATTTCATTATTCCCATTTTCTGTATTTGCAGATAAAGTAATTCTGACAATTTCCTAATTTGCGGCTGAAAATTTGATTATTCGTTGATATGAAACTAATGTTATCGTAATTTTAACGATCGCGTACCTATTTATTTAACAGCTATCAAAAGGATATTGTATATCCTTTGACTTATTGCTGTTTTGGCCGCTGCCTCAATGCGTTTCTTTGACGAAAGCCACCTGCTTACATGTGCCGCTCAGGCTTTCAATTAATCCCTCTTCTCCTTGTTATTATTTCGACTAAAGGTAAAATAAGTTATAATGAAATTTTCACGGATGTATCAACGAATTGTGTTGTAAGAACACCATACTTCGACAGCTGCCTCCGCCGTCTTCCTCACGTGTGTAATTTCGTGTGTTTGCAATGAAATAGGGAGATACAACCTATGAGGACTTCACTGCAATCATTTGCCGAGAAAGTCTCGTTTCTTACTAAAAAATAATAATTTCCACTCTAAAAACGTCGTTACGCCACATAAGTAAATCTGAAATACTTGACAGTTTACGTATTGGTGAGTAGTTTCTTTTAATAACGTTGAATCAACCGTAATATCAATCAAGGAATCAGGAGATATAATAATGAATCACGCAAAAAAAGTGTTTGTGCAGTGACAAAAAGTTATGAGATCTTGTTCTGAGCCAAGTCTTCACTTTACTGAGTATATTCACTTCACTTTGTGAAATGGAATGCTTTTCTCGGTGTTATGGAAAGTTTATTTAGAATTAAAAAAAAAAAACTCTGGTAACTTGGCCATTAAGCAAATTATATTTTCAAACTTATGTGATGTATTGTAAGGCACATAATATGACCTAAGACTCAATATTTTCCATTTTTATTATTTATTTAAAAATTGGTTTAGATTAAAAACAAAAATGTAAAACCTCGAAATACACTTAAGACATGCTAAAAGTTTTAATGTCATTTTGCCAATCAAAATATTGTTAACTGTTAATTTTTATCATTTAACATTAAAAATTATTTATTAATTTAATTATTATTTAATTTATTAACGTTTTAAGTAACTGTTTTTAAATATATGCGTTAAAAAACTGTTTGTACCAATCCCGCACGGAATCCGCGGGATTGGTGCAAATCCCTCACGGATCCCGCGGGATTGAAAACACTGCGGAATTGCAATCCTTAGTAGCGAGCCGACGGCTAGTCCGATAGGAGATATCCTAGCGCACATTTGTGTTAAAAATATATCATAGAATCATAAATAAGGTATATAGTGAATTTGTAAGCAATAATCTTTTATTTGAAGGTTACAAGCCAAAATAGTTAAAAAATTATGACTTACTCGAAGAAGACACTCATGAAGCTAACGACATGAATAGTTTTCGACAAGACTAATCTAATATTGAAAGAATCACTCAGCTCTATGAGTCTATTCCGGAGTTAAATGAACTAAAAGTTAAAGAACTGCTGGCGTGGCGATTGTGTCACCATCGCATGCCTCATCACGTGACGAGACTGAGACTAAACAACAGCGACACGATCAGCGCAATCGCAAAAATAAATTGCAACAACTCAAAGAATCATATGCAAAACGACGGGAGAAGTCAATAGACACGTCTCAGCAAATACATCGATGACCTGACTCACCGATACGAACCACCAATCTCGCTCTTCGTGAAGGGCGCCTTCAATCTAGACTGCGTCTCAACGCACTAACCCCAACGACTTTTCGAAGCACTTGCCTGGATTTCTGGCACATCATCGCTGAGACCCTAGGTTTCATTTCCTAATTCTCGTTCCTTCGCCCAGTATCCAATCGTTTGCACACCGCCGCCGCACTCCCGTTGCGTGCTAACAACAAATAAATTAATATAAACAAACCCAAACACGTAAGAAACCTACGGCCATGTAGTCGTAACATCCAATATAATTTACAAACGATATCATCTAGAAGAATCCTCAGACGGACCGCAATTTCCTCCTTAGTAAGCAAGCAGTTCACGGACAACACAACACTAATCTCACGGGACTAAAGTAACGCCAATCACAGACAGATAGCGACACTTGCGCCGATACTCACCGGCCAGCAAGCCGGCTGGTAAACAGGGTTGTAACGGTACAGCGTGGGTCCGTGGGGGTGGTGTACACTTTCAGAGGTCATGGAGAAAAATACACGATTCAGTATGAGATAAAGAATTCCACTACGGAAATCACTGAGGCGCAGGTTATAAGCCAAAACCGACACGAGATACCTATAAAATTGGATTAAGATAACTTACGAATATTTATTTGAAGACGTAATTACATTGTTTATGTGCACTATGTAATACATACAGATGTTATGGACAGACGGCCCCGTCTGTGTCGAACACGTAATTGTAATTAATTAAATTAAATTCATTAATTATATTAATTGCAATTGTACGCCACATCCCTTCACTTATACTCGTCCAAACAAAATCAGCTATTCCATCTTTCTGTTCATTTGAAAAGTGCTATTGATACTGACTGATTACACATTGTTCCTTGATATTCAATACCTTATATCAAGTTGTAACACAAAAATCTTCACAATATTTTTCTCGTTCCCAAAATTACTCTAAAATCGATATTAATCTATTATATCTTTTGTCATAGCCAAGCTAAGACCTTCGCCTCAGATCATTCACAGTTTCCTACGTAACTGATCTGACTATATGTTCTGTACTTTAGCGCATACTGCCACTGAATAATATATAACACGCGCCACCCCAAAAATGGGAACCTCGACAAAACAAAACAATACATCACTGTTAATATTGTTGGTAACAATCTATAAAAGCCAAAATGTTAATTTAAACACTGTGAATTAACTCTAAAATTATACTAATGAAATTTAATAGGGATTTGGGTTGGCTGAAAGAAGTCACAGAATGTTAAGACTAGTTTTATAAGATGGGAATAAATTTATATAATTTTTTCAAAATGGGGTCCCCTTCTTTGATCTATGCATAACGTTGCACCAAGTTTTGCCGCACGGGCCCGTTGTTCTAACGATGTCTCAGGCAGCGACGAGAAGATCCACTGGTCTCTCATACACAAAATATTTCAAATAATGCCACAAGAAAAAATCAGTTGGAGTCAAATCAAATGAACGAGATGCCCAAGAAAAAATAGGTTCCGTCCCTATCCACTTTTCAAGTAACCTCTGACAAAGCTCGATGTAAAAAGTGGACTTGGTTCCATGATGTTGAATCAATATACGATTATCAAGAACAAGTGGATTATAGTACACCAGTGCAACTTCACTCACTACCAGAGTTTAAAAAGTGCTATCCACATTGCATTAGTGAAGTTCCTCATCATGTACGCCTAAATGTTGGCCACTTTACATAGCATAGAGTTAGCTTGCGACCTTCGTGAAACGGCTTTGGCTTATAATTTGTGATTGATTCACTGACATACCTTATCTCAAATTCCAAAAATTTCCCTTCTCCACCGTCTCTGAAAGATTATATCAACATCACAGAAACACACTGTATCACAATAGACTCTGCAAAGAAGAAGTCTATGCATAACGTCAAGTATCCGCCAATCTCACCATCTTGCTTGTTAAGTGCATTCCTGCAAGCTGACTCTTCGTAGCTCTATGTGTTAACGATTAGTTCAATGCAGTATACACTTATGAGCCACAACATAACAGCCACATGCTTAATACCGTGTTGGTCCAATTTTTTCAAGACAAGAGCTGTACGGAGGTTCAATCCTTAAGACGCTTGCGTTCAGCAGTTCGTGGTTTGGTTCCGAGTTAGAAATTTTTAAAAGTTGTGATTGATCCTACAAGACGCACCAGCATGTTTCGTGGTTCTGTTTGCTCTTTAAACTGTAGTTCCAGCCACGACAGAGGCTGAATCGAAACTCTGTCACTCTGGTGGTCGAACAACCCTTTAGGATCTCCCGGCAAATAATGCCATACCCGTTCATATTCGATATATTTGAGGCGGTGGTTTGCTGGCTCGGAGCTGGCGCTAGATGTGTTCTATAGCGAATTGATATTGCGCGTTTGGTGGCCAAGACATCAATATGACTTCAGTATCATGCTCCTCTAAACAGCGTAGCACGATTTACGTCTGGCGACGTTCACTCTTATCCTGATGGAATATACCATTGCCGTCGTGAAAGATATGACACATGAAAGGACGCAGGTGGTCTGGAATAATTTTCACGTAGTCCACAGCTGTTATGCTGCCTTCGATCACAACCAAAGAGCCAATGAAACCCATGTCCTCCATAGCATATTACTGCCCCCACCTGTGACATTATCACTAACCCCCAATCATTTTGTTATTATTATTATGGAAGACCGTAAACAAATGACGAAATCAAGATTTCTTCGAGTTCTTCTTATTTTTCCAATAGGCTTTCATTCTTTCCGAGAAAGCTTGTTTGCGTTCCTCCGACCACTTTGGCCTGTATTGTTTTTGTTTTGGTTGCTCAGTTGTAACTTCCCATTTGTCTACTTTGTGTCTGAAGGTGTATCTTTCCAAGATGTCTGTTGCTCCTATGCTTGCACTTTTAAGATCCTTCCGAATTTCATTCAGTCAAGGATTTTTAAATGAACTTACATAATCTATTATCATTTTTGTCAATCGACTTTCTGGTAATCTCTAAAGGTGACCAAAGAATTTCATTTGCCTTTTCTTGATGTCAATTTCGATGTTTGAAAACTTTTTTGTTGTTTTGATTGATTGTAGTCTGTAACCATCTTTAGTGAGTCTTGCTCCTAGAATTTTTCTAATGATTTTTTTCTCTACTTTTTTAATTTCTTCAAGGTCATGTTTTCTGTTAAGTGTTAATGTTTCACTTGCATAGAGGACTGTTGCTTTTATGACTGTGTTGTAATGCCGAATTTTTCGTCTGCTTGACATAGATTTTTTGTTGTAGAGATTTTGGACTAACCCTAATGCTTTTTTTTTTACTTTTTGGTGGCGATTTTGCTGTGAAATTTTCTCAAGGCCTGTCGGTTCTATGAATTCTCCGAGGTATTTAAAGTATGGGACCTTGTTGATTTTACCGTATTTTGTTCTCAAACTTGCTATTTCTGTCTATGAACATATGAATTATCAATATTTCATTATGTATCATTTATTAGACATAAGTAGAAGAATGTGGGCCGATCTCTAAATAACACGCCGTGATTCTATGAGGATTGTGTAACATCACAGTTACCTTCCGCCGACTGCGAAGTAGTGGGATTAACAAATTGTTTTTGAGTCAGTCTGTAGCTGGCCGCCGCAGGAGTCGTATTCGGATTGTCGCGGAAGCATTGGCCGATGCAGCTACTGTGCAATGTAATTTTAGCGTGTGGACTTTGTGATCAACAGGAATAGTGAGCGTAAAAAGTAAAGTTGGAACAGTACTGCGACGAACTGTGAACATTAGGTTGTGATGGTAGATAACTTAGTTGAAAGCAGATGCAAATGCTAATTTTCCTTTAGAATTCTGTAATCTTTCTGATAGTGAAGTTTCGATTAGCCTTTATTTTGAAATTTGGTGGTGGTCAAACCAGTTCGTGAGTGTTAATGTACTTTATCAATAAACTTGTGGACAGAATTATTTATTAATTGATGTAATGACTTTTTACTAATTATTCTCCTATTTAATGCTTAGAACTGGCTTTGTTTCAGCATCAGGAAACCGCGGCACTCACGGACTATATTAATCACTAAATTAATTAACTACAAGGCGTCTTACAGAACTTACTGTGATTAGTAATTTATTTAAAATCACGTCATTCTAAAGGACACAAGCGGCTTACAACTGGCTTACATTTGGACTACCACTTCAGGAAAGCTCACATGTGGTGAGCCTACAACATCGTCGATTGCAGCTCGGTCCCTGCCGCGGTGCATGTTTCGAGCAGACGGAGTATCTGGACACGACCATCGACCTAATGTAACAAGAACGTGATTCATAGGACCAGGCGGACACGTTCCCATTGATACATTACGTGGCGTCCGCTGCAATCGTAATTGACGATGACTTTGAGTCGACATGGTAACACGTAGCGGCTGTCTGCTGCGAAGCCCCATCTTCACACCCTTCACTGAAGGGTGTGCTGCCTGCACCAGCATTGCACCCTGCCGTCAGATCTGGCACAAATCACCCGCTATCCTGTCTTACAGAGTGTGCAAACCTCCGACTTCCACGCTCTGTGACGACGCGTCGACGTCCACAACCTTGTCGCCTATTCTTCGTTTCACCGTCCTTCAACCACTGTCCCAAGATGCTCACTACAGAAGCACGCGAACAGCCGACCAGCCTCGGCGTTTCCGAAATATTAGTTTCCAGGCGGCGGCCCGTAACATTCTACCCTTTGTCAGGGCATTTATGTTACTGCATTAAATCATTTTCCACATGAATCGTGACTAGAATGACTCCACATGCGTCTCTGCTCCACTTATATACTCTGCTTGCCCAGTGACATATCCACAATGTCACCAGACGACATTCAATACGACGGTGGGCAGTGGTTGCAATGCTTTGGCTCTTCAGTGTAGCTTACACACGCATCTTTTTAAATTGTTTCAACTTGTAACTGTCAATAATTTTTCCCACAAATTAAGTCTGCAATAAATATTCTCATAGACTAGGACCTATCCGAGTCCTCTATTTTCTAGATCTGAACTCGCAGTGAGGCACATGTTCGAGGCTATTTGTCAGCGTAGTGGGCAGCAGCTGCTCCGCCTCGCTGAAGAAGCTGTCTCCGCCTTCGAGCTTCGCGGATGCTCCGGCGCAGTCCCGCTTGACGTCAGCCGTGCTTTTGATTCGGTGTGGCACCACGGCCTCCTCTACAAGGGGTAGCACTCTCGCATGTCAGATTGCTGAGCAGCTACCTCGAGGGGCGGACCATCCGAGTGATGATGGACGGCGCCACCTCAGCAGTGAAGAACATCTCCGCAAGTGTCCCGCAAGGCTCCGTCTTAGGCCCGGTGCTCTGCATACGGCAGGTACTCCCAGTACAGCTCTCTACGCCGACGATACTGCTTTGAACGCAACCAATCTAAACACCAACATCCTGCGAACAAGATTGCAACAGGCTCTCAATAATATCCACGAATATTATTGGCGACTACCCTTTAATTCGTCAAAGAACGAGGGGATCATCTTGTCCAGAAAGAAGGCCCCTGACCCTTATTGGAGAAGACAGAAATTTGACATGTACGCCACTTATCTAGCTGTCAAAGTGGAAGTCCCACGTCTCCAGTGTTAGTGGAAAGGCTTCAGGAAGACCAAGAACTTCATACCCTGTCCTCAACCTTTCGTCTGCACTAAGATCGAATTTAGAAACTCCACGTCGCCCTCGTAAGACCGATACTGGAGTATGCTGTCTCCAACCTTGAACTACTGCAGGCAATCCAGAACAGGGCCATCAGACACACATACCATCTGCCACGAAGGACAGGGGAAGACGTCTTCCAACAAATACTGGAGCATCCATAAACTACGAATCTCGAATTAGGGGGGGGGGGAGTGGTTGTCAGGGCTACGTGGGGGTGGAGGGGAGGTTTCCGAGCCAGGTCACGTAGCTTTTCATTCATATTATCTCGCATAGTTAAAATAAGGTACAAAACACACGACAGCATGTGGATAGACCTATTTATTTCCGTCATTTAATTATGTCCGTATATAATTTACGATACTCTGGCAATATAAAAACAGTACTAAATTTCTTCTGGAATCTATAGGGAAAAAGCTACGTGCTACATGGGGGAGGGGGGGGGGGTCAGAGACAAAGCCACGCTGGGCTACGCGGGGGAGAGGGGGGTTCACAGGAGGCGAAAATGGAGCTACATTGTATATCGACTCTCCCTAACTGACGTACCTCAACCTGCCAAAGGTTCGAGAAGTTGACAGCTCAGTTTTATATTACAAACCAAGAGTCTACCAACCCACTCATAAGAGCTCTAGGAGCCGAACCGACGTATGACAACACTCTAAAAAGCTCCTGAACCACCATAGAAGAAATAACCTGAATCATCAAATAAACTACCAGATATAACAAATCGCGACAGATGCACGTAATATTAGTATAACCACTAAGTAAAATGTAAGGAGATGTGCAACAGGCGCAAAAACGTCAACGCAATCTGGCACTAAGGCTCTCCCAGTTATGATGTCATGTGTGTCTTGACAGATACGTGAAATGAGCTGGAAGGCCAGTAGTTAGCGAAATCAGCTACTGTGTACGGAATCCCCGGCGCCACTGTCCATCTTCATCAGGCAACGGGCAACACGAATGAGACATTGACCCAACACTTAGAGCTAAACACTAAGCGCCTTGATTTGTACACACTTTCATGTGAGATGTGAACTAAGTGGACGCAACAGATGTGGTAGTACAGCCACAACTACCTTCTGCATAGAGCTACAGGTATTTACGCAGCATGTCTGAAGGTTATGTGTGTTTACAGACGAGAGAATTATATGGAATATTAGTATCGTCATACAGTTCAATGATCAATTCCTAGAAATTGTAAGCTGGGACACACAATATGCAGAAAATTTATCAAACGCAGCACCTAGGGTGTCCAACTTATTTAGAAAAAAAATAAAGTATTTCTGTCTTTTGAAGAGGAAAATAAAAAGTATATGAAAGCAAAAAAAAAAATCGCCTTAAATACACATTTTCCACGCTTACTGGAATAACTATTAATTTTTTTTTAAAATTTCAAAGTGTGATAAGTGGTGCCACATTCAAATCTAGAGTTATAAATAAATGAACAACTCATTTTTAATTAAATTCAAAGATATTCTGTTTCTCTATTTCCACCATTTTGCATTCATTTCGTCTCGTGAAAAGCACTAATATGTCGTTTGGAAATTAATAACGTTCCTTGAGTTGTATGGTTTACGAGAGACCGAGCGTGGTAGGTGAACGGTTAACGTTCTGGTCTCGCATTCGGGAGGACGAGGGTTCGAATCCCCGCCCGGGCATCCAGATCTGGGTTTTCCATGGTTTCCCCAAATCACTCCAGGCGAATGCCGGGATGCTTCCTTCAAAAGGTCATGGCCGAATTCCTTCCCGTTCCTTGTCCCCAGTCCCATCCCGCCTCTAATGTCCTTAGCCGTCGACGAGGCGTAAAGCAAAAAAAAAAAAAAACATCACGAGAAATAAAATATGTACCCATAATTTGTGTTTAGGTTAGAATATATCGGCCAAAAACAATGTATGATACTTCATTATTTTGAGTATATCTTCTTATCGAGTTATATGTTTTCTCCCTCAAATCTTTATCTTTTTGTAATTGTTTAATTTCTTCTTTTTTCCTTTCTTTGGCTTTACTGGTGTATCACTTGTCACTATGATGAACAGAATCTGAATTATTTGCCGTTTTAAACAATGTAAAACAAAATAATTCACTTGAAAACTCTAACCTCAACACGACGAAAAACAGAATAAACCACGAATTCTCTGCTTGTCAGCGATATGACTGACGATCATCGTTCCGTTCAGAAATAACCGCGTTGTTGACACGGCTCCGAAGTGGTTAACTTCACAGATCAAAGAACGCGAGCATACAAAAAAAATCCCTGTCCGATAGGCATTTTCTTGTGCGATGTAATAGCATAAGAACATTCCGTTCCATGTATTGTAACTTTACTCGAAATAATGCATTTTTTAATACTTTATTGGTAGGAAAAAATTAAGCGTATAACGACAAAAAATAAAGTATGACAATTTATTGTAGAATATTGTTGGAACCCTAGCAACACCTCAAGGCTCCACTATGTGGCACGAAAGAACAGATATTGGTCCAGTTTGGTGGATAACGTCCAGTGGTTTGCACAAGGAGAATTGCAGACAGACAGACGTAAGTCAAATAGATGACCACGCAGATCGGGAAATTCGTCGAGTCATCTGAGGAACACAAGACTGGTGCATGGACGCAGCGAGGAAGACAAATAGCCACTCTGACCTTCTGCGGCGTAAAAACTGGGGCACTCCGCACACAAAACACTCAATCGATCTTCATCCAATCTGACTGACCTTGGTTTAGAAGCGTCGCTTCCGAGAAACTACCTGGCACGTGACCCAGTACGAAGCAGAATGTACGTCGGAAACAACTCACTCACACCTGCGATTGGAGAACTATAAAAATCCGTGAGCGACGAGAATAAAACACTGCTGCTGTGAATGTGACGCACTCAATTCGTGCAGACACTTGTGGGTCGCTAAAACCAACCAAATAAATCAGATGAAAAATGTTCAGTCTGGCAGTGAAGAGTAAGATTACTAGTAATTTTAATTGCGATAGAACTAACGCTCTGTTAGCAGTTCACCTCGTCATATAATTACCGTTTTTATTTTATCTCAAACAATTTTATTTTATAACTGGAGTGTTAAATTCCTCCCCCATTTACTTTTCCGATTTACAAATTTAAATTCCTTAAGCGTATTTGGTAAATTATTTATTCATCACTTCACTTGGTAACTTGTTCCAATCCCTGACACCCTTACCAACAATTAGAAAAATTTCCCATTCCCTTATGCATGATTGTGGTCATGGTCGTCTTTCCCATTCCATTCACTATTCCTAATTGTTTGACCAATATCCCTCCAAGCCCCATCACCAACATACAACCTGTACCTTCCCAGTACTCTCTTCACCCTCCTACTTTCCTCCTATGACCCCAATCCAACTCCTTTATCATATCAGTTGCTGACTGGGTCCTGCGATAATTTACACAAACAAATCTAGCTGCTCTTCTTTGTACACCCTCCAACTCTTGCATTGTATTTTATAACCAAAATGTGGGCGCCAAACTACTCCACTATAGGGGGGCATCCGTTAATTACGTGAGGAGAAATGGGGGGAGCCTCCCGTCACAATCTCACGGCATCTTACGAGGGGTCCGACCTAGTCTCACCAGAGCGAGGGCTGAGGGTCCGGAATTCCGAGAAAAAACTCACGTAATTAATGGACGCCCCCTAAGCTGACTCTTCTTGGCATTTATATTTATTCCATGCTGACCTCCTGCCCATTTTGATATTCTTTCCAGGTCACCCTACAGCTACTCACAGTCTTCACCTGTTTTGATCCTATTTTATACCATTATATCATCTGCAAAATACCTAGATTCTGACCGTAACCCATCAACACAATCATTCATTAGAATAATGAACAGCAACGGTCCCAATACACTACCCTTTGGCACCCCCATATTTACTTCCACCTCTTTTAATAATGTATTTCCTGCTCTAACACTTTGCTTTCTGGCTTTTAAGAATTCATTTATCCATCAAGTAACGTTTTCATCCAATCCAAAAAATTTCAGTTTATTTAAAACCATTTTATGGCTCACTCTGTCATACGCCTTAGAAAGATCTAGTGTCACACTATCAACTTGGCCTCCCTCGTCCAATTCATCTGAAATATCTTGCATATAGCCTACCATCTGAAATTCACATGTATATCCTTGCCTAAAGCCATGTTGTCGATCTGAAAACCAGTTTCTTTCCTCACAGACATTTCTGATACAGTTGCATATCAATCTCTCCATTATTTTGCCTATCACTGATGTCAAAGTAACTGAACTGTAATTTTCAACCCTATCTGTAACCCCTACTTTATGAATTGGATCTACCATCATTCTTTTCCAATCCTCTGGTAAGCAGCAAGACCCCAGACTCATTTTTTTTTTTTTTTTTTAAATTCAAGGCAAGGTACAATATAGTAACCCACAATGTATAATAAATCTGTAGTAGTGTTTCAAATACTCATTCATCTTTCCACTGCTGTTGCTTTCACTTCTTCATTTGACTACAAAGCGTTTCGAGTTATAAATCTTTTTACATTCGGAAAAACACAAGAGTGCTTGATTAGCTGAGTTAAGTGCGAAAGTCAGCTCACGAGGAACCAAATTATACATCAACACTGCCACGCCAAATGAACTAACAGCGCGTTATGGATGAAAAGACCCATCTCATCTCGAACACCTTTTAGCTGTCGCTCGTTTAATCGAAGATAGAACACAATTAAGTAAATGGAGGGAACTATTGTTTCGAAATAATTAGATGCACTGTTCCGCAACACTCGATTTATTCTGTAAACTGAATCCATTAGCAAAACCAATAATTCACTACTAACTTACCTGTAAGCTATCCCCAAAGACTGCGGACTATGGAATTCTACGTTCCAATAAATCAAATTACATACATCAACACAGTCATCTATAAACTTATACAATTAATTAAAGAGAAATAAAAATGACTGGTAGGGTGCGATATAATCGCAAGATGGGGCCAAATCTGGTGAACCGTGGAAGGGGTTAGAGGACTACATGCAGGACGGGTTGGACTCCCAAACAAACAACACGGATCCTTGCTGTCCAAGAAGCTATGGCGTTGGATCATGATTGGAGGAAAAATCCTGAGAGTGTGCGGTAAGGACGCATGGGGTGTCGCGAGAAAGTACGAGTGGAAAGGATTGCTTGGAACATTTTGTTGGACTCCTTTTACCAGCGTGAATGGGTGAGCGCGTCCTATGGTAGTTCTACAAGGATGTCCTGTAAGTTGGACCGTGAATAACAGCTTTACTTTACAAAATAGTTCTAACTTGTAAATTCGTCGCTTAGGTAATAACACCGTTCAGTTCACTGTTATCTTTATTGCAAGATCGTCAGAAAAAAACAACCACGTAGTTGTTAGCTAAGAGACGATGGGCAGAATCTCGAATAGACAGAAAAGAATAATCTGTATTGCAGTGTAAACGAAACATCAGCTATAAATATTGAGGATGCGAAAGCGGATGTAGGACTTCACTCGAAAGTTCCGCACTTGCGCAGTCCCGTTACATCCCTAATTGATACCACTGGGATTTTTTTGCATGCGAACATCTTAGGAACTAGAGTCCATTTGAAGAAACGATTGTAACACGGACATCTGGGGTGAAAAACCTATATTCGGGATCTCGAATCCGTTCTTATCATGTATGCATGTCTCCTTGTCAGAAGCTCTGCAAATAAATTCTTTTAGTGCATGAACCGCATCGTGCTCAATATATTCTACTCGATTGTTAGGTACACAGACGCAATCGAAATCAATCCTGTGCTCTGGTATGTTCCAAAGAAATTAATTATGGAGTTTTATTTAACAGCGTTTCTTGAATCAAATGGTCTAAGGCAGAAGTATTCAGAACATTCAATACACCTGAGTGATTAACTGAGGAAAGCTTTTAAGTCTGTCCAGAATGGTAGTTATTGAACTTCTCAAGAGTCCACGTGCAGTTCTGATATCAGTGGTACTGCTCCACTTGTTGTTCGGTCAGACTGGCTTTTCGCTGAGTCTGCTCCTCCTGTCTGGCGCCAGATATCACGACTTTTCTGTTTCCTCGTGTGACTCGGATCATTTGCTGAACATGCTTACATTGCGATCTTCACGAGTTGTTTGCACTTAAAGCGAAACGAAATATGTGGCCTTCCCTGAGAGATAGAGAGACCTTGGCCTCAAGGATCAGACGGGCCATCGCTCAGGGAATCCGCGCCAATGACGTCACAGCAGCGGACACTGTGCTCCGTCCCAGAACATCACCGAACCTCTCGCGATCACAGGGTTCCTGTTACTCATATTGTTAAGCCCCTGCCTACAGTGCACTTTAGTGACATACAGAATTTTTACCATCTCTTTTCAGGGAAAAAGGAAAGAACCTTAGAGTTTGCAAAGGGGAGCTAGAGTTGTCCAAACGCTGAGTGACAAAATATGATGTTGGTCCTCAATAGGTATTATATTACCCGAATCTCGGGCTCAGGGAAGACTGCAGATTGTTACGATCCACGAACAGGAGAAAATTTTAATTAAATGGCTTCAGAAACTAGATATGCAAATGGTATTGACTTTGTGATTTGTAATGTCCCAGTTGTGCTTGTTATTCATTACTTTTCTAATTAGTTAGCAAGGTATGCATGTCAACGATTAAGTACTTTAATTTGACTTACTTTTAGATTCTATTGCTGCTCGCTAGAAACGCTGGTATGGGAACTTTCTACAAGTGGTAAAACTTTAAAACAAGGAAAATTATTTGGTTTCTGAATGTAAAATCTAACGTTTTGTAGAATTTATGGGCTTTTCGTAGAAGCAGACCTTAGGATGAAGGGTTACTTACATTCGGGGCATTTACTAAGACTTCTATTCCTCTTGCGCTGTCTTCTCTCTTGAAGGTGTCTTCTGTCTTCTGATGACCTAAGAAATGACTTCTGGGCTATACTAGGATGTTAGGAATCATTGACACTACTCCATCTATTACGGTTGTAGAACCGGTTAAGGCAGGGCAAAATGATTACCTAGATGAGAATCTACCTAATAAACATTGCAGGCGACTATCGTCTTTAGAGTTCCTTTTATTGACCACTGAAGACTGTATGAATACAATTGAGACCGCGATCTGTAAGGATAACTCCGCATATCCTCTACAAATATTAATCACTGACTGAGCCGCGCAAATTGACTGTCAGAGAATGTTAACTTATTGATTGAATGGCGAAATGACACGATGGATGTATGGTGGCAGGCAAGCTAAAGAGACACAATTTAGCTAAGAATTAACCCATATTGACTGATTGGTAATAATCGACAAAGTGAGGGAGAGTATGGATCGTTGTGCTCGCTCGTAAGTTCGGTTTTGCGTCACTGAACGGAGCGATGTCTTCTTGAGGTACGCGCTCAACACAGCGGGCCGCATCGCATTGAGCGAAAATGCTGCAACGCACATCCGGACACAAGTCGCATTTCTTTTATTGTCACCGCCTTCAGTTCTCGACGATTATTCAGCCGCTTCTGCACTGCAAATGGACACATCAGACAAAGGGCTCTTATTTTTATATATTCATTGAAGAAGAAGAAAATTGAGCAGAAAATGCAATGGGTTTAATTTAAAAAGGAATTTTTCGCATTTCTTAGGCACATTAGATGGCAAACATGTTATAACAGTTCTACCGAATTGCGGTTCTCTTTATTTTTAATGCAGAAAAATGAATGTTTTTCATGGTTTAATTAGCCCTTGCAGTTGCTGAATACCGTTTTGGTATTTTGGTGGTCGGAGGATTGGGTAAAAAATTAAGATGGCAAAACATTTAGCCACAACAATTTAGGTGAGGCAATGGCTGCATGGAAAACTCAATTTGCTCGTTAACAACTGAGATAAAATGCAGTATGTAATAGTAATGGATTAAGATTTTCCCCTTTCGAGATGAGGCCTATTCCATAATATCAGATAAAATGAAATGAAGAGAAACAAACTTTCAATTACAGGCTTAATAATCTATGGAGCACGCGAACGTGGGAATCAGATTTTCCAAGAATGAAACATTAATAACAAAGATAAACAAAGACCAATTTCAGCTTCATAAAGAAAACCCTGAGTCTGATAGGATCAATTGTGGCATTACAATTCTTATTTCTTACCAGGATATTCGACAAAAACAAAAAAATCTTAGCAGCGTCAATCGGTGAACAAACCTTTCTGCATAAAAGCGAAGCTTTAAATGTTTTTCACGTCTTTCATATTAATAATTTAGGATGAATCCCGCTTTTTACAGATGGGTTAAATCAATAATTTTTTCTCTTAGGCTTAAAATTATAGAAAACAGCCATAATATCAACAATGTAGTAAAACTGTGTCTGTACAAGACATTTATTTCAAAAAGAGTAATTGAGATGTACACTACTGATGACAGGGAGGCTAAACCCTCAATTTTTATCAGCCTGTCTGTGTGCACATCATGCAGAAGTTAATGCACATATACTTTTGTTATTAGATAATATAGAGGCTAGTAGCATGTATACCAGAGATACAGGGGTCAACACCGTAAATCTTGTAATTTTTATATTTGTGTGCACTGATCAAGCAAACGCCAAAGAACTTATTTCAACGAACTGCATTAGTGATAGCTGATGTTATGTTTTCATATGACGTCAACGAGATAAAAAAAAAAACCTGTCCACAAATTTAGTCTACTTCCGCCAACCCATCAACATGATCATCGCAACAAGATTGACATTGCTTCATTTGTTGAGATAATACGTTGAAGCCTGAAAGCTCGTCAACTGAATGAAAGCCGAGCTGCAGGAAGTCATTTCCTGCGCTGAGTGGCAGACTGGATCCAGACGGGTGCTGATACTACTATCGTCCTAGTGTGTCCAGGGTCAGGGCTGTCACTGGTGGTCAGATGTCGAGCATTGGCCCCGACACTTGTGCAATTTTTTAAATGTGTTACTGGGCCGAAGGGTATCTCACGGATCATTGGTCAGGGTTAACCTCACAATAAAAAGACTCTATGTATAAGCTTTAAAAGAATTCGTCACTTAATGCGTCGCTGCCAACCAGTGGGAGATCTATGAATTTTCTGATTCGAGACAAAAACTTTGAGATTGCCCCTTCCCCTCAAAAATAATTTTGCCGCCCTGGACGGTAGAGGGGAGGGGGGGGGGAAGATTACCTACAAACATACGAAATTCGCCCCCCCCCCCCTTTTTTATACATGGTTGCATAGTTGCCGTCTGGGCCTCTAGTGGAGTTTAAAATAGGTCGCCACAACATCAATTTGCTTCCACCTAAACGTGATTTTGCCGCCCCCTGAAATTTCCGCCCGAGCAAGTTCCCCGGTTTTCTCCTCCCCCCCTCCCATTGATCCGGCAAGGCAATGCTGTGAACCATTAACAAGGGGAGGTCTCCAGCTGTAAAATTCAGATTGTATTCATGCCGTGTGTCATAAAACCTCATGGCTAGAGGTGTAATGTGGCAAAGCAGTAACATGCGCGTCTTCGCCATTATCGAGAACATCAGCATTGAAATATTCAGTTGCGTTCAAATACTTTCTACGTTAGGGAGATCGCAGCAAGAAAGCAGTCTCCTTTATAAGTCCGTCATCGGCTGATCGAATGATGGCACCTTTTTTATTTATTTAGATACAGATTGAGGACAAAATAATACGAACACCTGTGAAAAAGTATGACGTATTTCATACCTGCAGTACGGCCTCGCCACCTGCAACAGAAGTCTGCCACCTAGTGAGCGTGAAGAGGAAGGAATCAGTCTCTCAACAGCAGTCACCTGCGTTGCATGCGTCTATCGAACTGTCTGTGATAAGTTTTTTTTTATTTATTGGCATCTAGGCATGCGCCCATACAGCCATGTTCATATTACAGGATAGCATCATTAACGTACAAATAATGATATATGCAACTAGTCATTTACATTTCACCGAATACCGTCGATGTTATAATAATAATAATAATAATAGCATGTCATTAGCCTTCTTCCTTTTACCGAATAACCACTATGGCATTACAATGGTAGTATACAATATACATTACAAATCAAAGTCCATAATATTACAGTAATGATATAATGCAGTTAAAACATATTGTTTGAGTTTGTTTGAATTGTGTCACTTAAAGGAGAGGAAAACATCAATAGTATAACAATAGTGATATACCGCAATTAAAACTTCTTACTTGACTATAAACTGTGTCACCCAAATGCTGGTATCCAGCAACTTGAGATTTTCATTTTTAGGAATAATTACATTAATATTCTACCAGAAGTATGATACATTTAAAACTAGTTATTTACATTTGTTGTGACTGAGTCACCCATATGTTCAAATCACACAACCATTCATTTTCATTTTGCAGGATATCTACAATATTATTACAATAATGATATATTACAAAATGACATCCAGAGAGTATAATTAAAACACATATCATATCAGCTTGTTTAAATTGAGACACCAATGTTTTTCAAATGTTGGTATAGGAGCTGATATATGTCGTAGTCTTCCGTTGACAAGAGGGAAGCAGCACATGTGGGGAGAGGGATTCCTTTGTTCTTGAGAGAGTGTAGTAGAAGGTCTGTCTCTACTTTGTTTCGGCGGCACCCAATAGCAAGTGGTTTGTATCCTCTATTTCCCCACATTGGCAATTAGGGGAGTCAGTGAGGTGGATTCTATGGAGGTGTTGTTTGTAGCAGCCGTGGTTGAATTTCAGTCTCGCGATACTTATAGTGAAGTTGCGGGAGCACTTATATATATCTCATACCACTGGAGAGGGGGTATTTCCGGGTGGATACGACCGTAATGTAGGCCTTTTATCGAGAGTGAGCTCTTCCACGCCTTATTCCACTTGGCTGTCATGGTTCTTTTGATCTGTCGAATGGCGTCGGGTAGGGGGATCGTACTGTTGCGTATCGCACCGCTGTGTGCGGCTTGTTTGGCGTATCGGTCTGCCATCTCGTTGCCTGGAAGACTGCAATGGTGATTTGATCCATTTAAACTCTACAGTCCTTATTTGCTAGTTTTAATTCGTGAACTGCATTCACGATGTCGTGTAACTCGTGAGTCGTTGTGCACTTTTCTATGGTGGTTTTTTATTAAAAGCAATGCTGACTTTGAATCTGATAGGACTTAGCATGGTTGCTATAAGGGGAGGTCTTTGCGTATTTTAGTGCTTCCAAGATTCCCATCAGCTCTGCACTCATAATGGTATATTCTGTTGGTAACCGAAATAAACCCTTGTCTCCAGATCTTGGTATACAGTAGGCGCATCCAGTGGCATCTGGAAACTTGGAGCCCATCCGTATATATCTGTTCCATGTGGGATCGGTTGTGTAGGTACTGATACACGCTTGCTCTGTAGTTTTCCAGCTGGGTGTTATCTTCCGCGCTTGTGTCTACTTCCAGATTCGTGACAGTTTCCCAATACGGAGTCTCGAAGGTAAGCATTTTCCTGCTTTGACGTATGCTGGCTCGTATCTTATATGTTTCTAGGTACTCCGCCGCAATGGGAGGCATTTTTTTCTTTCTCCAGTAATTGTCAGTTAGGCATTGCATTGAGAGATTGTGTATAGAGTTGAGCAGTCTGGTCCCGGGGTACTGGCTATTCTTGATCAGGAATTTTGCAGTTAAGAAGCTTCTGCGGATCTCTAGGGGAGGTTCGTGTGCTTCCACTAGGAGCGCGTTGGTAGGTGTTGATTTCATAGCGCCAATACAAGTGCGCAGAGCTTTATATTGGACTTTGTCCAGTTCCTTAAGCACGGTGTTAGTTGCAGAACCGTAACATACACCACAGGCGTAATCAATATGTGGTCTCACCAGAGATTTATACAGCCTTAATAATATTGAGGTATCCCCTCCCCACTTTACGTTGGCTATTGCGCGGATGAGGTTGATCGCCTTGTCGCATTTCTTGACCGTATTTTTTACGTGAGTACCCCACTTGAGTCTGTTATCGATCCCAAACGCCCAGGTATTTCACAGCGTTTTTAACTGGGATGGTAAAGGGTCCTAATTTTATGTTAGACATCGCGGGCATTCTGTGTCGGCTGTAAATCGATACTGCGATTTCGCTGGTGATATGTCTAGCCCGTTGCTGAATAGCCATTGATTGAATTTGTACATTTCGGCGGATAGTACCATAAGGCATTCTTCCCATGTTTTTCCAATGATAAATATGCATATATCGTCGTCATATTGCAGAATGACGATTTTACTGTTCATGGAGTAATGAAGATCATGCGTATACAGTTAAATACAGGGGAGCCAGAAACAGAGCCCTGCGGCAGGCCACGATTAGTTGTTTTCTGCTAGCAACGTAGTTCCTCTTTGCGTTATTTCCAACCATCGATCCGAAAGTAGTGCGATTAGATTTCCTATAAATGTGTCCGGTATCCCTAGATGCCGAAGTTTTTTGGCTAGGATCGGTACACAGACATGGTCATATGCGCTGTTTATATCAGTATATACGGCCATCATATATTTGTTCTTGGTAAGGCAGGAGTGAATTTCGGAAGTGAGGTGTGCTAAGGGTGTCCTATGGTGCCTTTGCCTCTTCTAAAGCCGTACTGCGTTTCCGGAATTAATGCGTGGTGTTCCAGCCACCATTCCAGTCCTCCGCTTTATCATATGCTCCAGTACTTTGTAGGTGCATGGCAGTAGGTTTATGGGTCTATAGGATTCTGCGTTGTTGCCTACTTTTCCAGGTTTTTTCACGGGAACTACCCGCGCAGTCTTCATATCTTTTATTTGTAGCCTTTCCGACCATATCCTGTTAAGTATTTCACATAGCTTCGTTTTTGCGGAATCTGGCAGATTTTTTAGCATGCCGTAGTGGATGTTATCAGGTCCTGGTGATGAGTCCGTGCCTTGCTTTAATGCAATATTGAATTCGTTCAGCTGGAAGGGTTGCAGGAGGAAGTGTGATTCAGTTGCCCTTGGTTCTGTGAGATTTGTCTCTACCCACGGTGGGGTTAGCCTTTCAAGGATGTTCTCTAATAATTCGGTTGTTAGGGGTGATTTTGCTTCTGTCTGAGTGGATGAGAACTTCAATTTTCTGACCTTTTGCCATATATCGGATAATGGCGTTTCTTTATTAAAGGTTCCACAAAACTCTCTCCATTTTTCTCTCTTTTTATTCTTGGCCATCTTTTTCACTCTTGCCTGAGCTCTACGGTGTTCCAGATAGTTTTCGATCGTGGGACAGCTTTTGTATGCCCGTAGTGTCTCTCTGCGTCTTTGGACGGCTTCGTTGCATTCTTTATCCCACCAAGGAGTGTTTTTGTTCCTCATAATATGTACTGGTTTCCGAGCAGGAATAGAAGATATGGCAGCTTGGGTTATATCGTTGGTCATGGATTTATAGTCCAGTGCGGGGTTACCGCTACACTTCCATGAAGCTGTCAACCGTTCCATAGTTGTTTGGAATTTATTCCAGTTCGCCTGGTGTATTTTCCATCTATAGGGAGATCTATAAGGAGAAGATATCAACCGCCTGGCTGGGGAGTCAGTCTGGAGGCGAAGTAGGATAGGAAGGTGGTCTGATCCCAGTGTGTCGTCTACTACTTCCCAGGTAATGTCTATAGCTATGTTCGACGATACGCAGGAGATGTCCACTGCTGATGGTGCTTGCCCTGGCGCATTAATTCTGGTTGGATTACCGTTGTTCAGTACCACCATATCTTCTTCCTCTAATATTTCCGCAATTATGTTCCCCAGTTTATCCGTGCTTTGGCATCCCCATACTGTATTATGTGCATTGAGATCTCCCAACAAGATGACCGGTTTTGGCAATTGTCTGAGGATATTCGTGATAAATTGCTTGTTTGTCTTCTTATTCGCTGCTCTATATACTGACACAATGGTTATTAATTTGTTGGTAAGACGTACCCTGGCGGCACATATGTTGAAGTCTGGGTTTCCAGTGCAGGATTGGAGTTGTTCGTAATAGATGGCGCTTCTAATTAAGATGGCAGACCCCCCGTAACCGTCTGCTCTGTCGGATCTGATGGCATTATATCCTTTGAGGTGGAATAGTTCGTCTGGTTTCAGCCAAGTTTCGCTTACAGCCAATACGGCTATGTTATTCTTTGAAGCATACTGTAGAAAGCTCTCCTTATTAGCCCGGATAGATCTCGCATTCCACTGAGAATTGTGTCGTCCTGCAGTGTTGCTCTCGTGTTTTCTAAAGGGAGCCGCCATTTTCCCATCTGTTTGGCGATAACGATCTTAGCAGAAGTTGTTTTACGCTTGGGGCGTATTGCGTTGGATTGAGCAAATTATTTCCTGCAAACTGATTTAGAATGCACATTATTATTTCAAACATCTTGTTTGCATAGTATTCTGTTATTACAGGGTCCTGTAGGTTATTGCCAGGGAGAGGAGGGTATGGATTGTGGCCAATGGGTTCAATGTTCCTATTAGATGGGATCCAGTATTCTTTATACGAAGTTTCTCCCCCACTACCTGTGCTTTTGTCAGTTATTCTGTGACTTCCGATGTTAGGAGTGGGCTCCTGGTCCCTGTATCCGGGGTTTAGTTGGAAATTTTCAGGTTCATTAGGGGTGTTTGACTGCATAATTATAGGCTGAGGAATTGGATCCTGTTGAGGTGGTTGTGCCAGGACGACAGGGGGAGCGTCTGCGATAATGCGTTGCCCGATATTGTAGTTTCTTTGCTCATAATTTGTTTGAGGAGTTGTCATTTTTTGAAGTTGCCTGTTGGTTCTTTCTAATCTTGCCGCGACACTGGCATACGATGCGGTGTTAGTTTTCTCTGAAGCTTGCTTGTACCCTACATTTTCTTGGGCCATTACCTGCTTTATCTTTTTTTGTCTAATATATTCCGGGCAATATCTATCAAAAGATGGATGTCCACCATTGCAGTGGACGCATACTGGGGTGTTTTGTTTATCGCATTCTTTTCCGTCATGCGGGCCTGCACAGAAGGTGCAACGTTTTTTACTTCTACACTGGTTGCTAGGGTGTCCATACCGGAGACAGTTGAAGCATTGCATTACTGGTTTGACATACTGTTCTACAGGGCACCGCACTCCGTGTATGTACACATAATTCGGACGCCTTTGTGCTTTAAACGTCAGTAGACAAACGGGGAGTGGTATTTCTTTTGTTTGGCCATCTTCTTTAATTCTTTTTGTAAACCTTTTAACTTTTACCACGCGATATTCGCACCTTGCCACAGTTTTTATCTCCTCTTCCGTTAGCTCAGTCATAACATTTCTTATAACCCCTTGTTGTGAGATGCAGGAGAGAGGAATGTAGGCCAGTAGGCCATTATGCTGCCAGATGGTGCTCTGAACAAGGCTATTGGCCGATACGACCGATCTCATCTCTATTTTGACCCGGTTTCGACCCGCGGAGCTATCTGTATAATATTGTTACTTATTTCGTGGCTGAGGGAATATAGGAGGCGCCCAATGGCCATGGGGTGGATCCTACCTATGTTTCTATCTTTACTTTCTATGAACACATAATAAGGGCCCAAGTCGTAGCTTTCATAATAGGCTGCCATTGCACTGTTTACCTGCAAGCTGATGTTTTCGCTTGTCCTTGCTGTCTGTTGGCGCTGCACACTTTCCGGCGGCGTTGTCTCCATGTTGATGTCTGCCGATGATGTGTCTTGTGGTGTTATTCTGGGGACCTTGATGTTTTCACCTCCGCTGCCGCTGTCGTATCCCGGGATGCATGGGCGTTTCTGGGGTGCGTATGTTGACATTTCTTCTTCTCTTGATAGCGGTGCATCTCGTTGATCTAGTGCACTGTTGTCAGCTGGCAGCGATGTAATCGATGTGTTAGACGTTGCAATTATAACGTCCATGGTTGCTGTCGGTTCATCGTCTGCGCTGTGCAGATATTGCTGCACCTGACTACCTGTGTTGTTTTCTTCTACCGCTGGAACCATGTTTATTACGCCATTTGGCTGACGTTGCATCGTTGGCTGCATCAGGTATTGTCCGCCTTCGCCATATTCACCGCCGTACATGGCGGATGAGGGCTGGGGCTGAGCTGTATTAGATGTTATTTGCTGCTCTTATCACTATTTCGGTGGCTGTAGTGAAACACACGGTTAGAGTCCCGAGAGACTGTTGCGCGGTCTCGGGAAGAGTCAGACGGGTATACGTAAACACTTATCCACACAAGTCACTGCCTCGCGGATACACGGAAGTTATCGCTACGAAGGTTGAGACTCGACTCGTCTGTGATAAGTTGAAATGTCAGACCTGTCAGAATTCCAAAGAGGAGTGACACTCGAGCAGTTAAGGAAGAAGCATCGTTTTCCTCAAGCGAGAGTGTAGCGCACACCGCCCAGCGGATTGTACCTAGTGCTGTGTATTGCTGTGTATCACCACATTCAACTAAGTGATACGATAAATTATACGGAATAGTGAAGTGAAAAGTGAGTGAAAATGGAAAGTGGGAGCTACGGGGAGGCTGGTGAACCACCATACAGCCTGCCCGTCGACCAACAAGATGTACCGGCAGAAACCTTCCAGGCGGCGATGATGAATGCCTTGCACGTCTTACACACCGGCCCACCAGACCTTGATATGGAAATATGTAACCTGGAGACGCACAAGCGGCGCAACGAAGAAAACAGTGGAAGTACCGACAAGCGGAAAGCCTTGGCAGCATACAACGTAAGTAAGCCAACGGAAAGCGCTTTAGTTAGCACAATGTATGGGGATAACGCAGTCAACAACCCAGAAACCCCAAGCCAGACAACCCTGTCCTCAGCACAGGGAAAAACAAATGACTCGCGGCTAGAGAAAGTAACTAACAGAGTAGCATCAGGCGCCAATCTCACTGAAAAAAATTTCTCTCGCGCACCTGCTCATGTACACAATAAGACAAAGCCGATACAAAGTTGACGCACCAGGACCGTATTACATATACGTGGAAGGAGTAGGAAATAATATCGCAAACCTACATCCCATGGCCTTGGGGAAAATAATATTTGGATCTTGCCCAGAATACAGAAAACATATACAAAATATTGCTGCACAAGGGAAAAATAGAATTAAAATTGACCTCGCGACACCACAGGCTGCCAACAGCCTCGTTGACTCGCCAATATTCCCCACGCGACAACTTGCAGCATATATCCCGGCGCATATAGTAACTAGACAAGGGGTGATAAGGAATGTAGACGCAAGTATCGGGGAGGACGAATTAATTAGCGCCCTCGAATCACCAGTCCCAGTAATCAGAATCCGACGAATGACAAAAAGGGTAATAATAGAAAATGAAGCAAAGGTAATTCCACTGCGAACCTGTGTAGTGACATTCGACGCTCAAAATTTACCGGAATATGTATCAGTATACGGAATGCGCTGCCAAGTGTCTCCATACATAGCAACAGTCCGTCAGTGCTTTAACTGTTTGAAATTTGGACATCTAAGCAAACAATGCAAATCACAAACTAGATGTACAAAATGTGGAGGAAACCATTCAAAAACACAGTGTACCAACTTGAAACCAAGCTGCGTACATTGCCAAAAAGAACACGAAGCCACGGACAAATCTTGCCCGGAGTTTAGCAGACGGGTTAAAATAAACGAGGTATCAGCTAAACTGAACATAACTTTCAAGGATGCAGAAAATATAATTACACAGAAAACATACGCGGAAGTATCCAGTCTAGCTCCACAGGTCAAGGAAAGGCCAGCCTTCCCACCATTACCTAACCCGCAGCGGAAGTTTACTGTCTACAGACGCGCACGCTCACCTCCACCAGTCACAACCACAACACGGACCAAACTGCCAGTATATTACCAGCCACAGGAACTACCACTAGGGCCTATACGACGTAATCCATACGCCCCTCAACCACGGGAAACACCACAACAGAAGACTACAGTAGGATCACCTAATATAAACCAGCATACAGTACAAACGGAATACCAGGAAGACACTACAGTAGAAAAAATATTCAGTATCATTATGCAAATAATTAACGCAATCCAGGGCCCACAACCCCTTACCATAGATTCGGCTACAATAATAGAGATTATCAAGGAGCACTTCAACTAGGAAAACCAAAATAAAACTGTTACAGTGGAACGCAAGGTCAGTAGTCGCAAATAAAGAATCATTACAACAAGAATTACACAGCCAGGAAATAACAGTAGCAGCCATATCAGAAACATGGATAAAACCTGGAAGAAATATCACATTCCCAGGATATCACATAATCACACACAAACAGACAAGATGGATAATAAAATCAGATGTACCCCATACCACAAATCCCTCTAAGCAACGCGAATGAATGGAGCTTCCAAGCAGTAGCAGCACGTGTGCGAATCGATAAGAGAGAAATCACAATAGTATCCATCTACTGTCCGCCAAAAACAGTTACGACACTCAGAGAATGGTACACACTGATGACCCAACTAAAACCACCGTACCTTCTATGCGGAGATTACAACGCACACCACACCAGTTGGGGCTGCGCGTACAATGATGCGGGTGGAAACGCAATCCTAGATATATTGGAAGAATTTAATTTAACAATCCTAAACGATGGCACACCCACCCTAATACAGACACCTGAACGAAGACCCTCAGCTGTCGATCTCACCATTTGTTCACTAGACATTGCAGCAGAAATTATGTGGAAAGTAACCAATCAGTCGATGGGATCAGACCATCTTGCTATAGAATTATCAACACACAATGTAAACAATTGGAATTCTCGGAAACCAACAACAAAATGGAACACAAATAAAGCCGATTGGGAGAAATACAGCAACATCATAGATAAAGAAATATACACAGTAAAAAAGAGCAGAAACAACTGATAAAATGTACAACGAATTTATCAAACTAATAAATAAAGCAGCCAACATAACAATGCCGCGTAGAAAAGAAATTAACAACCCAAGATCACCACCAGCTCCATGGTGGAACCAAGCATGTTCTCAGGCAATCGCTAGAAGGAGGTTAGCACTGTCGACATATAGACGACACAGTACGTGGTCCAACTACCTGCAATACAAGAAAATAGATGCAGAAACAAAGCGCTTTCTTAAAGAACATAAACGTACTTCATGGAAACAGTTCTGTGAGAAAATATCTAATAACACACCACAATCTCAAATATGGTCAATGATAGCTTCACTTAAGAAGAAAAACATGTCGCATCACCCACTGACAGAAGTCACAGAAGAGTTTGCCGACATCTTAGCTCCACCCACAGTACTGCCACAACCAGAAACCATTTGTAATAACAATACAGAAGATCTATCACATCAAAATGAGGAACTACAGCAAGCATTACCATAGAAGAATTTGAGAAAGCTCTAAAAGACGCGAACAATTCAGCCCCCGGAATTGACGGTATTCATTATTGCATGATATCGAAGTTACCAAGGTCAGCAAAAACAACCCTATTGAAACTATACAACAAGTTTTTGGAATGAAAGCCAATTCCCAGAATCCTGGACTACACAGATCATCGTGCCAATACTAAAACCAAATAAAGACCCAAGCAAAGCAGAATCATACCGGCCAATAGCATTATCATCCTGTATAGCGAAGACCTTCGAAAGAATGATCAAGCACCGATTAGAATGGTGGCTCGAGAATAACAACCTACTGCCCAATTCTCAATATGGTTTTCGAAAGGCAAGGAGCACCCTGGATAACCTAAGCCTGCTAACTACTGACATTGAAACAAGCATTTTCAACCAATAGTTATCTCACAGCAATCTTTCTCGACATCTCTGGAGCTTATGATGGAGTAAACATTACGCTACTCATAAAGAAACTAAAAGCCCTGAATCTACCAAACATCTACCTCAAAGGAATATACAGATTGCTATACAAACGAGTCATATATTTGCGCAAAAGAGACAATACCATGTTCGGTCCTCGAGTAATCACCAAAGGCCTTCCACAAGGTGCAATATTAAGCCCGCTGCTATAGCAATCTACGTAGCTGACATAGAACTAATTATACCACCAGCTGTAAAGATCCTGCAATATGCAGACGATAAATTCATCTACACTTCATCCGCAAGTTTTACTTTAACAAGGAAAAGGTTAGAAGAAACAGCAAAAGCCCTAGAAAAATGGATGGAAACAAAATCAACTCAATCTGTCACCATCTAAATCCTCAGTGGTCATCTTCACTAGGAAATATCAACCAACGAGCCAGACACAACTACAATTAGGCCCATACTTATTCCAAATTAAAACATCTGTAAAAGTTATTAGGTCTATATTTAGACAGCAGGCTTACCTGGGCACGACACGCTGAATACTTAACTGAAAGGACAGGGAAAGCCTTAAACATATTGCGAGCAGTAAGTCACGTCTGGTGGGGAGCCCACACAACAACAATGTTAACACTATACCGCTCTCTCATCCGATCAATAATAGACTATGGAAGTATCTTTTATGGAAATGCCCCCAAATATGTACTGAAAAAACTGGACACCCTCCAATACCGAGCCCTAAGGATATGCTTGGGAGCAATGAAATCATCCCCCACTAATGCACTCCTGATAGAAGCGAAAGAGATGCCCCTGCGCATCAGAAGGGAACTAGTGACAAAGATTTTCCTCATCCGGCGAGGCAGCAATAAGGTCACATCCACTTCTTAACAAACTCAACACCTTAATGAAAATCAGAGACTCACAACGAAACAAAACCAAGAACGAAAAACCTCTTCTGCTTAAATGTTTTGAACAGCTGAAGACAATGTTCCCATTGATATACAAAGACCGAGAGCTGCCAATTTACAGTTATCCATACAAACTGAACTTATATAAGACACCGACCTATGCAACAACCATGCATCGAAACCTACAGAGGGAAAGCCAACAATTACATACAAAATCATATCTTGAACAACTGGCATGACTTCACAGAAATATACACTGAGGATACAAGACCCAGAAGGAGTGGGCTACGCTTTCTACTGCCCCACAACAGGAGCCTCAGGAAAATACTCTCTCCCACCTAGAGGCAAGCATATACACGGCAGAAATTCTAGCAATAACAGAAGCAATCCAATACGGAGTACAACATTTCCAAAAAATCCTAATACTCCACAGATGCAAAAAGCATACTTAGTAAAATAGAATATCAGAAATGGACCACACGTACAAACCCATATATATACAAATCTTAGATCTGACACTACGGGCCAAGCAAGTAAATAAAGAAATAAACATCATTTGGATCAAAGGACACATAGGAATAATTAATAACGAAATAGTTGATGAATTGGCAAAAGGCTGCAATAGTCGAAGGGAATTTAAAGCAATCCCATTACCATACACCGATTTCTACAACAGAATAAGGAAAACATCTTACGAGGAATGGGAGAACGAATGGGAAATAACAAAACATGAAAAGGGAAGACATTACGCTACGATTCAACCCGAAATACCAATAAAACCTTGGTACCACTCTACAACTTTGAGTAGACGACACGTGTCATCTCTAATAAGAATGAGACTAGGTCACGGGTGTTACCCAGCTCACCTACACCGCATCAGAGTAGCAGAATCCCCTACTGTGAAGATCACCCTACAGAAATAGCCGACCTAGATCATCTATTTTTTGGTTGCAAGAAATACAACTCTCCACAAAACGAATTACTTCGCCGCATCACAAAAGAAAAGGTCCCCTTACCAACCCAGCATCGCAATCTTGCTGTATGAGAATAACCGACAGGTTATCCGGCAATCATCAGATTCCTAGAAGAAACAGGTCTCCAACATATGAAATAGATTTATAAAACGTCACCCAATTGGAAAAGACCATGAAATAACATATCAATAATAAATAGCAATCACCTATATAAACCAGAATGTAAACCTCTTAACTAAAAAAAAAAAAAAAAAAAAAAATAAAAAAAAAAAAAAAATTGTAATTACAACTATTTACGCAAATATATTTGTAAAAACCCTATATAAATGTCTGTAAATAATTATAAGTTATTGTAATCATTGATGTATTGTAACTATTATTGTAAATTTTATCTAAATGTCTGTAAATAATTATAAGTTATTACAAACATTGAAATATTGTAACTATGACCGGAAATTTATGTAATTGTAAATATTGACTTATAGTAACTATTATTGTAAAAAAAAAAAAATTTAAGTAAATGTCTATAAATAATTTACATTACTGTAACACTGAAGAATGGAAACTAATACTAGAAACTGTTATAAACATTGTAAACAGTACACGATGTATAAGAGTACACCTTATGATGTATGAGTTTTGATGGCTGTATGGCAAAGCCAAAGGCCAAATAAAAAAAAAAAAAAAAAAAAAAAGGAGTGATTATCGGAGCGCGTTTTAAATGGAGCATCGTTACAGAAACATCAAACCTTTTGGGGTTTGCAAGGAGTACGGTATCAGCCATTATGACAGCGTACACGAAAGAGGGTAAGACGGCGTCTTCAAAGCACAACAGTGGCCGAAAGTCAAAGCTTACTGATAGGGATAGACGGGTCTTGAAGCGCATAGTAGCCCGAAAGCACAAGCAATCGTTATCCGAGATAACATCCGAAATGAACAGTCATCTCCAGGACCCAGGGAAGGATTTAAACTTTTTTTTTAGTTTAGGCTGTTCATTTTGTGCCGTCCTTTTCTCCTTCTACTTGTACTAATCATTAATTTGTATTACCTTTATTAGGTAGCAAACGACAAACGATTATATGTATATGTGAATGGATATAGATTAAGACTGACTTCGTTACTTGAAAGGATTCAGATTTAGTCATAAAATAGAAACAAGAAAAAACAAATGTTTATTATGAAACAAGTATACAAACAAGAAAATAAAAAATTTAATACATAATTATAGTTTTCTACGGGATTTTTGATTGGCGAACTTAGAGGAACAACTTTCTCACTGACAGTTTTCCATACGAGAAACTTTGTAACACACTTTTTATCGGCAAAGAACAGAAACACGTTAAGACCTACGCTTTAATTTGTAATCAATTATTATTAAACGATTATAATTTATACTAATTTAAATCAGAATACCGGTTTCGGCATAGTTCAATGTATCTTCCCTAAAAATTTCAAAGAATTTAATTCATTTTAGCTGAGAAATGACGAGTTAAGTTTCAAAAATTATTTACTTTTCAATGATTTTTTCAATAAAATTAGGACTTGCGAGCGCTCGGGGACTTTCAACACATCTAAATATTCAATTAATGAAATCTTAGATCATACTTAAGTATTTTTATTATAGAAATCATGAAATTTAAGTCTGGCACAGAAACTTACCTCTGTCTATAGAGTCTTCCTTCGGAAATATACGACGGGCTACAGACTGCGTTGAACAACATAGAAATTCAGGAAACTAATGAAGAATTAAATTAATAATTTAGATAATTGTTCGCTGTCACCACTTACCTAAATGAAGATTAATAGTAAACGTATTTTTCTTTTCTATTGATTGTTCCGAGTTTGTCACTTCACTACTAGATGTCACCACTTAAATAAATATTTATAGTAGACGTTTTTCTATTATGTTTATAATCACACTCAACTTTGACGGCTTACTAAAGCGGGCACCCTAGGAAATTTGCCGCCCCTAGGCTGGAACCTATACAGCCTAATGGGAAATCCAGCACTGCCAGGACCCCGTTTCAACAAAAACCTGGTAAAAGGGAACTTCATGCTGCGAACATTTATGGCAGAGTGGCAATTCGTAAACCGTTGGTGACAGCAACTAATGATTTCAAGCGAAGCCAGTGGTGCAGAGATTCCACCGTCTAGATTTCAATTTTCCACAGTTTCTCGAAATTACTCCAGACGAAGCCTTACCGAGCGTGGTGGGTGAGCGGTTAACTCTTTGGCCTCGCATTCGGGAGGACACCGATTCGAATCCGGGTCCGGGCATCGAGATTTGCGTTTTCCATGGTTTCCTCAGATCACTCCAGGCGAATGCCGAGATACTTCCTTCAAAAGGCCATGGCCAAATTCCTTCCGTTCGTTGTCCCCAGTCCCATCCCACCTCTAATTACCTCGATGTCGACGAGGCGTAAAGCCACCCATAAGTAAAAAAAAAAAAGAAGATGAATCCAGGAATGGTTACATCAAAAGATCAAAGCTTTTTCGCTGGTTCAAACTCTTCCACTCTTCTCGCAGTAACTGCCCACACTACAGTTTCCAGTTGTTTCTTTTTTCCAGACTACTTGCTGAAATGGGTTGCTTTCTATTGCGGCCATATTATTCCAGCAATCTATTTATTTTCTATGATTTCGGTACCAACAAGTGACGAACAAGCTATTTATTCTTGAAGCTTGGCTAACAACTATCGAATTGACACAATCTTCTCACCACAGTCTTAGCACTTACTCAACGCCCAAAGAGGGATATGAAATGTAACATGAGCAAAGATAATAAGAGAGATCAGATTGGTGTGTGAGTGCTTAAGGCTCAGGCTTGTCGTCCGGAAAGACGTGGGTACGGTCTTCAATCAGACTATCCGGAAAGAACTCGACGGGGATGCCTTCAAATGGTAGTGAACTCTCATCCGGCAGC
>CM061920.1:54321264-54406966 GCA_031002005.1 Vandiemenella viatica | reverse complement strand
TGTTTTGCACACTTAATATACGTACAGCCGTAGTGAAATAAACGAGACAAAATACCCGGCCAGCGTATTGTTCTGTTTATTTCCTCAATGAGCATTGGGTGGTTCTAGTGGAGAGGGGATGCGATTTAGCGCGGGCGAGGAACTCAGTGCGAGCGCCTGAAACGTTATGCAGCCCAGCCACTCAGAACGGTTGCTACGTAACTGTAATTCATTTGTGCACTTCCGGTATAGCATTTCTGTGAGAACGATATGTCGATTTGGAAATCGTTCGTAAATGTTACTGCGTAAATAAACACTAGTTTACTTATTTTTGGAAGTGAGAATTACATTTTTCAAAAAAGTATCTCAGAAATATTTTACATGGCAATATGAGATTCAGTAGATGTCTGAGATATGTAGCCCATCACTTGAGTTTGTTATTTAATGCGCTTTTTGAGGAATATACAGAAGTCGACGCCGGCATTGTTTCAGAAACATAACAACTATAGTTTTTCAACTGCTTACTGTTTTATGAATAATTTATTTCGTTTTTCGATAGTTCTACCGTCTGGAAGCTGCTGAGAATCCAGTAACGGTCAAATTTTAATTTACAAACGAGACTATTTCAACCGTAGGTTTTTTAATGCAGTCGCATTCACGCATGTTTATTTACTGTCAATCTGTTCCATAGAAAGCTTGCAGTGCCAATGTATGAAACTATCTTTTTTTAAATAATCATGTTCGATAGCCAATCAAATCGCTCTTCTTGGAGTTATCTTCCATCCTTTCTTCCTCCTTTTGTAATACTTATCCCATTGAAATCAGAGACTGAATTAGAATCTATTGGGTAACAAGTCGTACATGGTACGCGCAAATATACGAATTTCCTACTAGTAAACTAACTGATTTCCTTTTGTGCCAGTTACAGTCCTACAATATTCGCTATGTTATGTAGTAAAAAAAAATTGGCACGCAGAATAGATGAAAGACATAATGTTTTGCTAGCAAAACATGTTCCACCTTCTCGCCAAAAGAGGGCCTTTTTCTAAGTGAATGGTTACAAACTCGACTTGAAATTAAGTGCATTATGATATTCGGTTCAGTCTTTTAAGATAATCTCTCATCAGATTTCGATTTGTATTCACACCAACACTCTATGTTCATTACATCATTTCGGCCTTCCCTGTTGTGGTGTGACAGAGTCATCCACAATGAATATTATTAAGTAATTAATTAATATTCAGATTTTCTTGGTAATATTCAGTTATTAAATTGTAAATATTATAAATGATAGGGTTAATTTATAGGTAAATAATCATATATTAAACCCGGGCAGCCAAAGTTATTATTGTAATATGGTTTAGTTTCTGCAAAACTTGCTCTTCAGAAATTATATTGAATGTAGGAAGTTGGAACGGCAATTTTGAACGCTCAGAGGACGGGAAAATGCCCAGTGTCGCCGACAGGCCGACGCCTATGGCTCACAAAAGGGGTAGCGCGGGAAACCGTTACCTGCCGGGTGTACTGACCTCACCCTTTCCCAGTTCCTCTTGCAAGGCCAAACGAAATTTGCGGGAAGCGCGTAGCGAATGTTAGCTGCGATACGAAACACGTGATGATGGACATATATCAATGCACCAATCGTGAACGGCTACAGGGGTTCACAGTGGTTAATTCACGGCTTCTGTTTCATGAGCGGGGAGAGGAAGCTGGCTTTGCCGCGACAAGAGGACACGACGCCATATTCGACTTCACTTGCTGCCGCGACGAGCTACAGTGTGGACGTGTCACCCGACACGCCCTTAGCCGTTGATCAGTGACTGTGTCTGGTCGCATAGTCTGGCTCAGATGGGCTGGAAGCTAAGCGGTCCACCTGCCAGAGATTGTAAGTTGATGTGCTAGCGCGGACATATCCGTAAATATTCGTTGCAGCAGTGGCACAGAGCGTGTCACACCTCGTCGAGAAGATGCGATTATGGTAAAGTACCGCGCATAGGTCCACAGTTCCATTGGGTTTTAACGAGGCTTGCTAACCCGTAAACGGCTCCTGAGATAAGACTCTGCTCCCATCATAACAATTACTGAGCTAACCAATATTTCATGTTCATAACTTCAAATTCGAAGCATCTTACTCATTGTTTTAAATTCAAACGATGCTTTTAACTTTAAACGGCGCCCCTGGGATTCTTTTGTAAATGTTAACTTTAAGTTGTTGGCCTGTGATGCCACTTTAAAACATGTTGACTTTGCAAAATCATTGAGATATCTAAATCAGTTTTATGTTTACTTTTATCCGGCGGATTGTAAATGTCGGGTATTGCTTGTTTGTTGTCTTTGTATTATGTTTAACGTAACGTTAACTATACCCGGCCTTGTATAAGCCAGAAGACTAAATAAATTGAGTATAATTTTGTGTGAAACTAACTTCTTGTAATCATGGTTCTAGTTCACCTTTTAACCAAATAACCAACTTATTGGATGTCATACATATTATTACTAATTATATTTCATCAACGTATTGGCTCCCCCCTCCCGAACCGGCGATCCAATACACTGTTAACCTGGTGTCACAGCAAGAATCCGGCCAGTTATCTGGTAATCTGTTGGTGCCGTTTGAAATAGGCGCGTTAGAAGTCCAAACGCAAATTGTATCAAAACTAGAGGAGCGGAGCTGTCTATACCTAACTCTGGAACAGCAGTAAATAGTTAATAAATGTCTCCAGCACTCATTCTGATAGGTGTAGTCGGAAACATATAGCATGGAAATCTGGAGAGATGTAAGTTCAATTATCACATGCAGAGATCAAAACCTGTGCGAATCTATGCATATACATGGCTACTTTGGTCACTGTGCCACCGTTTCCCTAACGCAACCGGCCTTATTTACATGACTATTTGTGGCGCAAAATTGAGGTTATGGGAATTATGTAATAATAATTCAATTTAGTCAAACAACCGCGAGGAAATGAATTGCCAGAACACTGAAAAGGTATACTGCGTTTAAATTAATATATTAATTATTATTTGCTGTTGTTTATTTATATTCAGTAGATGTAGATGTTTTCTTATACTCTCTGTCCAAAGAATGTTGCTGTTACTGTTACAGTAAACTAAGAAATATGTACCGCATTACATGATTTTTAAGGTTATGAGCGTTATTTAATAACAATTCTATTTAGTTAAGCAACTACGAGGAAATTAAATGACAGACCACTGCGTTCAGCCCATTATTACTGATGCGCTTACAAGGTATTTTATTCTATGCAGATCTTCCCGCTAGCTTCTGTGTCACTGTGCCAGCAAACTCGAAGAAATGAACTGCCAGAACTCCGAGTTGGAGCCGTCATATTTGACGCGCTTAGAAGCCAGTTAGGAGCTGCCGGAGTGGCGCCGGTTTCCTTGTTTGGTTCCCGTGTGTGCCGCAGCAGTCGTGACTGTCGCTAATTAGCCGTCCATCAATTAAGGTCGCGAGGGCGTCTAACGGGACCTAGAGTGCAGCACGGGGCAGGCGTCATCGCCAGAGTGTTTCGGCTTGGAGTTCGCGTCGTGATTGCACTAGGATCAGAAAAAACTGGCGGCAGCCAGAAAAAAGATCTCTAACATAATTAAGAACCCAGCCAAATGCGAGTTGGGCCATCCTTACCCTAATGAACTTAATAGGCATATAGATGTGGTGGGCTAGACGGCAGTAACTTGGCGTTAATAATCACTGCCTGACGTTTTAATAAGTTTTTTTTTTTTACCTGCTTTACGTCTCTCTAACAGCGAGGTCTTTAGAGACGGGAAAGGATGGGGGGCGGCAAGGAATGGGAAGGAATATGCCCATGGCCTTTTGAAGGAAGCATCCCGGCATTTGCCTGGAGTGATTTGGGAAACCTTGGAAAACCCAAATCTGGATGCCCGGACGGGGATTCGAACCGCCGCCCTCCCGATTGCGAGGCCAGAACGCTAGCCGTTCCACCACCACGATCGGTTTTTAATAAGGGACTCTACTCCAGCACCATGCCGCACTGTCGCTAGCGCAATCTTTCAATTCCCTTTATTTTCTTTTTTTTACTATACAGTTAGAACCTATTCGTGATGATGTTAAAGATAGAATAGCGGTAACGAAATGATCCTTCCTGAAAAAGAGAAATCTTTCAAATATTGATATAGGAGTCATGGAAGAACACGGTACTGGATAGTAGCGAAGCATGGACTTTATAAGAAAGAAGGAAAATTAAAGCATTCGAAATGCGGCGCTTTATAAGTATGCTGAGGATCAAGTGGACAGATAAAGTACGAAATGATGGGCGAGGAGAAATGTTTGTGGAAGAGTTTTACAGAAAGAAGAGGTCTGATGGTATGTCACATTTTAAGACGTGCGGGATTGGTTAAGTTGCTAGTGGAGGGAACAGTCGAAGGTAAAAACTGTAGAGGAAGACAGAGATTATATGAAGCAGATAATTCAAGACGTAGGTTGTATCGGGTTTGTAGAGATGAAGAGGTTACTGCAAGATAGGAAGAGATGGAGCATTGCATCAAACCAGTCGAGAGAATGATGATGTGAAAAAAAAGTCTCCTATATTTATTAAGGTGCAATACACTTTAAAATAACAGCACTTTGATTAAATCAGTATGATTATATAGCGGAGCACCAGCAAAATAAAACGTTAGCTGGTTTTGCTCACAATTAACAAACAGAGGTAAGTGTTTTTAGTATTTTTCGTTAAAATAAAGAAAATGGTGGATATTAAAGGTAACTTTAATGTTCACTGATAAAGTAGTTTTTGAGATAGAACTCGTAAGTAGAATTGTAGAAAACTGATGTGTTAAGTAACTTTAACCCACAAATTCGGGATACGAAAAAAAATGATTGTACATCTTTTCCTGTTTGTGACCCTGTAGGATATAATTTTTTAAGATTTTAAATACGACTTTCGGTTATGAGTGAACGCGGCAGTAACATGGACATGTTTTAAGTCTACAGATTATTCTGTTAATAATATAGAGATCAGTAATAGACGGACAGAAAGCATAGCAACAATGTTATGAAAGAGTTTCCCTGCCTAATAGGAGCGAAAAACGTGAATTTAAACGAATATTGAAGATGACAGCTCTGCAGGAAGCCCAGTGGACACAACACGAAGCACTAAGCAAAATGTGAACAGAGTGTACGAGCTAGTGACGAAACGTCCAAAGTTAACATTTCGCCAGACTGAAGAGCTATCAGGCAGTCCAAGAACAACAGCAGGCTGCATTGTGACAGAGTACTTGGTCTTGAAAACATTGTCGGCCGTTGGGTGTCGAAATCTTTTACAGCAGATCAAAAAGGAGAGACGTGTCTCACCAAAATCTAGACAAAGATATTTTTTTGTTGAATCACCCGGGTCCTGTACTTTAACACAGAAGCAAAGCAAAGAAAAGGCACAGAAAGCACCCATTCGTCATCCTTAAAAGAAAACCACAGCTATCCCTCTTGTATATAAAGTGACGGTGTCCTATGAGGTATTTATCTGTGATTCTAATGATTAACTGCTTCTAAATTTCCTGATAAACGTTTTTTTAAAGGTTAGTGACGCACCGGACTAGCCTCTCCGCCCGAAAGGAAAGGCATTAGGAAAAGGAAGGAGAAGGAGCTGAGCAGTTGCCTTTAAAAAGAAACCATCCCGGCTTTGGCCTGGAGTGAATTCATGAAACCATGGAAAACCGGTTCACTGACCCGACGCAAGGGCCACCGCGACCACAAAGCACAGGGGTCCGCCCTACCAAAATGGACGAGCCTCGCCCTGACCCTGACAAAGGGTGAAACCACTGGGAGACGATATTATGCTAGCCTTGTGAAGCAACTACTACCAGGAAGAGCAGAGTCATCAAAACACGGTGTTTCACCAGCACAGCTAATTCTCTCATTTTCACGGTTGCATTTCATGACTGTGACATTCAATTGGATCTTCAAGCCATTTATTCGTCTCTCAGACTAACAAATACTTCCACAGCAGACATTTGATGTCAGATGACGTTATAAGTACTGTCGGATGTTGTTTAGGATGGTCGATATTGTCGTTATTAGCGTGTACGTGCTTTCGCCCTTATTTTTCAACACCATTAAGAAATTCATTTATGTGGATGACGCAAAAACAATGAAAGGTTTTTGGATTAAGTATCTTGAATTCAGAAGAGACCATAACTTTCCTTTTCACTTACGTGCGGTAGCGTTAGGCCAAAAACCTATGGAAGAACTCTCGTAATAAGGATGCAGGACGTAATACGTGTTGACAATTTTCAAACGGCCGTACCTATTTCCGCAGGTTCCTCTAATTTTAATCACTTAATCAACCACTTGTGAGTTGTGCTGCATCTGAAAGCGTACCAGCTGCCTGTGAGATGTGGAAAGGCATGTCCGCCGTCTGGGCTGGACGGTATTTCCTGAGTCAGGAATGCAACTGGTGCAACCGACCATCTGTCACACTCAGTGACTCAATGGTTCACAAGGACCAAGATTACAGATAGTTTTATGTTCCTCCCAGATAGAGAGTCTTCAGGTATCCTCAAATCTCACTAGTAATACCGACATTAAAAGCTATCGGGAGAAGTATGTGGAATCTCTTCATCCAACCATCTTCACTGTCACAGCTAAAGTGAGTACTAACGACTTCCTACTGCGAAAAATTACGCAGAGATATATCAAATTGGTATAAGCATTTGAGAAGATCCTGTAAGAAACCGCATCACCGCTAGACAGCGACTGTGTCCGGGATTATACACAACTGATGATTAAAATAACTGCATCAAAAGCGTAGCTGCAAACGAACAAGGCAGGAGTGAACGACCAACGCGCAGCACCTCAGGATATTGAATACACCAAGTCACTACAAACTAGACGACTACGGTGGAAATCCCGATGAAGGCGAGAAAATTCTGTTAGATCTGCACGACTCGACAAGCTTTCCAGAGCAATTTATCCTACTGTCAAATGAGTAGGGAGTAGGTTCCTACAAAAGTGAGATAAAGCGACCAACAGGCTGGAATTAGCCACACCACCTGCTGTATAGTGGAGATGCAACAAAGGGAAGCAACCGCCAAGAAATGAACTACCAAAACACTGAAATATTTCTCTTAAAGTAACATATTAATTTTTAGTTGCTTTTTATCTACTTATATACGTTCGATATAGGTGTTTTCGTTAAACCTGAATCACAGGTAACAAAAAAGAAAAATGTAACAACCCTTGAAGATTTTGGTCCATGTTTATAACGCGGTGCAACAGGTTTCTAACATGCGGTACAGTGAATATATTACTGAGCGTGTGATTCAAGCTTTGATTTTGTAGCGGCAACATTAGCGGAGTTTGTAACGCAACCTGGACCAGATGACAGCTGAAAGTTTTTGCTACAGCGTAAGACATCTCATTGAGCGTTATCGTATAACAATTCTTTTTATAGAAGATTGGCTCCGACTCTCAACTTTCCTCTGTTTACGTAATAGCGAAGAGTCGTAAAGATCAGATTAATTGTAACAAGTGGTCTGTGGTTGTAATAGAGGCAAGAGCAGTATCTCTCTCTCTGAATTACACCAATCTGGTCTAATTCGGTTACATGCCTGTTGGTATCACCTACGTAAAACAGCACCTTGTTACCGAGTATCCTGCAATGCTTCTTGTAAAAATTGCGTTTACTTTTTTATCTCTTAAATCACTAATAAAGGAAATACTTTGTATCTTGAAATCAGATATTGAAAATGGATCCCTTCATTAATCTAAAACAGTGCAACAAACGCAGCGCCTGACACACTTCTATGCTAAAGTCGAAGAATTGCAGAGGCGTTGTGATCGGACCAGTCTGCAACCAGCGCGACGCGGCGCATTCCAGAAACCTGCTCTACCCGAACGCGCGCTGCAGCACAGTGCCTGACTGACTTCCAGCTTCTCTGAATCTCGCACTTACTAGACTTCGCTGAACGAGAGTAACGCAGCTCATTCCAGGCAGAAACAGTAGTCTACACATCACTGCACAGGCAATGGAGTTGCGTAACAGGTTTCGAAACAAAAGTCCAAAGACTGTATATTTCAGCAACAATGACAATCTTTGGAAACGTGACTTCAACTGGAACGAACTAGTCACTAAACTTTTCAGCGCCTTTAAAAGAAAAAATCCTAGGGGTATTGTAGGAAAAAAGCACTTTAACCGAAAATTCATACCAACGAACTGTGATTGACAGATACCAATAAAACTCGTTTTTCGAATTTTTAAATAAACATATTTTTTTGATCTATAATTTCCATTTATGTATATGTTTCGGTTCTACCCTCCCCACCCCCGTCCCCCCTTCCTTCTGATACTGATTGGAAAAATACAACGTTCATTATTAAATTTGTGACATGTCTCCAAATATTTCAAACTGTTCGTACATTCCATCCTCCCGCATGGGATACTTGGCTTGGCCTCTTGGCCATCGTGGTGAACTGAGTTTGAGAAAAAAAAACTAGTATACGGGAATTCCGGGACAGTAACGCGTAATTCCTGGACACGAGACCAGATACAAAATTGCGGGACGTTCCCAGATTTCCCGCCTATCTGGAAACCCTACCCCATACCTGGTACATTACGATTAGTTCTTAAAGCTAATGCTTTTGCATTGATTGAAGACAAATTTTAAAAACCTTTCAATATAGTTTTTTTCTGCTTTATCGAATATCCAATTCTTTCCATGCTCTAAAAGTATTTCTTTTTTTTACAGAATTTTCGTGCTTTGTGAGGGCTCTTGTAAGATTTCGCCAGTCACAACAGCATTTTTTTTTTTTTGGTCCAGTCATTAATAGCAGACGAATTATCAAATAATATACAAGGAACATTTGTAACAGAATAAATCAACCAACTTCTCTCTTTTACTTCACCATTCATCAACATTTTTAAATAATCGTAAGGAGAAAATCAACGAATTATTTAATGAGCCGAACTCTTTACTCAACCAGTATTTAACGAGTTTTAGATGACATGCATAAACCATTTCATAATGCAGGATTAGAAGGAATTCCGTCTATTATCTGTTGGCTGCCACAGCTGCTGTTGCCCTGCTCTTGATGAACATCTAACTGTGTTATTTTGTTCTTTCTTCAACAACTCATTCTTGTAATTGATTTGGGAGGGACTGAGTTCTTAGTTGCCAAATGCAAAACAGTTGCTGTTGATGTGGACGGCTGATCTAAACAAGACTTCCGTACTAAGAATTCCTTCATAACGTAGCTTGGCTTTTTCCTTTGTTCCTCCTTCTTTAAGCGTTTCATTTCATTAAAGTTTTCCATTTTGTACTCCATAATGTATTAAAAATATTAAATAAGAGTTCACAGTCCAAAGATGGAACAAAGGAAGAGGTGAGGATCTCTGAAAATGATTATATACAATGGTGCTTATCATGCTATTAGAATAGGGTAGATACGAGTTGCTAAGCTAGTAAGATTTGTAGAGAAAATATAATAAACACATACGAAATATCTGACAAAATCTCAGATAGCAACTATTTTGACTTCTCTTTAAGTTGTTATTATTGTCTCCGCTTGAACGAATATGAATTTTATAAAAATAGAGCAATAAATAACGAACGCAAAAGAAATGCAAATATTTACTTAGCAACTCTGTCACACAGACGCAAAACAAGCCCAGTATTACCCAAATAATTATGTATCGCACACACGCACACGTTCCGCATCTGAGAAATACACAGTACATGCAAATGCTACTTTTTAATAGAGTACCGATTTTGGTAAGTTCATAAGATAACCATTTTCGATGGTAATAAGTAACTACGATTGTTGTAAAAAATAGTTTTAAATACAAACACTGAATTAGTATAAATCCAAAAATATTATAGAGATTTACTGATCTAAACACATCACAGCCAATCACCACTTTTCCAGACAAACTAACGTTAAAATCATGAGCATCATTGTCAGTAATTGCAAGTTCAAAGCAGAAATAACAACCCCCAACACGCTCAATTGGTTTTGTGATTGTTGCGGTCTCTGCGCTGTCAGACCAAAAGTCTTTCGCCGAGTGCTCGCCAACAATGTACCTGCACCAGAAACCGAAATCAAAGAGTGCCGAAAGCGCCCAGGCAGAGGCTAGCGATAAATCCTATACTACCCGCATCGTAAGCGCAACGACACTTCTTATTGTTTGCGCTCTCTCGACTGAAGTTAGTTCAAACGACACCGGCCGACACTCAACCCAAACCCCACCGTCAGTGGTTTTGTGTAACTTGATGACGTTGCGGTATCGAGCTGATAGATATGCAGAAGGGTAAAGACGTTCTTACGACCAAATGCTTTCATGTCAATCACTGCCTGAAAAAAAAAGTTTCATTTTTCTTCAACCTCACTTCCAGGTTCATCAGATGATCGTAAAATGTAGACTGTATAATTCTGAAACATTCGTAAAATTTCGTTTCATCATTCATCAGATACTGTTTGACTAGGAATGCTGCCTTTTTTCGAAGTGCTGTCTTTTTGTGATAGGAAAATAAAGTACACTGAATAGAAAAAGAGTATTTTTACTTAATTATGTATGAACACATGTTTTTCATTATTTTGAAATTTTGTCTGATGTTTCAGATGGTTACGGAAAGCGATTGGGACACAGATAGTCTCCGATCTCGGCTGCAATATTTACGGGCCTTAAAGTTGACCTTCATGTCTGGCAAAGCTCTGATTTAGATGAAATTTTCTCGGGAAACTAGCCGACGTTCTCTCTCGGCTAGTTTCCCGAGAAAATTTCATCTGTATACAACGCCGAGAAAGCCTCCACTCTCATAACGCTCTGATTTGTTAATGGGAAGATGCTAGGACGCTCTGTTGTTATAATTCCGCGTTAAACTGATTCTCCCCTTTTCCCAACAGGATTACCAGAGTTTGTTAGGTGGCTAAGATAGGTGTGCACTGCGCAGTCAGTTAGTAACTCTGTGACTAGGTCTTTGAGACCAAGTGAAAATATTATACAACATTTTTCGGTCTATACTTAATTTAATGTAAAATAATCTGATTCTTTATTAACAGAAAAAAAAAAAAAATATCGAGTCAATGGAAAGTAACCTCAAACAAAACTAACAAGGGTGAAGTGAGTAACGTTTGACATTTCTTTGTGATTGCGTTCAGTAACGCGAGAATCTTTCAGTCCAGTATAGTTTGTGAATGACTTTTAATGATGGGTTGTTAAGAATGCATTTTGATACTATTTTTGTACGTAAAAGATCAACTAGTGAGGTGATAACGTGAGTCAGGTAAACAAAATAGTATTTTAGCGCACTTTATTACTTTCGTAGATTATAAAGTTAAAGTACAATACAATGGATTTAGGGAGGTAACTCTAGCTGTGACCCCCAACTCACTTTTAGGGATTTTTCAATATTGACTACGTGAAAGTAACTAAAGACCGAGTAGGAACGAGCTACCGACAAGTGTGGACCCGAAGGGGGCGAGCCGTCACTCGGCCGACTGTCGGTCAAGTGTAGCCTGACCTCAAATCGCGTACTTCAATATCTGAATTGCATAGACCACTACAGAGATTTTTAATTAAGGAATGCTTCATATTGTGCTTTGATTTCGCTGCACCATACGTAGCAACCTTCAGGTTCAATACAAAGCGTAGCTTAGCCATACTTAACGCGCTGAAGATGCTGTTTTTTTATTTGCATTCAAGTTCCTTGATATCTAGATGCAATCGATTTACATATGATATCTGTCTGTTTTCGACGTCTTTTTGTGAATTTAAGTAATGTTTCTCCATAGCAAACACGAAAAATGGTAATTGCATATTTCTAATAAATTTATCCACAGGTTTTAAACTAGAGACCGATCAATCTGACATAAGCGGAAAGTAGGTTTATGATAAATTTAATATCCAATTGCATCCAAAACATTTGTGGTAAAATGAAGTCGTTTGCAAATCATCAAAATCTATTTACTTACGCATTTCAGATCAAATGAGCCAGCGAGGCCAACTTTGATGGCACTCGATCACTCCAAAGCATTCGACAGAGTGAAAAATACCAAGATAATGAATACATCTAGAAACATTTGAGGAATCAGGATATGTTTGATGCATGGCACAAATAATGTATCAAGGGACGTGGAAGTGATAACAGAAGGACACAGCGTAATTAATTGTTGTTAAGCCGGTTGATAAATATTTCACTCTCTGTGGTCCACTTTCGAGCGATCTACACGTCTATGTTCCATTCCTCGAACTCCGATATGAGTGTGTCGGTTGATTGCAGCGGTTCGGCTGATACAGCTGGATGTTATTCCTACAGTAAAAAGTTTTTTTTTTTTAATGGCATTCGGCTACTGGGCCATACAGCCAGCTCAATGTGATTTGTTGCTATCAAGTATTGACACAAGGACACTACAACACGGACAAGACATTCACAGACACAACACTAAACACCCATGCCCGCGGCCGGACTCGAACCGGCGACCTTCGGTACGCGGAGCTAGCACTCTAGCCCCTACGCTACCGAGGCCGGCTACAGTGAAAGTTTGTCTAATACAAAGACATTATTACTTCCGATAGACATAGTTATTACAAAACAAGATACTTGGATGAAACATTGATATGTAGCAAATTATTTACAATGGAAACGTTAATCTTACTTTTTTTATTTACCTTCCTCATGTATTTAGTTGCGTTCCGACTCGCCTTAAAAAACGAGGTAGGGAAGAGAAGAAAAATGACGTTTCATTTGTATTTCCATCAATATTATTTAAAGCGGACTGTTCAATAAATGGAATAACCTCGTCTATTCTACTTCGTGAACACAGAGAGGCTTATGAATAATTCTCATATGACATTAAAGTTTCTTTGAAACTATAGCTGTATGAGGAATGGTGAGTGTTTTTTTTTTTAACTTTAATACTTCTTTAAATTGAACACTGGCTACATTGTATCTTTGAAAAGTCGATCGTTACAAATATGTACTACTTTTTTTAATAAATAAATACAGCCCAAGCAATTGAATATTTTTTCGTTTATTTACGCGTTTCGCTTCTTATATGAAGCATCTTCAGCGGTTTTACTGTTGATTGTGTTTGCATGTTACAGTTTTATGATACGTTGCTCTATTTATCCACCATTCTCAGCAGCAGTGATTTCTGTTTGCTTTTTGGATGGCAGGTCATTTTCTGCTTGTTAATACTACACAGCACTGCCCTGTGTATTTTGTATGAATGACTGGTATGTTTCGTTTATTTTTGACTATGTAATACTATGTCATGCTGTATTGCCTGCAATTAAAAAAGCAAACAGAAATCACTGCTGCTGGGAATGGTAGAAAATAGAGCTATGTATACTAAAATGTAAGTAGATTATAATTTGTATAAAACTTCAATATTCAAAACGTAAAACATAATAATATTGTAATATGTATACCAAATCAACAGGAAAATCGCTGAAGATACTTCAGTTGAGAAGCGCGTTAGGAAAGTAAATAAACGAACAGATATTCAGTTGCTTGAGCTGTATTTATTTATTAAAATTATCAGCAACTGAGAAAAATGATCCACAAAGTGCGGATATTATGTACTACTTTGTTTCCCTGCTGTAATCATATAGCCCAGGTTTATTACTATCGTTGTATAGAATAAACATGTTGTTTTGTTGCAGTATCAGCCTGCTGTGATAACCCTTGTACCGTCTGCACTCAGCAGCATGTGCCGTTAATGTAAGGTCGAGACGCCAATCTACTGTATTTTGGGTGTTCGCAGAAACAGCGTGACAAAATGCCGGACACATTTTTGTCTAAAATACTTTGCAAAACAAAATCAGGAAAAACTTTAAATGTGGGCAAAGTACATTCTGAACTGGCCCGGTCTGATAGCTCGAACTATTAATAATTCCGGAAAAAGTATCACTCGCGGCCGAAAGAGATAGGACACATGCATACTATATAATACAATTGTAGTAAAGTTGCGACTGTACGTCAAAAATAGTAACGCATACTACACTTATGATGGAGTCGCCAAAACCGTCAAATCTGGATTTTTTTGCGTGTATATCTGACTGAGCAACAGGCAAAAACTAATGGACGGATTTTGAGAAAACTGCACATAGTGATAGACCATACCATAGAGTGACGTACAGGACACTTTTTATTCAGATTGATTACACACTTCCCGATGAGCCAGAGGCCAACTCTGTTACGTTAGAATATTTTACTTTTTTGTCTGTGCATGCATTACGCGAAAACTAATGAAGGGATTTCAACGAAACTAGCACAGTTGCAGCACATTGTATCGGTAACATAGAGAATAGTTTTTACCCCGACGATACAGAGACCAGCACTGAACATTTTGGTGTTTTTGTATATCTGTGCACAGACCTAGCAAAAACTTGGCAACGATTTTCAAAAAAACTACACATAGTGATACATTATGTAATGTGTTATTGAGTATGCCTCAAAAATTTATCACATGGACAGCTTAGTAGGTAATCATCATAAAATCTATGCAGCAAAGAAAAACGTAGTGGTTTTATAGACCTATGTGTAGACACTTATAATGCTCTCTTTTTTTTAACTGTTTAATGTCTCTCAACAGCGAGATCTTTAGAGACGGGAAAGGATGGGAGGGGGGGGGGGGCAAGGAATGGGAAGGAATTCGGCCATGGCCTTTTAAAGGAAGCATCCCGGCATTTGCCTGGAGTGATTTGGGAAACCATGGAAAACCCAAATCTGGATGTCCGGACGGGGATTCGAACCGCCGTCCTCCCGAATGCGAGGCCAGAACGCTAACCGTTACACCACCACTCTCGGTAAATGCTCTCACATAGGGGGGTACGTTAAATAGTCCATTTACTTTTGAATACATGGAAAGTTTGGTTTTTTATACCTGGTGACAGTGCCGGCGCTAGGATTTTGGGGCCGGGGTTACCAGTTGGGGACCCTTGGTTAATTGATCAGTTAGGGCCCTCTATTAGACCAAATGTGGTACATTTTTTTTGTTTAGTTCTACAACTTATCGAGCGGGGGACCCCTACAGCTCGTGATTGGGCCCCCATCAGCCGGGCGGGCCCAGGTACATTTGACCCGGTTACTGTCCCCCCCCCCCAACTTCGGCCCTGCCTGGTGACGGTGTGTTCACATCGTACAAAGTATAACACATTGGCTTTGCAATCCAATCAGGGGTTTTATATGATAATTTACATAGAAACAAGTAGTTGGAGAAATAGAGTTCGTAGATTGCTTGCGTAGTCAATCAGAAGCTTGGTTCGTATATAGTTTTCTGTCTACTAAGTCTCCTCCCATCTGGTCGGTTAGAAAAACAATCTACGAACTCTCTTTCTCTATCTACTGTCAACGCACAAGAGAGACGAATTCACAATATTAATATTGCTTTAAGTTGTAAAACTAAAATAAAAGAAATAAAAGAAAAAGAGAAGCACACACAAGGGGAGGAGGAAACGAAATGAAGGTGGAGAGAGTGTGAGATGTTATTTTGGTGAATAGAAAATCGATTAAGGTTTACATCGCTGAACACAATGCGGTGCCATTCATCAGCAGTGCACTGACTCGAGGTTCTGCACTGCCTCTGATGACCGTCGTCGGCGAGTATGGCGGTTGAACTGGAGAGAGGTCCCATTCTTCCAATGTTTTGGAGACGCTCTGCAGCGTTACTCCTGTCGTGGTGATGTGGGGAGCCATCGAATATGACTTCACGTCACGGCTGACTGAGGCACAACGGTACATCACCAACACGAGTTACCACAGATGTGAAAATATCGTGCCTTCATTTTTCAGCAGGACAATGCTCGTCCACACGGCATGAACTGTTTGCGTGATGTTGAGGTACTCCCGTGACCAGCAAGATCCCCCAGATCTTTCCCCGATAGAACATGTGTAGGACCAGCTCGGACGTCAAACTCCGTCCCAGCGCCAGGATCCAAGAGTTCAAGGACCAGTTACAACAGTAATGGGCCAGCTTGCCCCAGGAGACGATGCAACGGCTTGGACATCCTTCCCAACCAAATCAGTGCCTGAATCCAGGTCAGAGGTGGTGCAGCGTCATACTAATAGAGGAAAGTAACTAACTGGGATTCGGGTCATCAGCGACGAATCTATGTTACAGTTTTATCCTATTATTACATAATTATGGGCATGAGATATTTTATAGCTAAAAGTTACTTACTATTTACATTTGTTACTATGGTATGCAGCTGCGCATCTCCGTTTTCATATACAACGCATGTTTTGCCTTTATCATATTTACAATATTGTTTGTTATCCTCGTTCAGTCGTCTGTTAGCGTCAGCTGGTTTGTTTATGTCTTGTCGCGTCCTTCGGTTGTCTGCTGTGGCCATTTTGTTGTATATGTCATGTCTCGGGCCGATAGCGCGAGTTTTAAAAGTGTGTGTATGCGTGATGATCTTAATAAATAAAAAACCCACACACATATACATCACACATAAACATAAAAACACACTAACAAGATCATCACGCATACACACGCGTACGACGCAAAATAAATAAATGAAACAGTTGCATCGGCGTTATATTTTCAACTAGAAATTAATTAATCAACTGTGGAAACATGGCCTGCAACAACATTGCATTTCTTACAATTTCATTTAAGACCGTTATCTTTTAGTGCAAATTTTAATTATCTGGAATATAAATTTATTGTTTGAGCCACTGTTCCATGTTCTGGAAATAGGGTGCGGTGCTTCTGATCGCGTCCAGAATTTTCTGTATTACAAAATGTCCACAGAGGCTATTATATTCGTTCGGAATATTGCTAACAGAAAGTTACGTCTTCTCAAGTGGCTTGGTAATGTTCGGTAAAGAGTCTGATGTTTACCTCGAGACTGTTTTTGCGACAGTAATGAAGTTTAACTTATGCTTTCTCGTATTTAAAGCGATCTTATTGGCTTAGTTGATAAAGTGAAGCGCCCTACTGGTGGTGACGAGTAATACTCACTTGGCAGCCTGCAATATTCTGAGTGACGCTATAAGGTAATCCTTGAGAAGTGTGTACTCCTACGGAACCCGAGACGGTAGTACAAGAAGTAGAGAGAAATAAAAGGCTATTTGTAGCGATGAAACTCCTAGTATTCTTTCTTTATTTGTGTTTACTATTACAGTTTAAATGAAAATGTCTGATGACAAGCATTTTAAATTACTGTTGTAATACGTCTAAATATTAGTTGAAATTGTTCAGGTGTCTCGCTTGGCTAATGCACGTAATAGGAGATCAAAGCGTCTGCGGTTAGAGGTCCGACTTCGAAGGAATTTTTACGGGCTTTAAAACTGACCTTTGCCTGAGAAATGTTTTGATTATTCACTTTAAAAGCTCTCTTCCAATTTCATAATTGTGTTTCCGTAGGAATTTAAAACATGCTTGTAGATTTATTATGTTATAATGTTACAATAAATACAATACAGTCGAACTCCAACTATCCGAACTCCGACTATCCAAATCATTGAATAACCGAAAATTTAGATATAGGAGAGTGGGTGGTGTGTGATTCGTCAGACCTTGGGTATGAAATTCTAAATGATGATGAACTTATTGAAAGTGAGTGAGAAGAAAGTGTCGAGGAAGAAGATGAACTTAATGTCGAAGTTGAAGCAGACACGGGACCATCAGCTAGTCCAGCATTTGTCGGCCTTGAAACTGCTTTGAAGTGGATGGAGCGTCAGCCCGAGTGTGACCACATGCAACTTCTCACTGTCAAGCGGACGCGCGACTTGGCTGCCCGAAAACGGATGAGTACAGTCAAACAGTTTACTTTGACCGAGATGTTCAGCAAACAATGAGTTTTATTTACAGTACGGTACATACATACTGTACTAATATACAGCACTTGTAAGTACGCTAAACATGTAAAAGTTCTGCCTTTTCATTTAATTAATTAAAAGCTCTTTTTCTTCAAAAATAGTTTTTTTCTCCAATTTTCAACATACATACAGCAATTAATTAAAATAGACACTTTTTCGAAAAAGATCACAACTATCCGAATTTTTTATCTGAATGGGGTCCAATGATTCGGCTAATTGGAATTCTGCTGTATGTCCAAAAAATTAATATTATACATATAGGTAAAAAAATCAAGTCCATATAAGTTAGTGGTCTGTACAACAATTTTTGACATTTTACGGGTCTTCTGGTTGAAAAAGGTTGAGAAACGCTGTTTCAGAACAAACTTAGTAGTACAAGTCTGCAAATTGAAAATAAAATAATCGATAATTATCGAAATGTTTGTTGTTATTACTTTTGGCGGATAACTGGTGCACAAAAAGTTGAAAAATCAGTTCCGACCAACTGGTAGAGTATACCCAGAAACAGTCCTGCTGGAGACAGCAGAACAGGAATCGTTATTGAAACCAGTCAACTGTTACCCACGGTTCTGATTCTCTATTATGAGTGCACGTGAGGCCTTTTTCTTGTGCACAATGTGGCATCACCGAGGGAAGCGACGCAACCATAGCGAGACGGCAGGAGCGCCGAATTCTGCGAAGCTCCATCCGGTTGGCCAGGTGGTGCTATACTCTTTCCAGAGACAGAACCCATCCCAGACCACAATGCCTATTCAGGGAAGGAAGGGGTCCCTCGGTCGCACTTGATTCATAAGGGAAGAAAGGGGGAGGAAGGAGGGATCACACCTGGACGCCCACTTCCGGCCTTCCAGCAACACTCGCTCCTCTCCATCGTCGCCGTATCGCTGTCGTCTGTAAACCATGATGCACATACGGCGTATTGATCAAACAAAATACACAGGAATTGAGGTATGTTTTAAACAATATCTGACACGATTCCTAATGTCAGAAAATAGTACGTTTATCATTTTACAGGTCTAGATTAGATTTAACTATTTTTGAGATCAGCTATTTCACCGTCTTTTCCGTTCATAACCGGAATAAATCTTCCAGTTGTACTATTTCATGCAAAGCCGAATAACATAGAAATGTATGGTAAAAAATATTTGTTTGGTACGTATGACAGATTTTTTTTTCAGCTTAGTTTCTTTCAATACAAATTAGTGAACCACCTCTCTTCCGGTTACAAGTTGACTAAAATTTTACTTTGAAACTCGCCATAGCTCCTATAGGTTGTAATCGTTGGGTCCAATAATCCTGATAATTGGTGAGTTACACAGCACCACTGCTTCTTGCAGTATCATTCAATTCAGATAACTGAACATTTGAATTACTTAGCAACTTACGCTGGAGATATTCTAGCGATGTTCTCGAGTTGAGACAGAATTTACATAGAAATCTGTAGTTCACCTTTTGAATAAATAATCTGAAATGTGAATGCAGGATTATTATTATCTCGGCAAGAATTACATGATCGAAATATTTATGACTCTTCCGCCTTTGCTTTTGACTTGATATTCGCATAATAAGCTTTCACTAAACGTGTTAAATTCTATTGGGATTCAGGGGATCTGATTATTGCACATTCACAGCTTTCATTTCCCTCAGGGAACCGTTCTCATTGTTTACAACTCTTCGATACAGAGACAAAGTTCTTCTCCGGGTGGTTATCCAAAAACGTCCGTACAAATCACACGGGGTTGGTGAATTTATCATTCTCTTCATCAGAGAATTTTTTTTTTTTTTAGTTCCCGCAGCACTTTCGCTATTGCCAGTGTTAATACGAGACAAGTAAGTCCATCAGTAATAAGCTAGCCATTAAACCCGTCTCTGCTGAATGGGTGAACCAGAACTAAGTGATCGTGACGAGTAGACGTCTACCAAAGGTGTGATGCCAGGCAGTATACCCTGCAGGCCGACAGGAGGCTAAGCAAAGTTGAGTTAAGATTAGTTCCCTGGTTGAGTCAGATACGCAAGACAGAATTTTCAGCGAAAAAAGAATGTGTTGTTGCGACGTCCTGATACATGAAAGCGTTATGATTTATTTGTAGGTGCTGAGTAAACGTTCTGGCACTTTTTACTTATCGTTCTGTTTTTGTCTACTTTCCCATCTCTTCTGTGATTAGATTTAAGACTAGCTGCGAAATACCTATGGTTATGGAGATGATTGGGTGCTGAGTACTTTGGTTTTAGTAATCTTTATTTAGTAATCTGTATTTTCCGAATTTTAGTAACAGCTGATAATAGTAATAAATTATGGACATTGTTCCACGTCCATTGTCTCCTTGTCAAGGAAGACTCTTACTATCTACATAACATTTACTGTTGAAACTGAAACCACTGATGTGTTGTAGGTGAATACGCGTTTGATTTATTACCGAAATGACTGAGGGCGTTAGCACAAGGGAAGAAGAATTATCGATCACTTGCTTTAAGATTATCCCCTTAGCAAGAGTATTAAATGATTGAAAGTTTAACATGTATTAGTATGAGAATTATGGGGCTATTTACTATGCAAAATTGCTATTTTTATTAGCGTATAAGAGACGAACAGTGTGGTGTAACATGACACTTCTTTATCTATAAGTTCTTGTTGACCAAGTATGCGAAGGTGAAGAATGACGAATCTCTACACCCAAATACAGTATCTAACTACGAGAGAGGTCGGCGAATTGGCATGTTGAAATGGGTGTATAATGTAGTGAAACCTCCAGGATTGACCATAGTGCAGTGTCAGTATGTAGACTTGTTACTCAGTGGATGAAAGAAGGTTCTAGTACACAGGTCCACACAGAAGGACAACAGCACGTGAAGACCGCCATATTCTGTGGGTGGCTGTTGCTAGCAGACGGGTGACAGCAGGCAAGATCCAAGCAATGGTTGCAGAGAGAGTCACCCCCCGGTCGATTGTAAACCAATTGTTTGAAGCTGGGTTACACTCTCTGACACCTAAGCAATGTGTTCTATTAATCTGATTTCATTGCCAGCACCGTATAACGTGGTGTAACGCTAAACGTGAATAGCGTACATTTGTGTTTAGAGACGAGTCTCGATTCTGTCTGTGCAAGGTGATAATCGAAAACATGTACGCAGGCGTAGTGGAGAACGGCTTACTCTGCTATGATTTCAGAATGTCACCCAGATCCAACCTCTAGTGTCATGGATTGGGCCTTGGGGGCAATGTTTGAACAGCAGGACTGAGTTGGTTGTTGTTGAAGGCACAATGACAGCCCACCACTATGCGGACTTTGTGCTGCTACCTATAGTGATACCCTTCATTTCCACTATCCAAATTGCATCTTCCAACAAGATAATGCCTCATACTGTGGCTATCATAACGCAAGACTTGCAAGGATATATATATATATATATATATTTTGCTGTCATCAGACTCTCGACTGGTTTGATGCAATCCTCCATCCATTCCTATCTTGTGCTAGCCTTTTCATCTCAACATATCCCTTACAACCAACGTCCTCAATTATCTGCTTCATATATTATAATCTCTGTCTTCCTCTGCAGTTCTTACCTTCAACTGTTCCTCCACTAACAAATTAACCAATCCAACATGTCTCAAAACATGACCTATCATCCTGTCTCTTCCTTTTGTGAGACTCTTCCACAAAATTCTTTCCTTACCCATCATTTCCAAAAATCGTTCGTTTCATATTTTATCCGTCCACTTGGGTTACGATCACAATTTGGACCACATGCTCCACAGATCTGTTACCAATAGAGCATGTCTGGGATGCTAGGAATAGACACATGAGATCACATGGTCACCCAGCACAAACTGTGCAACAACTGACTGCATAAGACATGCAAGCTTAGAGAGACATATCCCAATGAAGATATCTTAACACTTATTGATTCAATGCAGTCAAGGATCCTCGATTGTGTAGGTGGTCAGGTTGGGCTCGCTTCTTACTGAAAACACTTTATCCGAAGATAATAAATTTAGCTTGCTATCATTTCTTCTGGGTATGGCCTGGATATATCTACGAAGTTTCCTAAAATTCCATTATTCCTGTCTGGGTGAAACACTTTTAATTTTCGCCAGTGTAGTTGCGCAGTGGGTAACAGGCATTTCCAGTAACACTGTGTGAACAAGAACAACCGTCGCAGGTCTCCGATTACAGCTGCAAGTCTCCTCCTCTGCAAAGCGCCGTAACAAGTCTGCTTCCTGTGTTGCCAGGAGAATAGCGCGCTGCCCAGCACGTGGCTCCTCTCTTAGCTTTAACAAACGTCGACGGAAGACCTAGAGAAAAAAGTGAACATGTAATGACATTGCTGTTGTATAAATAATATCAAGTTAAGCAGGCGATTCATTGATGACTTACTAAGTAATTGCAAGTCAAACACATCGGCATAATAACTTCAAGAACAATACTACCGCACAATGAATTTACGTTTCGATCGCAGAAAGTGTTTCAAACTGCCTGCCACTTGGGTAACATGTAGCCCACGATCTCTACTCGCTCGATTTCTACCAGCCAACTCGCAGCGTCTGAACGCAACCTTCTGCACACACCAAATTTCACTTCCTGTGCATTGTGTTCGGAGGACGAAAAGAAAAGTCTTGCTTCAAGTGGAGAACCACGCACCTAAAACTATAGGTTGCCGCCACAAATTGTATCGTAATGGTGGTCAGTCCAAAGCGTTCCTGGCAGACAACTGTCATCTTTTGGCTGAGATAATGGCTGAGTGTGGTAATGAATTGTCTCATTCGACCATACTTTACCATTCTGTATGTATTTAGTGCTAAAGATGTACCTAGTGCTAAACAAACTAGTAAGAAGTGTAAGTTCTAGGGATGGCGATCTGAGATCGATTAATCGAAGAATCGATCTGTTGAACCGAAAAAATCGATTTTTTAAATCGATATATAGTACTGAATCGATTCAGTGAATCGATATTTCACCGGTGAAAATCGAATGAGAAAAGGCACATTGCACTTGCAGATGAAAGTCAAGGTTTATACGAAGAACTGAAACACTATTTACCGCTAGCAGTTGTGCACCTCAAGTGTGATCCTATACTTTACTGGCAAAAAAACAACAACAACAACAATTTATCATCACATTTACTCAACAGCCAAGAAGTATACCTGTATAGTGGGAATATCAGTACCTTGCGAACGCCTTTTTTATTGCCGGCAACGTCGCAAGTGATGAGCGGAACCGTTTGGATCCTAGTAGACTGGACACACTGTTGTTCCTGAAAAGCTTGGACGTTAAGCACTGGGAACTTTAAACTATATCATTTCAAAACTGTTTTCTGTAACCAACAACTTTGTGAAATAAATGTCTTATTGTATACCTGATACTTTGATTTAGTTGTAAAAAAAAAAAAAAAAAAAAAAAAAAAAAAAAAAAAAAAAAAAAAAAAAATACTTGAATTAGTTTAAAAATTATAAAAGATCGATATTAGGGTGTCCTTTTTGTTTTCCATGACTGGAATTATATTGAAAATAGGAACACGAAAACCAAATAGTAAAAAGATCGATTTTTAGAAAATCGATCTTTTGGGCTTCCATTTTTTTTGTGATTCGATTTATCAAATTTCGATTCGAATCGATTCAAGAATCGATCTTTTTCTGGAAGAATCGCCATCCCTAGTAAGTTCCTTTGTACGGAATAATAATTACGGCATGTACTGTATTTTTATCCATGCCTACCCCATTGGTTGAAGCGATTGCATCAACGTGATGGTGTCTAATCTGACACATGGTTACGTAGTTCCAGTCCTGGTGGTGGACCAGGACTTGACCGGCAGGCTAGGAGACGTGTTGTTCCACAGTTCCTAATCACCAGATTGTGCACCAAAGTCCTGGGTGAAAACCCAAACCTCTCCACGGTGGGTACGGAGTGAGGGCGTACGACACTGTTGATGATGTTTCGTCCGTTATAGTGGGCATGTTAAGCACTGCAGCGCCTTTATATCTTTCGGAAGAGTAGGCCTGATTGGGTCGGCAGCGCGTTTCACTCTCTGCCTTCATTCATTTATTCACAACACAGTCATGCACACATAACAGTAACAGATACTTGTTTGGTTACTGTCACAGATAACCAGATATCTCAGACTTTATACTGTTTAATGAACTCTCTTTAAGTCTCTCGGTAACTTTATTGGGGGAAGCGAACCCCTAGGAGTTCGCCAGTTGATTGTAGAGGTTCGCGACAAGATTTTCGTAATGGCGGACTGGCTATCTCATGCGTATAACACGCACAATTGTGAATATCGCTCATTGTTTCTCATTATCGCTATTAGTGGAGCAAACAAAAAGTCACAGTTTTTTCTCAAGGGGGTTCGCCAGTGCCTGGGACATTTTATAGGGGTACGAGCTCTTAAAAGTTTAAGAAACAATGCTCTATAGAAAAAGGTAATTCCTGTTATTCTTGCTTTTATTTGCATAAAAGACCTTAATTTGCTATCAAGCTTTGATTACAGAACGTAAGTTCTCCCACAGAACGACTACGGAACTTTTCCGTGGTTTTTGTATCTTCCCTCAGCTTTCTAACAGAATATATTCTCACTGTTTGTGTAACGAATATTTTCGAATTCTCTTCACTACAGTCGAGGCTGCATCAATTTCTCGCTCTCTCACCGTAGATGGCGGAGTTCGCTCTAGGATTGCCAGATACAGGATTATAATTTCCGGGACATTTCTGGTGTTAAAAAGGTTTTTTAATGATGCAGGACTATAATTCCCGCAACATTTATGGGATTAAAAAGGTATTTTAGTGGTATGTTCAAGGAGTGAATAAATATTGAAATTAATTTTAAAAAAGTTGTATTTTAGGTAAAAACTATGCTACATAACACACACACACACACACACACACACATATATATGTTATTAATTCAACTTTGGTTGAAAATCACTATGTCGTAGTTGAACAGTCTATATATATTGTCTCTGGTCGTCGGTTGGCTGGAGCGCTCCTCTACCTCCCGCTGCGAGAGCGGCATGGCCACCGTGGTATCTTAAGTTTGAGGAAAAAAAACTAGTATACGGGAATTCCGGGACAGTAACGCTTAATTCGTGGACACGGGTCAGACACAAAATTCCTGGACATTCCCGGATTTCCCGGCCATCTGGCAACCCCAGTTCGCACCCATGCGTTACTTCCTCCCAGATGTGACGCGCCAAGCTTACCCTGAAAGTCAAATAGTGTGCATTCTTAAGTCGAGCAAGGAAATCTAAAATTTACTCGTTTAACGCCTACAGTCCCATCATTGAGGTATGCCAGGAGAGCCCTCCCCTATTAAATTTTTAAAGAAAATTGCCCACTTTATCAGTAAAATAGCCACTCATGATTGAAAATGTTTTTCCGAAACCTCGTCGTACATTAGGAATCATGGGAGGATTCTCATTGGTTTACAGCTGTCATATTATTGGGAGATTATAACAGCCCTCAAACTCAGCCTTCTGTGAATTTTAATCTTAGGAATTAATGTTTAGAGATACGAAAGTTGATTAATTATTAATTTGCAAATATTTTCATGTGAATATTTTTCATGGAAGGATACTCTGTAAATGATGTTTAATATGATCAGAAGTACTATGACGTTTGAAATATCAACTGGATGTTTGTAATTATAAATGTTGATATAAGCCACGGTGTTTTCAGGACGATTTTCAGCTATTTGCAGGGTTTGATGTTATTAGGTTTAAGTGCACGTAAATATCTTTAATTTCCATTTTAAAGTGTTTCCTAATGATTGTGAGTGATTTTGTACAAGTTGTAATTTTTTTGTATGAATCTGATGGTCAACGTGATTGTTAGCGCTCGATAAACATCTGCTGGCACACTCTATTGTCTTCTGGACATGTCTCTAGCGGCTATTTAAACTCGCGGAGAGGGCGAACCAAGAAACTTTTGGTAATTGTTTTTAAAAAGTTGGAGGATTCGGTATAAGAGTAGTTCAACAGTTAATATTCGCCAGAGTTTTGTGATGTGTTTCAGTATCTCTGGACGAAATTGATGCCATTCGTGTTTTGTTATGAAGATTTCGCCGAAATAAAAACAGCGAAATAAAGAGTGTGTCATCGGTCTTGTTATTTCATTGAACTATTCAGTCAGTTCAGAAGCTGTGATAATTATTATCGTTTGGCGGCGATCAGACTACAGTAACCTGTTGATTGAAGAACTAATTAATTATGTTGCAATCAGCATTATCTGAAAGGTTGCTTATCAAGACATAGAAGATATAGAAGTATAGTGGCACTTTGCTCTGTTATGTTGTTTGTCAAATCGCGTATTTAGGAGACAGGAACTTGAATCGTTATCTCAGAAGGTCAGGGAAACGGATAAAATAAAAAGGTCCCTGGCGCCTACAGATGAACCCGACATCACTCACGTAACCCAGCTATGCAGATAACAGTGACCAGCGCGCTGGGTACTGATACACACCTCTGATTACCTCCTGTTTTAATTAAGTCCATTGGCATTCGTCTATTTGACTTGCACGCTTTGGAACAGCCTGATTCATATATCTCAGGCTTGATGTATCAACAGTTCTGATCACACTTTTGTCACCAATGAATTACAACTCAGCCCTTTCTGTTAAGAACGTGAGTGCCACGAAGTTTTGCTCTCAGCTCCGTGGCAATTACTTGTTGAGAATGAGCAGTTCACTTCATTAAAATGTACGACAGTATAGATCAGCCATTTGGCTTCCTGTTTCACTCACAAAAGTATCGCTTTGACGTCATCAAGATGAGGTGGGAGCCGCGCTGCGAAGGTCTGATTTCGAGCAGTTTAACCTGCGTAAGACCGCTGTCTGTAGCGACCCGACGGCTAGTCCGATCGGAGATATCCATCGCACATTTGTCATAAAAATATATCATAGAATCATAAATAATATACACAGTGAATTTGTAATCTTTTATTTCAAGGTTACAAGTCAAAATAGTTAAAAATTATGACTTACTCGAAGAAGACACTCATGAAGCTAACGACATGAATAGTTTACGACAAGACTAATCTAATATTGAAAGAATCACTCAGCGCTATCAGTCTATTCCGGAGTTAAATGAACTAAAAGTTAAAGAACTGCTGGCGTGGCGATTGTGTCACCATCGCATGCCTCATCACGTGACGAGACTGAGACTAAACAACAGCGACACGATCAGCGCAATCGCAAAAATATATTGCAACAACTCAAAGAATCATATGCAAAACGACGGGAGAAGTCAATAGACACGTCTCAGCAAATACATCGATGACCTGACTCACCGATACGAACCACCAATCTCGCTCTTCGTGAAGGGCGCCTTCAATCTAGACTGCGTCTCAACGCACTAACCCCAACGACTTTTCGAAGCACTTGCCTGGATTTCTGGCACATCACCGCTGAGTCCCTAGGTTTCATTTCCTAATTCTCGTTCCTCCGCCCAGTATCCAATCGTTTGTACACCGCCGCCGCACTCCCGTTGCGTGCTAACAACAAATAAATTGATATAAAAAAACCCAAACACGTAAGAAACCTACGGCCATGTAGTCGTCACATCCAATATAATTTACAAACGATATCATCTAGAAGAATCCTCAGACGGTCCGCAATTTCCTCCTTAGTAAGCAAGGAGTTCACGGACAACACAACACTAATCTCACGGGACTAAAGTAACGCCAATCACAGATAGATAGCGACACTTGCGCCGATACTCACCGGCCAGCAAGCCGGCTGGTAAACAGGGTTGTAACGGTACAGCATGGGTCCGTGGGGGTGGTGTACACTTTCAGAGGTCATGGAGAAAAATACATGATTCAGTATGAGATAAATAATTCCACTACGGAAATCACTGAGGCGCAGGTTATAAGCCAAAACCGATACGCGATACCTATAAAATGGATTAAGATAACTTACGAATATTTATTTGAAGACCTAATTACATTGTTTATGTGCACTATGTAATACATATAGATGACATGGACAGACGGCCCCGTCTGTGTCGAGCACATAATTGTAGTTAATTAAATTAAATTAATTGCAATTGTACGCCACATCCCTTCACTTTTACTCGTCCAAACAAAATCAGTTATTCCATCTTTCTGTTCATTTGAAAAGTGCTACTGTTACTGACTGATTACACATTGTTCCTTGATATTCAATTTATTCAATACCTTATATCAAGTTGTAACACAAAATCTTCACAATATTTTTCTCGTTCCCAAAATTACTCTAAAACCGATATTAATCTATTATATCTTCTATCAAAGCCAATCACACAAGCTGAGGCATTCGCCTCAGCTCATCCAAAGTTTCCTACGTAACTGATCTGACTATTTTCTGTGCTTTACCGCATACTACCACTGAATAATATACTACGCGTCCTCACTCGCCAGGCAATGCTGTTCTTGAACAACACGCGCCACCAAAAAAATGGGGACCTCGACCAAGCAAAACAATACATCACTGTTAATATTGTTCGTAACAATCTATAAAAGCCAAAAAGTTAATTTAAACACTATGAATTAACTCTAAAATTATATTAATGAAATTTAATAGGGATTTGGGTTGGCTGAAAGAAGTCACAGAATGTTACGACTACTTTTATAAGCTGGGAATAAATTTACATAAATTTTTCAAAATGGGGTCCCCTTCTTTGATCCATGAATAACGTTGCACCAAGTTTTGTCGCATGGGCCCGTTGTTCTAACGATGACTCAGGTAGCGAGCAGAAGATCCACTGGTGTCTCATACACTAAATATTTCAAATAATGCCACAAGAAAAAATCAGTTGGAGTCAAATCAAATGAGCGAGATGCCCAAGAAAAAATAGGTTCCGTCCCTATCCACTTTTCAAGTAACCTCTGACAAAGCTCGATGTAAAAAGTGGACTTGGTTCCATGATGTTGAATCAATATACGATTATCAAGAACAAGTGGGTTATAGTACACCGGTGCTGCTTCACTCACTACCAGAGTTTAAAAAGTGCTATCCACATTGCATTAGTGAAGTTTTACATCCCAATTCTTCATCATGTACGCCTAAATATTGGCCACTTTACATAACATAGTGTTGGCCTGCGACCCTCGTGAAACGGTTTTCGCTTACAATTTGTGATTGATACACTGACATATCGAGGATCCTTACCTCAAATTAACAAAAATTACCATTTTCCATCGTCTCTGAAAGATTATATCAACATCACAGAAGCACTCTGTATTAATAAAGTGGATTCCAAGAAAACCTGGAAAGAACATTAATGTGCATAACGTCAAGTATCGACCGACTTGCATGTTAAGTGCATAACTGGAAGCTGACTCTTCGTAGATAAAAAACGTGATCTATGTATTAACAATTAGTTCAATGCAGTATACACTTTTGAGCCACAACATTACGGCCACAAGCTTAATTCCGTGTTGGTCCAAGTTTTTTAAGACAAGAGCAGTACGGAGGTTCAAGGCTTAAGACGCTTGCGTTCAGCAGTTCGTGGTTTGGTTCCCAGTTTGAATCCGCGTGGGGCTAGAAATTTTGAAAAGTTTTGATTGATCCTACAAGCCGCGCCAGCCACGGAAGAGGCTGAATCGAAACTCTGTCACTCTGGTGGTCGAACAATCCTTTAGGATCCCCCGGCCGTTCACATTCGAGTATATGAGGCGGTGGTGGTTTGCTGGCTCGGAGCTGGCGCCAGATGTGTTCTATCGCGAATTGATATTGCAAATTTGGTGGCCAAGACATCAACGTGACTTCAGTATCATGCTCCTCTAAACAGCGTAGCACGATTTTGGACTTGCGACGTTCACACTTATCCTGCTGTATGGAATATACCATTGCCGTCGTGAAAGATATGACACATGAAACGACGCAGGTGGTCTGCAATAATTTTCACGTAGTCCACAGCTGTTAAGGTGCATTCGATCACTACCACAGGTCCCATGGAAGCCCAAGTTAATGTCGTCCATAGCATAATTCTGCCCCCACCTGTGACTGTATCACTAACCCCCCATCATTATTATCAATATTTCATTATGTGTCATTTATTAGACATAAGTAGGAGAATGTGGGCTGATCTCTAAATAACACGCCGTGATTCTGTCAGTATTGCAATACATTTGGGCTGCCACTTTAGGAAAGCTCACATGTGGCGAACCTACAGCATCGTCGACAGCAGCTCCGTCCCTGCCGCGATGCATGTTTCGAGCAGACGAAGTATCCGGACTCGACCATCGACCTAATGTAACAAGAAACGTGATTCATCCTACCAGGCGACACGTTTCCATTGATACACGGTCCACTGTCGATTATGTGGCGTCCGTTGCAATGGTAATTGACGATGGCTTTGACTCGACATGGTAACATGTAGCGGCTGTCCGCTGCGAAGCCCCATCTTCACACCGTTCGCTGCAGGGTGGGCTCATTAACACTTGTGCCTGCACCAGCATTGCACCCTGCCGTCAGAACTGCCACAAATCACCCGCTATCCCATTTGCAGAGTTGTGCAAACCTCTGACTTCCACGCTCTGTGATGAGGCGTGGACGTCCATAACCTTGTCGCCTACTCTTCGTTTCACCGTCCTTCAACCACTGTCCCTAGATGCTCACTACAGAAACACCCGAACAGCCGACCAGCCGAGATGTTAGTTTCCAGGCGGCGGCCCGTAACAGTCTACCCTTGTCAGAGGCATTCATGTTACTGCATTAAACCATAATCCACGTGATTCGTGACTAGAATGACTCCACATGCGTCTCCGCTCCACTTACATACTCTGCTTGCCCAGTGACGTATCCGCAACGTCACCAGACGGCATTCAATACGAAGGTGGGCAGTGGTCGTAATGTCTTCAGTGTAGCTTGCACACGCATCTTTTTAAATTGTTTCAACTTGTAACTGTCAATAATTTTTCCCATAAATTAAATCTGCAATAAATGTTCTCATAGACAAGAACCTATCCGAGTCCTCTATTTTCTAGATCTGAACTCGCAGTGAGGCACATGTTCGAGGCTATTTGTCAGCGTAGTGGCCAGCAGCTGCTCCGCCTCGCTGAAGAAGCTGTCTCCGCCTTCGAGCGTCGCGGATGCTTCGGCGCAGTCCCGCTTGACGTTAGCCGCGCCTTTGATTCGGTGTGGCACCACGGCCTCCTCTACAAGCAGCTTGCGCAGGGGTTCCACTCTCGCATGTCAGATTGCTGAGCAGCTACCTCGAGGGGCGGACCTCCCGAGTGATGATGGACGGCGCCACCTCGTCAAGGAAGAACATCTCCGCAAGTGTCCCGCAAGGCTCCGTCTTAGGCCCGGTGCTCTGCGTACGGCAGGTACCCCAAGTAGAGCTCTCTACGCCGACGACACCTTGTACGCAACCAACCTAAACATCAACATACTGCGAACAAGATTGCAACAGGCTCTCAATAATATCCAGCACTAGGCGACTAAATGGCTACTACCCTTTAATTCGTCAAAGAACGAGGGGATCATCTTATCCAGAAAGAAGGCCACTGACCCTCTTTAGAGAAGACAGAAATTTGACCTGTACGCCACTTATCTAGTTGTCAAAGTGGAAGCCCCACATCTCCAGCGTTAGTGGATAGGCTTCAGGGAGACCAAGAACTTCATACCCTGTCCTCAACCTGACCGAATTTAGAAACCGACTCCAAGTCGCCCTCGTAAGACCGATACTGGAGTATGCTGTCTCCAACCTTGAACTACTGCAGGCAATCCAGAACAGGGCCATCAGACACACATACCATCTGCCACGAAGGACAGGGGGAGACGTCCTCCAAAAAATACTGGAGCATCCATAAACTACGTATCTCGAATTAGGGGGGGGGGAATGGTTGGCAGGGCTACGTGGGGGTGGAGGGGGGGTTTCCGAGTCAGATCACGTAGCTTTTCATTCATATTATCTCGCACAGTTAAAATAAGGTACAAAACACACGACAGCAGGTGGATAGACCTATTTATTTCGTCATTTAATTATGTCCGTATATAATTTACGATACTCTGGCAAGATAAAAACAGTACTAAATTTCTTCTGGGATCAATGGGGAAAAAGCTACGTGCTACATGGGGGGGGGGTCAGAGACAAAGCCACGCTGGGCTACGCGGGGGGGGAGGAGGGTTCACAGGAGGCCAAAATGGAGCTACATGGTATATCGACTCTCCCTAACTGACGAACCCCAACCTGCCAAAGGTTCGAGAAGTTGGCAGCTCAGTTTTATATTACAAAACAAGATTCTACCAACCCACTCATAAGAGCTCTAGGAGCCGAACCGACGTATGAAAACACTCTAAAGTGGCCAAAGAAGCTCCAGGACCACCATAGAAGAAAACCCTGAATCACATGACAAATAAACTACCAGTTATGACAAATCCCGACAGATGCATGTAATCTTAGGATAACCACTAAGTAAAATATAACGAGATGTGCAACAGGCACAAAAACGTCAACGCAATCTGGGACTAAGGCTCTCCCAGTTATGTCGTCATGTGTGTGTGGCCAGATACGTGAAATGAGCTGGAAGGCCAGTAGTTAGCGACATCAGCCAGTGTGTACGGAATCCCCGGCACCACTGTCCATCTTCATCAGGCAACGTGCAACACGACTGAGACATTGACCCAACACTTTGAGTTAAACACTAAACGCCTTGATTTGCACACACTTTCATGTGAGATGTGAACTAAGTGGACGGAACAGATGTGGTGGTAGTACAGCCATAAATACCTTCTGCATAGAACTATTTACGCGACATGTTTGAATGTTATGTGTGATTACAGACGAGAGTATTATATGGAATATTAGCATCGTCATACAGTTCAATGATCAATTCCTAGAAATTGTAAGCTGGGACACACAATATGCAGAAAATTAATCAATTGTAGCACCTAGGGTTGCCAACTTATTTAAAAAAAAGTATTTTTGTTTTTTGAAGAAGAAAATAAAAAGTTTACGAAACAAAAAAAAACTATTTCTAAATTTTGCCTTAAATACACATTTTTCCGCGCTTGCTGGAATAACTATTAATTTTTTTTATTTCATTTCAAAGTGTGATAAGTGGTACCACATTCAAATCCAGAGTTATAAATAAATGAACAACTCTTTTTTAATTAAATTTAAAGGTACTCTGTTTCTCTCTTTCCACCATTTTGCATTCATTTCGTTTCGTCAAGCACTAACATGTCGTTTGGAAATTAATAACGTTCCTTGAGTTGTATAGTGTACCAGAAATAAAGTATGTACCCATACTTTGTGTTTAGGTTAGAATATATCGGCCAAAAACAATGTATGATACTTTATTACTTTGACGATATCTTCTTATCCAGTTATAAGTTTTCTCCATGAAATATTTATATTTTTGTAATTGTTTAATTTCTTCCATTTTGCTTTTTTTGGCGTTTCTTGTCACTATGACGAACAGAATCTGAATTACTTGCCGTTTTAAACAATGTAAACAAAAATAATGCAGTTGAAAACTCTAATCTCAACACGTCGAAAAACAGAAGAAACCGCGAATTCTCTGCTTGTCAGCCATATGACTGACGACCACCGTTCCTCGTTGTTGACTCGGCTCCGAAGGGGTTAACTTCACAGATCAAAGAACGCAAGCAGACAAAAAAATCCCTGGTCGAAAGGCACTTTTTCTTGCACGATGTTGTGTAACTAGCATAAGAACATTCCGTTCCATGTATTGTTTACTTTACTCCCAATAATGTATATTTGCATACTTTACTGGTAGGAAAAAGTATGAAGTATAAAGACAAAAAATAAAGTATGACGCTTTATTATAGAATACGATTGGAACCCTAGCAACACCTCAAGGCTCCACCATATGGCACGAAAGAACAGAATTTGGTCCACTTTGGTGGATAACGTCCAGTGGTTTGCACAAGGAGAATTGCAGACAGACAGACGTGGGTCAAATAGATGACCACGCAGATCGGAAAATTCGTCGAGTCATCTGAGGAACACAAGACTGGTGGATGAACGCAGCGAGGAAGACAAATAGCCACCTGACCTTCTGCGGCGTAAAAACTGGGGCACTCCGCACACAAAACACTCAATCGATCTTCATCCAATCTGACTGACCTTGGTTTAGAAGCGTCGCTTCCGAGAAACTCCCTGGCACGTGACCCAGTACGAAGCAGAATGTACGTCGGAAACAACTCACTCACACCTGCGATTGGTGAACTATAAAAATCCTTGAGCGACGAGAATGTGACGTACTCAATTCGTGCAGACACTTGTGGGCCGATACAACCGACCAAATAAATCAGATGAAAAATTTTCAGTCTGGCAGTGAAGAGTAAGATTATTATTAATTTTAATTGCGATAGAACTAACGCTCTGTTAGCAGTTCACCTCGTCATATAATTACCCTTCTTATTTTATCTCAAACAATTTTATTTTATAACTGGAGTGTTAAATTCCTCCCCCATTTACTTTTCCGATTTACAAATTTAAATTCCTTAAACGTATTTGGTAAATTATTTATTCATCACTTCACTTGGTAACTTGTTCCAATCCCAGACACCCTTACCAACAATTAGAAAAAATTTCCACTCCCTTATGCATGAATGTGGTCATGGTCGTCTTTCCCATTCCATTCACTATTCCTAATTGTTTGACCAATATCCCTCCAAGCCCCATCACCAACATACAACCTGTACCTTCTCAGTATTCTCTTCACCCTCCTCCTTTCCTCCAATGACCCCAATCCACCTCTTTTATCATATCAGTTACTGACTGGGTTCTGCGATAATTTACACAAACAAATCTAGCTGCTCTTCTTTGTACAGCCTCTAACTCTTGCACTGTATTTGATAACCAAAATGTGGGCCCCAAACTAGTCCACTATATGGGGGCGTCCGTTAATTACTTGAGGAGAAATGGGGGGGAGGCTCAAGTCAAAATCTCACGGCATCTTACGAGGGGTCCGGTCAGATCTCACCCAGTCTCCCAAGAGCGAGGGGCGAGGGTACGGAATTCCGGGAAAACACTGGACGCCCCCTATTCAACAAATCGTTTGGCCAAAGTTCTGTAACCCAATTCCATAACTTCTCTCATACATCCTATTATCACCCTCTCCACTGAATGAAGGATTTTGTAACCTTTTCCTACTACCTGCCAATGTGCTCTGTCCAGTACAGTTTGTTATCAAACGTTATGCCAAGATATTTACACTTCAAGCCTTCAACAATCAATTCTGACTTCACCCTATAATCATAATTAAAATTTAGTTTTTTTTATCTGTGTACCTAATAAGGGGGCGTCCCTTAATGACATGAGGTGAAATGGGGGGGGGGGGGTGTCAGGCGAAATCTCACAAAACCTCACCAAGGGGGAGGGGGGGGGGGGTCAAGGGATATCTCACGTGAGGTTTTAGAAATTCTTGTAGGACTGTAGAGCTAAAAAAAAAAGAAGGTCTACAAATCACTGTAAGAGGTTGGGGGGGGGGAGGTATTTCGTCCAAAAGTAGGGTTATAACTGCACTCGGAAACATAAACCTTAAAAAAAAAAGGTCTCAACAAGTTACCAGGCCGATTACTAGAGGGGGGGGGGGTCTCCATCAAAATCTCAGGTCATTATAGAGGTGGGGGTCCGACCAGATCTCACGTAGTCTCATCAGAGAGAGGGGAGGTTCCAGAACACTTCACGTCATTAATGTGCGCCCCCTAAGCCGACTCTTCTTGGCATTTATCTTTATTCCATGCTGACCTCCTGCCCATATTCTTTCCAGGTCACACTACAGCTACTCACAGTCTTCACCCGTTTTGATCCTGTTGTATACCATTATATCATCTGCAAAATACATAGATTCTGACCGTAACCCATCAACACAATCATTCATTAGAATAATGAACAGCAACGGTCCCAATACACTACCCTTTGGCACTCCCATATTTACTTCCACCTCTTTTAATAATGTATTTCCTGCTCTAACACTTTACTCGTCCAATTCATGTGAAATATCTTGCATATAGCCTACCATCTGAAATTCACATGTATATCCTTTCCTAATGCCATGTCGTCGATCTGAAAACCAGTTTCTTTCCTCACAGACATTTCTGATACAGTTGCATATCAATCTCTCCATTATTTTGCCTATCACTGATGTCAAAGTAACTGAACTGTAATTTTCAACCCTATCTGTAACCCCTACTTTATGAACTGGATCTACCATCATTCTTTCCCAATCCTCTGGTAAGCAGCAAGACCCCAGACTCATTTGTAAAAAAAATTTCAAGGCAAGGTACAATATAGTATCCCACAATGTATAATAAATCTGTAGTATTGTTTCAAATACTCATTCACTTTTCCACTGCTGTTGCTTTCACTTCTTCATCTGACTACAAAGCGTTTCGAGTTATACATTTTTTTTACATTCGGAAAAACACAAGAGTGCTTGATTAGCTGAGTTAAGTGCGAAAGTCAGCTCACGAGGAACCAAATTATACATCAACATTGCCACGCCAAATGAACTAATAGCGCGTTATGAATGAAAAGACCCATCCCATTTCGAACACCTTTTAGCTGTCGGTCGTTTAATCGAAGACAGAACACAATTCATTAAGGTATCAGCAAAAAATGGAGGGAACTATTGTTTCGAAAGAATTAGATGCACTGTTCCGCAACACCTGACTTATTCCGTAAACTGAATCCATTAGCAAAACCAACTTAAGCTATCCCCAAAGACTACGGACTATGCAATATTACGTTGCAATAAATCAAATTACATACATCAACACAGTCATCTATAAACTTATACAATTAATTAAAGAGAAATAAAAATGATTGATGGGGTGCGATATAATCGCAAGGTGGGGCCAAACCTGGCGAACCTTGAAAGGGGTTAGAGGACTACATGCAGGACGGGTTGGTCTCCCAAACAAACAACACGGATCCTTGCTGTCCAAGAAGCTATGGCGTTGGATCATGATTGGAGGAAAAATCCTGCGAGTGTGCGGTAAGGACACATGGCGTGCCGCGAAAAAGTTCGAGTGGAAAGGATTGCTTGGAACATTTTGTTGGACCCCTTTGAATAGCGAGAATGGGTGAGTGCGTACTATGGTATTTCTACACGGATGTCCTGTAAGTTGGACCGTGAATAAGCCGCTTTAATTTACATGCCAGTTCAAACTTGTAAATTTGTCGCTTAGGTAATAACACCGTTCACTTCATTGTTATCTTTATTGCAAGATCGTCAGAAAAAATAACCACGTTGTTGTTAGCTAAGAGACAATGGACAGAATCTCGAATAGACAGAAAAGAATAATCTACATTGCAGTGTAAACAAAACATCAGCAATAAATATTGCAGATGCGAAAGCGGATGTAGGACTTAACTCGAAAGTTCCGCACTTGCAGAGTTTCGTTACGTCCCTAATTGATACCACTGGGATTTTTTTGCATGCGAACATCTTAGGAACTAGAGTCCGTTTGAAGAAACGATTGTAACACGGACATCTGGGGTGAAAAACCTATATTCGGAATCTCGAATCCGTTCTTATCATGTATGCATGTCCCCTTGTCAGAAGCTCTGCAAATAAATTCTTTTAGTGCATGAACCGCATCGTGCTCAATATATTCTACTCGATTGTTAGGTACACAGACGCAATCGAAAGCAATCCTGTGCTCTGGTATATTCCAAAGAAATTAATTATGGAGTTTTAACAGTGTTTCTTGAATCAAATGGTCAAAGGCAGACGTATTCAGAACATTCAATACACCTGAGTGATTAACTGAGGAAATCTTTTAAGTCTGTCCAGAATTGTAGTTATTGAGCTTCTCAAGAGTCCACGTGCAGTTCTGATATCAGTGGAACTGCTCCACTTGTTGTTCGGTCAGACTGGCTTTTCGCTGAGTCTGCTCCTCCTGTCTGGCGCCAGATATCACGACTTTTCTGTTTCCTCGTGTGACTCGGATCATTTGCTGAACATGCTTACATTGCGATCTTCACGAGTTGTTTGCACTTAAAGCGAAACGAAATATGTGACCTTCCCTGAGAGATAGAGAGGCCTTGGCCTCAAGGATAAGACGGGCCATCGCTCAGGGAATCCGCGCCAATGACGTCAGAGCAGCGGACACTGTGCTCCATCCCCGACGCTGGCAACAGAGGAGGAGGAACATCACCGAACCTCTCGCGATCACTGAGTTCCTGTTACTCGTATTGTTAAGCCCCTGCCTACAGTGCATTTTAGTGACGTACCGATTTTTTTACCATCTCTTTTCAGGGAAAAAGGAAAGAACCTTAGAGTTTGCAAAGGGGAGCTAGAGTTGTCCAAACGCTGAGTGACAAAATATGATTGTTGGTCCTCAATAGGTATTATCTTACCCGAATCTCGGGCTCAGGGAAGACTGCAGATTGTTACGATCCACGAACAGGAGAAAATTTTAATTAAATGGCTTCAGAAACTAGATATGTATTGACTATGGTATTGACTTTGTGATTTGCAATGTCCCAATTTTTTTTTTTTTTTTTTTTTTTTTTTTTTTTTTTTTTTTTTTTTTTTTTTTTTTTTTTAGCTGCTTAACGTCTCCTATAACAACTCTGTCTTTAGAGATTGGAAAGGATGGGGGGCAAGGAATGGAAGGAATTCGGCCATGGCCTTTTGAAGGAAGCATACCGGCATTCACCTGGAGTGATTTGGGGAAACCATGGAAAACCCAAATCTGGATGCCCGGACGGAGATTCGAACCGCCGTCCTCCCGAATGCGAGGCCAGAAACGCTAACCGTTACACCGCCACTCTCGGTGTAATGTCCCAGTTGTGCTTGTTATTCATTACTTTTCTAATAGTTAGCAAGGTATGCATGTCAACGATTGAGTACTTTAATTTGACTTACTTTTACATTCTATTGCTGCTCGGTAGAAACGCAGGTATGGGAACTTTCTACAAGTTGTAAAACTTTAAAACAAGGAAAATTATTTAGTTTCTGAATGTAAAATCTAATGTTTTGTAGAATTTATGGGCTTTTGGTAGAAGCAGACTTAGGATGGAAGGTTACTGACCTTCGGTACATTTACTAAGACTTCTATTCCTCTTGCGCTGTCTTCTCTCTTGAAGATATCTTCTGTCTTCTGATGACCTAAGCAATGACTTCTGGGCTATAATAAGATGTCAGGAATCATTGACACCACTCCATCTGTTACGGTTGTAGAACCGGTTAAGGCAGGGCAAAATGATTACCTAGCTGAGAATCTACCTAATAAACATCACAGGCGACTATCGTCTTTAGAGTTCCTTTTATTGACCAGTGAAGACTGTATGAATACAATTGAGACCGCGATCTGTAAGGATAACTCCGCATATCCTCTACAAATATTAATCACTGACTGAGCCGCGCAAATTGACTGTCAGAGAATGTTAACTTATTGATTGAATGGCGAAATGACACGATGGATGTATGGTGGCAGGCAAGCTAAAGAGACACAATTTAGCTAAGAATTAACCCAGACTGATTGGTAATAATCGACAAAGTGAGGGAGAGTATGGATCGTTGTGCTCGCTCGTAAGTTCGGTTTTGCGTCACTGAACGGAGCGATGTCTTCTTGAGGTACGCGCTCAACACAGCGGGCCGCATCGCATTGAGCGAAAATGCTGCAACGCACATCCGGACACAAGTCGCATTTCTTTTATTGTCACCGCCTTCGGTTCTCGACGATTATTCAGCCACTTCTGCACTGCAAATGGACACATCAGACAAAGGGCTCTTATTTTTATATATTCATTGAAGAAGAAGAAAATTGAGCAGAAAAGGCAATGGGTTTAATTTAAAAAGGAATTTTTCGCATTTCTTAGGCACATTAGATGGCAAACATGTTATAACAGTTCTACCGAATTGCGGTTCTCTTTATTTTTAATGCAGAAAAATGAATGTTTTTCATGGTTTAATTAGCCCTTGCAGTTGCTGAATACCGTTTTGGTATTTTGGTCGTCGGAGGATTGGGTAAAAAATTAAGATGGCAAAACATTTAGCCACAACAATTTAGGTGAGGCAATGGCTGCATGGAAAACTCAATTTGCACGTTGACAACTGAGATAAAATGCAGTATGTAATAGTAATGGATTAAGCTTTTCCCCTTTCGAGATGAGTCCTATTCCATAATATCAGATAAAATGAAATGAAGAGAAACAAACTTTCAATTACAGGCTTAATAATCTATGGAGCACGCGAACGTGGGAATCAGATTTTCCAAGAGTGAAACATTAATAACAAAGATAAACAAAGACCAATTTCAGCTTTATAAAGAAAACCCTGAGTCTGATAGGATCAATTGTGGCATTACAATTCTTATTTCTTACCAGGATATTCGACAAAAACAAAAAAATCTTAGCAGCGTCAATCGGTGAACAAACCTTTCTGCATAAAAGCGAAGCTTTAAATGTTTTTCACGTATTTCATATTAATAATTTAGGATGAATCCCGCTTTTTACAGATGGGTTAAAATCAATAATTTTTTCTCTTAGGCTTAAAATTATAGAAAACAGCCATAATATCAACAATGTAGTAAAACTGTGTCTGTACAAGACATTTATTTCAAAAAGAGTAATTGAGATGTACACTACTGATGACAGGGAGGCTAAACCCTCAATTTTTATCAGCCTGTCTGTGTGCACATCATGCAGAAGTTAATGCACATATACTTTTGTTATTAGATAATATAGAGGCTATTTTTTTATCCCGGCTAGTAGCATGTATACCAGAGATACAGGGGTCAACACCATAAATCTTGTAATTTTTATATTTGTGTGCACTGATCAAGCAAACGCCAAAGAACTTATTTCAACGAACTGCATTAGTGATAGCTGATGTTATGTTTTCATATGACGTCAACGAGATAAAAAAAAAAAACCTGTCCACAAATTTAGTCTACTTCCGCCAACCCATCAACATGATCATCGCAACAGATTTGACATTGCTTCATTTGTTGAGATAATACGTTGAAGCCTGAAAGCTCGTCAACTGAATGAAAGCCGAGCTGCAGGAAGTCATTTCCTGCGCTGAGTGGCAGACTGGATCAAGACGGGTGTGATACTACTATCGTCCTAGTGTGTCCAGGGTCAGGGCTGTCACTGGTGGTCAGATGTCGAGCATTGGCCCCGACACTTGTGCAATTTTTTAAATGTGTTACTGGGCCGAAGGGTATCTCACGGATCATTGGTCAGGGTTAACCTCACAATAAAAAGACTCTATGTATAAGCTTTAAAAGAATTCGTCACTTAATGCGTCGCTGCCAACCAGTGGGAGATCTATGAATTTTCCGATTCGAGACAAAAACTTTGAGATTGCCCCTTCCCCTCAAAAATAATTTTGCCGCCCTGGACGGTAGAGGGGAGGGGGGGGGGGAAGATTACCTACAAACATACGAAATTCGCCCCCCCCCCCCTTTTTTATACATGGTTGCATAGTTGCCGTCTGGGCCTCTAGTGGAGTTTAAAATAGGTCGCCACAACATCAATTTGCTTCCACCTAAACGTGATTTTGCCGCCCCCTGAAATTTCCGCCCGAGCAAGTTCCCCGGTTTTCTCCTCCCCCCCTCCCATTGATCCGGCAAGGCAATGCTGTGAACCATTAACAAGGGGAGGCCGCCAATTGTAACGTTCGGATTAGAGTCACGGTTGTCTAATAACAGCTCATGACCAGAGGTGTAATGTGGTAAAGCAGTAACATGCGCTTCTTCGCCGTTATCGAGAAAATCAGCATTGAAATATTCAGTTGCATTCAAATACTTTCTACGTTAGGGAGATCGCAGCAAGAAAGCAGTCTCCTTTATAAGTCCGTCATCGGCTGATCGAATGATGGCACCTTTTTTATTTATTTAGATACAGATTGAGGACAAAATAATACGAACACCTGTGAAAAAGTATGACGTATTTCATACCTGCAGTACAGCCGCGCCACCTGCAACAGAAGTCTGCCACCTAGTGAGCGTGAAGAGGAAGGAATCAGTCTCTCAACAGCAGTCACCTGCGTTGCATGCGTCTATCGAACTGTCTGTGATAAGTTGAAATGTCAGACCTGTCAGAATTCCAAAGAGGAAGCGAGTTTAAAGTGGAGCATCGGTTACAGAAACATCAAACCTTTTGGGGTTTGCAAGGAGTACGGTATCAGCCATTATGACAGCGTACACGAAAGAGGGTAAGACGGCGTCTTCAAAGCACAACAGTGGCCGAAAGTCAAAGCTTACTGATAGGGATAGACGGGTCTTGAAGCGCATAGTAGCCCGAAAGCACAAGCAATCGTTATCCGAGATAACATCCGAAATGAACAGTCATCTCCAGGACCCAGGGAAGGATTTAAACTTTTTTTTTTAGTTTAGGCTGTTCATTTTGTGCCGTCCTTTTCTCCTTCATACTTGTACTAATCATTAATTTGTATTACCTTTATTAGGTAGCAAACGACAAACGATTATATGTATATGTGAATGGATATAGATTAAGACTGACTTCGTTACTTGAAAGGATTCAGATTTAGTCATAAAATAGAAACAAGAAAAACAAATGTTTATTATGAAACAAGTATACAAACAAGAAAATAAAAAATTTAATACATAATTATAGTTTTCTACGGGATTTTTGATTGGCGAACTTAGAGAAACAACTTTCTCACTGACAGTTTTCCATACGAGAAACTTTGTAACACACTTTTTATCGGCAAAGAACAGAAAACACGTTAAGACCTACGCTTTAATTTGTAATCAATTATTATTAAACGATTATAATTTATACTAATTTATATCAGAATACCGGTTTCGGCATAGTTCAATGCATCTTCCCTAAAAATTTCAAAGAATTTAATTCATTATTAGCTGAGAAATGACGAGTTAAGTTTCAAAAATTATTTACTTTTCAATGATTTTTTCAATAAAATTAGGACTTTCGAGCGCTCGGGGACTTTTAACATCCAGATATTCAATTAATGAAATCTTAGATCATACTTAAGTATTTTTATTATAGAAATCATGAAATTTAAGTCTGGCAGCAGAAACTTATCTCTGTCTATAGAGTCTTCCTTCGGAAATATACGACGGGCTACAGACTGCGTTGAACAACATAGAAATTCAGGAAACTAATGAAGAATTAAATTAATAATTTAGATAATTGTTCGCTGACACCACTTACCTAAATGAAGATTAATAGTAAACGTATTTTTCTTTTCTATTAATTGTTCCGAGTTTGTCACTTCACTACTAGATGTCACCACTTAAAAATAAAAATTTATAGTAGACGTTTTTCTATTATGTTTATAATCACACTCAAATTTGACGGCTTACTAAAGCTGGCCCCCTAGGAAATTTGTCGCCCCTAAAACACTGCCGCCCCTAGGCTGGAACCTATACAGCCTTATGGGAAATCCAGCACTGCCAGGACCCCGTTTCAACAAAAACTGGTAAAAGGGAACTTCATGCTGCGAACATTTATGGCAGAGTGGCAATTCGTAAACCGTTGGTGACAGCAACTAATGCTTTCAAGCGAAGCCAGTGGTGCAGAGATTCCACCGTCTAGATTTCAATTTTCCACAGTTTCTCGAAATTACTCCAGACGAAGCCTTACCGAGCGTGGTGGGTGAGCGGTTAACGCTTTGGCCTCGCATTCGGGAGGACACCGATTCGAATCCGGGTCCGGGCATCGAGATTTGCGTTTTCCATGGTTTCCTCAGATCACTCCAGGCGAATGCCGAGATACTTCCTTCAAAAGGCCATGGCCAAATTCCTTCCCGTTCGTTGTCCTCAGTCCCATCCCACCTCTAATTACCTCGACGTCGACGAGGCGTAAAGCCATAAGTAAAAAAATAAAGAAGATGAATCCAGGAATGGTTACATCAAAAGATCAAAGCTTTTTCGCTGGTTCAAACTCTTCCACTCTTCTCGCAGTAACTGCCCACACTACAGTTTCCAGTTGTTTCTTTTTTTTTTTTCAGACTACTTGCTGAAATGGGTTGCGGCCATATTATTCCAGCAATCTATTTTTTTTCTATGATTTCGGTACCAATAAGTGACGAACAAGCTATTTATTCTTGAAGCTTGGCTAACAACTATCGAATTGACACAATCTTCTCACCACCGTCTTAGCACTTACTCAACGCCCAAAGAGGGATATGAAGCAAAGATAAAAAGAGAGATCAGATTGGTGTGTGAGTGCTTAAGGCTCAGGCTTGTCGTCCGGAAAGACGTGGGTACGGTCTTCAATCAGACTATCCGGAAAGAACTCGACGGGGATGCCTCCAAATGGTAGTGAACTCTCATCCGGCAGCATAAACATCGACAGTGACCATCCGTATGGCAGCCCAAAAAAACTTTCCCTCGTTTACTATTCATGTTATTACATTTAGATTTGTCGGGGTATTATATTATTTCTTTAAGACAGTTGTCACATTCGATAAAAGTAAACATATCTATTCTTAACTCGTACGCAGATCATAACTACATACGAGGGTGAGTCAAATGAAAACCTTAAATATTATTTATTGTGCAGAAGTGGTACAAAGCTGTATCACTTTTCAACATAATCTCCCCCACGCTCAATGCAAGTCCTCCAGCGCTTACAAATTGCATAAATTCCTTTAGAAAAAAATTCTTTTGGTAGTCCGCGCAACCACTCTTCATCAGAACGGAACTTCTTTCCTCCCATTGCTTCTTTGAGTGGTCCAAACATATGGAAATCACTTGGGGCAAGGTCTGATGAGTATGGTGGATGAGGAAGACACTCAAAATGCTGGTCTGTGATTGTAGCAACTGTTGTACGGGAAGTGTGGGACCTTGCATTGTCATGTTGCAAAAGGACACCTGATACAGCAATCCACGTCGCTTTGGTTTGATTGCAGGCCGAAGATGATTTTTTAGGAGATCTGTGTATGATGCACTGGTCACAGTGGTCCCTCTAGGCATGTAATGCTCCAAAAGACGCCTTTTTCGTCCCATAATAGAGTCAGCATAACCTTCCCTGCTGACGGTTCTGTTCGAAACTTCTTTGGTTTTGGTGATGAGGAAGGGCGCCATTCCTTGCTCACTCTCTTCGTTTCCGGTTGGTGGAAGTGAACCCAGGTTTCGTCCCCAGTAACGATTTTTGCAAGGAAGCCATCACCTTCTCGTTCAAAGCGCCGAAGAAGTTCTTCACAAGCATCAACACGTCGTTCTCTCATTTCAGGAGTCAGCTGCCGTGGCACCCATCTTACAGACACTTTGTGAAACTGGAACACATCATGCACAATGTGGTGTGCTGAACCATGACTAATCTTTAAACATGCTGCAATTTCATTCAGTTTCACTCGGGCGGTTTTCCATCATTATGGCTTCAACTGCTGCCATGTTCTGTGGAGTCACAACTCGTTATGCCTGACCTGGACGAGGAGCATCTTCCACTGAAGTCACATCATTTGCGAACTTTCTACTCCATTCGTAGACTTGCTGCTGTGACAAACATGCATCACCGTACTGAACCTTCATTCTTCGATGAATTTCAATAGGTTTCACACCTTCACTACTCAAAAACCGAATAACAGAACGCTGTTCTTCCCTGGTGCAAGTCTCAAGTGGGGCAGCCATCTTTATACTGATACTGCGACGGTATTTGTGCGTCTGCACTATGCTGCCACCTACAGGCCATTCTGCACGCTGCTTGTAGCACGCCTACCAACTTACAGGATAACGGCGCAAAATTTCGATTTTTTTTGTTACAAATTTAAGGTTTTCATTTGACTCACCCTCGTACTTTTAATATCATACTTACTAATATGTCAATTGAGAGACGTGAAATCAGGTTTAATTTAAAAACGAAAACAAAAAAAACTACAAGGAAAAGCCGCAGAAAGGCGTCAGCTAAGACGGAATGTGGAAGGAACAAATCCGATGCATCAAGCAGATAGAGGAATAGTAGCATCGACATAGCAAAGGTGATGGATAAAGACAGCGTGTGAAAAACCACAGCAGAGGTATAGTTAGAAGTATAGTATGTGCAAAGATTATAAAACGACGCTGGTGTCGACCTTTGATTCTCACAGCACACTTGACGGCACGGCATGTTATAGAGCCCATCCCAAGAGCGATTAGAGAGTAGCTGCGCATATTGATTCTAATGATACGTGTCGTTTTTCTGTTAAGGCCATGGAAAAATTAGACAAGAAGGCAAATCAAGCATCGGGAGATATTTCTGTATCTTTGAAATTCTCAGTTCGCAGCGTCATGACGCTATTCGATTATGGGGAGGCCACGTGGTGGAAGATTTCTAATTTTAATTGTAGCAGAAACAAATGGGGTTTCGCCCACCTTCGACCGATGCTAGCTTCCAGCTGGGATGCATTTGACAGGTCGTGCGTCCACTACATACCGACGGTAAGGGAGCGTCCATTAATTACGTAAGTTGAAATAGGGGGGGGGGGGTGTCCGGCAAATTCTTGTAGAATGTTAGAGATTTAAAAAAAATTAAATAAGAATCTCACACGTCATTTTACAGGAGGGGGGGGGGGTCCGACCAAATCTCACGAAGTCTCACCAGAGGGGTGGGGGGAGGTGGGTCCGGATTTCCAAAAAAACACCTCACGTAATTAATGGATGCCCCCTAACTAACATTGAGGGGTGAAGGTTTTATACGATTGTGGTATGTAGATTGTTATGCCTGTAAGTAAGTATGTTGACATATCAATTTTTAATAAACAGATGTGGAAAGTGGCAACTGGTGAGATGCTCCCGTATAAAACGTCTACAGTTAGATACCGAGCGTGGTGAGTGAGTGGTTAACGCTCTGGCCTCGCATTCGGGAGGATGCGGGTTTGAATCCCCACCCGGGCATCCAGATTTGGGTTTTCCATGGTTTCCCCAAATCACTCCATGTTAATGCCGGGATATTTCCTTCTAAAGCCTATAGCCGAATTGCTTCCCATTCCCTGTCCTCCTACTCCAATTAATTCTATCCAGCCTTTAAAAAAAAAAAACCTGAGAAAACTGTAAAAACAACTAAAAAATTGATATCTATTGAGCTCCATCAAAACCAGTGAAGTATCTGACTTCCACCTAGGAATTAATCGTTAAAAGTACGTTGGTTGGCTCTTACATAAGTAATCTGAAAATAATTGAATAAAATTAGCTAATAAAAACATTTTTATCCGTTAAACTATCTATTACATGCATTTAAAACATACTTTAATTTAGGCATTGTTTTTCTAGCCCCAACAACATGAGTAATGAAACAGTAGTAGTGACTTCCCATCATTGAAACTGAAATTATGTACGACCATTATAAAACACTGAAACCGTTTCGGAAATTGCTTGATGTGACCAGCAAGTTACAGCAGTGTACATGACACCGTCCTTTGTGCTTGTACGGGCGATTATTGCAGGGTGGATTACTGGCGTCCTGATATTCTCTTAGCGTCCTGTTGCTGCTGATGTCTGATGGAGACATCACGCCCCCACTGAACCACTCTGATCGCTCCGGGCCTCGCCAGAATCCACTTCCAGCTTTATTAGCTGGCGGGAAATAACTTGCCGTGCCCTTCGGCGGAATCACCGCCATCTTTCCGGGCTGCCGGGCAAGTGGCGATTCGAGCGCGCTGTCCTTAGCTCTCTCGGCTTCGCGTTGATCATCACCAGCCACTCCGTCCCTGAAGCAAAACAAATCACTAGACTCAGTGGTCCGCAACCTTTTATATCTCGCGGCACACCATAAGGTTATCCATAAATCTCGCGGCACACCTTACCGCACGGATAGTTGATATATATATATATATATATATATATATATATAAAGTTATAGCTACAAACAGCGGTTGCATAAAATTAATAATCAGTAATTAAAGTAAATAATTGTACATGTAGCCTACCTTCCATGCGACATCTGTACCTGCTTAACTGCACACAGGTGGCTGATTCGTCGAGAAATCTTTGACAATGCAAGCCTCATTTCTTCATCGACGGATTTGAGTCTTTCCCTTTTGGATGTTGTAATTTCAGTTAACGTTGAGAAGCCCAATTCACATAAATATGTCGTTGAAAATGGCATTAAAAACATTAACTGCCATGTCGGAGATAGCCGGATATTCATTCCTTATCGTTAGCCAAAACGTATCTAAAGGAACTTCGAGAAGCTATAATTTCAAAGTTCTGTCAGCTTTTAAATCTGCGAGTTCCTCTTGAATATTTATTGGAAGATGTTCCGAATTTGCAATGAATGGATCACGAACCCATCGAAATCTTCAACACTTTCTCCAAAGTGCTTTTTGAATCTCTGCTGCAAGCCTTCTAAATGTTATTTAATTAAGTCCATCACCATTTTATTACCGTCATCAAGTGACCATACAGTCTGGAACATCTCACACAACCCATTTTCAATCCTCTGTAACCACAAATCCAGCTTGTTCTCAAATCCTTTAATCTTATCCATACGAACAAGAATATTTTCGTTCCTACCTTCCATTTTGATGTTCAGCTCATTCTATTGTACAAAAATGTCGGAAAGATATGCCAACTTACCTACCCATTCGTCATCTGCGAATAAATCCGCGTACTTGTGTCTTTCAACAGTCAAAAATGCCTGGACCTTCTCTAAGTTCAAATATTCGCGTTAACACCTTTCCTCGTGACAGCCAACGTACTTCTGTATGTAGCAGGAATGTAGTGTGTTTCGAACCCATTTCTTGGCATAAAACGGAAAATAGTCTCGATTTTAGGGGCCGCGATTTTATGAAGTTCACGACTTTTACTACTTCGTCCAGCACATCTTTCAGAGAAGGTGGCAGAGACTTAGCAACAATGGCTTCGCGGTGAATGAGACAATGATTACATCGTACATTGGGATTTACTTCGCGTACTTTAGCTGCAAATCCATTCACTGGGCCTGTCATAGCAGCCGCTCCGTATGTATAAACACTAAAGCAATCCTACCATGTTAATTCATTAAGGCGAAAATATTCATCAGTCAAACGAAATATATCTTCACCGGTAGTATGCGCTGGAAGTTCTTTGCAAAAGAAGAAATTACTTACAATTACGTTTCCATCGATGTAGCGAATGTAAGCCAGAAGTTGCGCATGGCGACAGATATCTGTGGACTCGTCGATCTGAAGTGAGAACTTTTGACTGCTGTTGATTTTCTTCCTGATAATGTCTTCAATACCACGAGACATATCAATAACTCGGCGACTGATTGTGTCAGCAGAAAGAAGAATTTTTGAAATTTCACTAGCAGATTCTAAACCCAGAACTATTCTCACCATCTCTTTACGAACAGGCTGTTAAAACGTTTCACCTATTGTACGTCGTTTCTTGCCCTTGGCCTTTACTATAAGTTCGGCTGCCTTATAACTAGCTTCCTGTAGTTTTTCCGAAACTCGTACTGTAGTGGTGATGAAAGTTCTTTGTTTTTTCTTATTTTCCAACAACCTACGAAAATAATTGACATCTTTGTTTGACAGAGAAGAATGTTTTGTTGACAAACGTCGTTTTAATTTACTGGGAACCATAGAAGTATTGCTGAGTTTTTCACCACAAACGATACACTCACGGATTGGGCACGTTTTTTCACCACACCAAGAAAACCCATAGGATAAGTAATTATCACTATATTTCCGCTGCATTAACTTTTGTTTCCTTCTTTCTGATTCAACGCTTTCATCAGTTGCACTCATAGTCGGAACACTCCGTTCAAGGAATTGGTCCATCTTGAAGAAATAAAAGTCTACTAATTGTAATAGAAAATATCAAGACGAACTACTAACAGTTTTCAGACCACTTCAGAGCACAGCTATGATAGAACTGAAGGAATTGTAAGAAGCGGGATTCATACACTTCAAAGAAGTCACATATACGGCGCCGATTGTTTTTACAGTGATGTCTAACAATGCGCCGGTGCAACGGTACAGGAACAAAGTAGTAATGTTGGAGAAGCACCAACACCGAACACCTAATAAAATAAGGCTTGGAAAGTTCTGATAATCCCAAGAGTTTAGACTGAGGGAAAAGCACATACACAGAACATGCTGTAAATATAACAGAAACTCAAAGCGCAGCAGTAGAGGCGAGGAATAAAAATATTTAAAAAATGAATAAACAAAACTAATAGCAAGTGTGAGTAAATAAATAAATAACATTTAATTTCTTAAAATACGACTATACGTAGCAATTCGCGGCACATGAAACTAAAATGTAATTAATAAAAAATTTGGTAATTATTTCCTTATAACTGGTAAAATTTCGCGGCACACCTTTCACCTTGTCGCGGCACACCAGTGTGCCGGTTGCGGACCACTGCACTAGAGCATCATTCTTTCCCAGCTATTGTGTGGTTGGCGTCGGAGCTACTCTGTCACGTCACTTATGCTCGTCCTTTCCTGAGATTGACTGCAACAGTCGTTCTCCCAAATTATGAATACGCAAATGATAAAATGTCAGATAGCACCATCTCACGATGCGTTGCGCTGCACACTGAAGAGTGTAACGTGGGAATGTAACAGGTAACAAACTGAGCTGAGAACTAAATCTTGGTCGAACAAGATGGTACCCAGATTATGGTTCTCAGCTACTGGAGTTTATAACAGCCTTCAGACCCAGCCCCTTGTTTGAAATGTTATTTGAAGAATTATGTATAGCGAGCTGGGAATTGATTAATTACTGATTTGTATATTTTTCGTGTAATTGATTGTTAATTTGTGTAAATGAACATTGTTTCATGCAGAGAAAATTATGTAAATGCTATGTAATGTGTTGTAGGACAGTTTTATACATGAAACGTTGATTAAAAGTTTGTAATTGTGTTGATGTGAGCCACGATGTTTGGAGGACAATTCTCAACTATTTGTACTGGCTAATGTTGATAATTCTGTGTGTAAATATCTTTAATTTTCATTTCCGTGTGTTTTATGATGATTGTGAATGATTTTGTTTTAATCATGATGGTTTTTGTGTGGATTTAATTGTTAAAGTATTGTTGGAATTCGAAAAATGTCGATCGGAACTTTTTGAATAATTCTGGATGTTTCTAAAGTGTCTATTTAACCGCGCAGAAAGAGTTGTCAGGCAGCGGGTTTCGGAAATGTGTGAGTTTAATCACTGGAACGTATGTGTATGTTTGTACGTAGTATCTCGATGCCTTGTTGTGTAATGTTATTATAGAGCGCACGGGAAAATAAACATTGGTGGAAATTGATTCGCCGGAGTTGTTATTTCAAACAACCAAAAGCTTATAATGGCTTGCGCGACAGGACGGAACAGCAAGAAATAGTAATTACCAAGTGTTTATAAAGTTGTAGGAGATCTTAAGAAGGCAATTAAGTTTGTCGATGTAAATTATCTTAGAACGCAATGAGTGGCCAGCATAATAGAGTAGCAGGTTTAGGAGTCATTTGGAGGCAGTGGATAGTGTGGTGAGCATGCATAAGCCTGGATGCATATTAATGAAAGAGTAAAGGTGGCCATACACGATCGCTCTATTTGGATGTCATCCGTATGGATGACATTGATGCGGATGACATCCAAAAGCGTAGCACATACGCCATCACTCCAGTCAGCCACGACAATGAAAAAAGAGGCAAAGGAAGCAACAATAGGTTGTCAATTTGCTATACAACAATCTAGTTATGCCAAGAACTAAATAAAATGAGCCCGAATTAATTTTAAAGGATATTCAAACTATCGAATACTGAATAAAAATCCTGAGAATTAAATAAACGTCCAAAAAAGTGCGAAATTATGAAACATAAGCTGTGATATTACGAAAACTTTTTAAAAATACAATAAAATGATTATAAAATAGATTTATTATATCGAAATAGTTTAGCAGGCTGAAAATAGTGAAAGGTACGTCAAATGTAGTAAAACGGCATATTTAAACAAGTAAGCTCATATAAAATTAATTTTATCATACTATGATCTTTTTAAAAGAAGACTGCAAAGAATTATCTTTTTTCCAACACGGTTTCTCTGTTGGCGTTTATGTCTTTATTTTCAAATAATATTAGCAATTGATCTATTGGCACATTTATTTATATTTTGTCATGGTAGTCAGGATTAGAGATTCTACAAGCATACTTCTCAATAATCTTCAGCACAAAGTATTATTGAGACGACATAAAAAAAAGAAGTAAAAAAAAAAAAAAAGAAAATAATCGTTCTAATTGTTAGGTAATAATATTTAAAAGTATTATTTTCAATTCTACATTCAAAATAATATTTAACTAGTAGCAAAACAAATATTTCTATAGCAGGTGCAAAACAAAAAAGAAATGGTACAATGGTGCATAGTCCATACAAGGCACTGATGTTGTCTGCTCGGTGGTCGGCGACAGAATGAGAAGAGTTTGGACCGCGGTTTCGCCATACACGAGCCGACTGGAGTGATGGCTTGGTATCACTCCACGTGGTTTTCCCCACACACCGTCAGTTGGCTTGATGGCATGATGGACGAAGCTGATGGATATTGGACTGACCGGATATCCAAATAATCCTGTCACTCCACGTCATCCACATCAGTTTCCCCACATACGACGCGATAATGGAGTGACATCGCTCCATTTGGACGGATGGAGCGATCGTGTATGGCCACCTTAAGGAATAGTAGGCAGAACAGAGGAAATGCCCTCTACCGTCAGCAAAGTTTTCGTCTGTGTAGGTGAGCGCCTCAGGGACTGCAGTGGTGAAAGGAGGAATTGAAGAATATACCTCGTGCAATGTAGGGAAATTGCTGCTGGTGCCTGACGTACAATGTAGTTGGTAATAAAAATCAATTAATGTTTCTAAGTGAAAGTTCTTTGAGCAAGGTAGGGAAAATATTTGTTAGCATTACGCGTAAACTGCGCATAAGCACTCAACGATACATTGATGTAAGCAGCTTTGATAGTGTCAGCTGTCATAGGCATTAAACAGCGACTATTCACTGCATCATGTTGAGTTAGTTCGCATTACTTTTTCAATGCATGTATGTATAATTTTCAATGTATGTGCTTCATGAGTATACCTAGGCTGTATCAACAATGTTGAAGCTTAAAGTAACTTAATACTCACTGGAAATCACGTAACGGCGACAGACAGGATATTTACACCCGGAGGAGTCGACATCATAACACACTGAAACACGCACCAGCATTTTTAATTGCTTTTTTTGTTTATTTATATTCGTTTGATGTAGATGGTTTCATTACACTCTGTATATATTATACTAAGGAAAGAAATACAGAATCACGCAGTATCTCGCATCCTATTTATTATAACAACGATTCTCAAATAATTTTATCCAAGTTGTTTACGGAAATAGAAGCTCTAAACACGAAATACAGACTAAGCCTACATGCAGTACACTATAATCTATATAACGGCCTCAGACCCAGACCTTAAATGAGATTGTATTTTAAAATATATCTGTAGCAAGTTGGGAATTGAGGAAATATGGTTTTGCATAATTTCCATGTAATTAATTGTGAATTTGTGTAAATAATAATATTTAATTAAATTGCAATGGAGCGCATGCCCCGGTGGCAATTTCCCTACACACCCATCTTCCCCCTTTCCTGCACCCACCTACATTTGTCCTTTACAAATTTTAACTTTAAATTCTTTCAACGTTTTTTGGTAAATTATTCATCATTACCTTTGGCAACTTATTCCAATCCCCTACACCCTTTCCTTAAAGAGAGAATCTTCCCACACCCTTGTGCCTGAAATCGAGTGCCAGCTTGTGGTCATGAACATTGTTTTATGGAAAGAAATTATATAAATGTTATGCAGTACGGTGAAGGACAGTATTATGTATAAAACATTAATTAAAAGTTTGTAATTATAAGTACTGATGTGAGCTACGAAGTTTAGAGGATAATTCTGAGTGGTTTTGACTGGCTTGTGTTGATAATTTTGTTTGTAAATACCTCTAAATATCTTTAATTTTCATTTCCGTGTGTTTCATTTCATTTTTAATTGTTTAAATATTGTTAGAATTGGAGAAACGTCGGTCGTAACAGTTTGAATTATTCAGGAAATTTCTGTATCGCCTATATACGCGATCAGCAGAGACGAGTTACTTAGTTGATATTTTGTTGGAAGTTGAGTTTGTCATTCACTAGTTTAATCGTTGGAACAAACGCTGGGTGAACGCTTAGTATCTTTGGATCGACCGATGTCTATGTGTGTTTATGTTATTGTGAAGTTTTCGGAAAAATAAATAAAAAGTAAAAATTGATTCTTCGGACTAGTTACTTCAAGAAACCAAATACCAGACATGTGGTTTAACTTTTTTAATAATTTTCGTTTTCGAGAATAATGTCGGAAAAGTTATTTACTGTATAAATGAAATAAAGATAGTATCATTCGTCCATTCGAGAGTGAAAGAAACATTAAAAATAACCCACAGAAGTTTCACTTGTTGCGCGTGTTCACACTGTCACACAAACCAGTTCTTTTCACAGTTTATCCCCGTTAATTTTCAACTTGTATGTAGAGGAAGCAATAAAGAAAGTAAAAGAAAAATTTCCATGTGCCATAAGTGTGCAGGGAAAAACAATTAGTATGCTACGATTTGCTGATGACATTGTCTTGTTAGCAGAAAGGGCTGAGGACATTGAGAAATTACTGAATGGCATTAACAAAATGCTGAAGGAAGATTTTGGCCTGAATATAAATCAAAGCAAGACTAAAGTGATGAAATGTAGCAGAAATGATACCAATACTAGTAGATTAAATATAAAAATAGGATCGGATGCAATTGGAGAAGTAAGTGAATTCTGTTACTTAGGAAGCAAAATTACAACCGATGGCCGAAGCAAGAACGATGTTAAAAGCAGAATAACACTAGTAAAAAGAGCCTTCATGAAACAGAGAAATCTTTTAGTTTCAAATATTGATCTAGGAATTAGAAAAAACTTTTTAAAACTCTGTGTGTGGAGCACCGCCCTTTATGATAGCGAAACATGGACTTTAGGAATACCTGAAAGAAAGAAGACTGAAGCATTTGAAATGTGGTGCTACAGAAGAATGCTGAAAATTAAGTGGACAGACAAAGTAAGAAATGAACGAGTTTTGGAAATGATGGGTGAGGAAAGAAGTTTGTGGAAGAAGGTTACAGAAAGAAGAGACAGGCTGGTAGGTCATATTTTGAAACATGCTGGATTAGTTAATTTGGTGGTGGAGGGAACAATCGAAGGTAAGAACTGTAGAGGTAGACAAAGATTAGAATATATGAAGCAGATAATTGAGGACGTGGGTTGTAGGGGATATGTAGAGATGAAGAGGTTAGCACAAGATAGGAAGGGATGAAGGATTGCATCAAACCAGTCGAAAGACTGATGACAGAGAAAAAAAAGAAATGAAGTCAAATACTGAATAAAGAACAATCGCCAGAGACCCGAGACTGCCCAGCCGCATCTGTATTTGGCGAGAAAGAGAGAGCTGTTTGTTGTAAGAAAGCGCAGAATCGCGAGACGCAGTGACACCGTCTGCGGCCTCGGTCCACATACGGTCAGCGAGTCGAGTCGCGTTTCATTATGTTCGCAGAATCAGGCGACCTCGCCGGCCCAGACAATGGCCGAGGTCACATTCCCACGTCACATCGACCAGGTAAAAAGCGCGGCCGCCGTCCTTAAAAGACCTTCCAGCGTCTCACAGCAGAGCCAAGTCATCTCTTTCTCTCTGGCCCTGCAGAGATATTCTTCAGAGAAACTCGGCAAGTTTATTCCGATATTAATCAACGTCAGGATGACGGGAATACACATGCGTTTTGCTGTGGCAAACACGATTCGGGTTGCCTTCTTCATTCCTGGGCTGCTGTGTAGACGCTTAGAAGGATCAATGTTTTTATGTGGCTATTATTTCCAATTCCGCATTCAACATGGTGCTCATGTGTACCTTATGAGTTGGGACCCTGTGAATGTGATAGAGATGGTGAGCTATACCTATCAGTATTCTATCTAAATTGTCCTACTATTCTCTGGGTTCATTTTCCATCAAATTATATGTTCTCTTGTTGGAGATGACTGCCTTTGTATAATATGCAAGATCAAGGCTTAGAAGAGACTACTCATTTGAACCTTAATTAAATGAAGTTACATCGTGTAAAATGGTCAAGAGCAGGGGTGACCAACCCGCCTTGAACATTTCATCACACTTTTACAAAATATTTTTTAAATATCATTTTTAGTGTTGTATATCTTTACAATATGCGTTCAGTACCATTATCATTATATTATCTATGTTCACATGTAATAATAATAGTATACTCAATAATAACAACTCATTATGTTTCAATTTTTCACTCAAAAAAAAATAAATATGTCTATAGTGGCTCTAAATCTAATATGGAGATACATAATTTTATGTGTGGACCGCGGAGTTATAACACATTTCCAAAGTGGTCCGCAAGATCATTTGAGTTGGCCACCGCTGGTCAAGAGAGTTCAGTTTGACAGCTTGGCATTGAACCTAATCGAGACATTAGACAGAGTGTGTCATAAAATGTTGGTGAATATGGATAAAACACCTGGGGTAAGTCAGAATGCTATATTCAATTCGGAGGGGTTCTTGAGAATTAGTATTCAATCAGTTAGGGTAGGAAAAATAGTATCAAAAGAGGAGAAAGGAATTGGTACAGAGCAGGGGAAAGTATACCTTTCAGTAGTGATACCTTCGTTCTGCAGTCATTATTGTGTGAAATAATTAAACAGTTGAGTTAATATCGGATTTTCAGGAGACTGAATTTCAGTCCAGCCATCTAGAATGTCGTAAATTTTCTGGAATGCTAGCACCACACTCATCACAGCATACAGCAAATTTTCTTTGTTTTAACGGTACTCACTCGCTATTCCAGTCTCATACATTTTTCTCCACAGAGATTTTTTCTTTTAGAATTAGCACCCAATAATTTCCACAGATGAAAATTATTGCAATGCCCTCAAAATCAGTTATGATTTTTCTCCGTTTCAACATGTAATTGTGAAACGTACGTCATTCTTTTTTTGGGGGGGGGAGAGGGGGGCAACAGGACAAAAATACAACTAGATACATGTTAGTTTGTTTGCTGTTGTAGTTTGTTTGTTTTTTGCAGCTTGTGTAATCAGCCTGTATGGTGTACATTCGGTCAAATTGGATAGTGTGAAAAATTTCATTGAGGCATTCCCTTTCCTTATCGTCGCACTAATAACTACAGGTGCCCGGTCTCCCAGATCAGTTATAACATTCCTAGCCCCTCCGCACTCTGCATTTTTCCTTGTGGGTTTTTTTCATACTAGGTGCAAAACCTCGATCGCCACAGGTCAACAACAATTTCCAGTAAGAAGACACTTTGTCCAGGGTCTGTACATGGCAAACACCAACATGACAGGCAACTGCTTCCTTCCCATTTGAAAAGGATGGACACCACATCTTTCAGCTGTTCGGAGGATTATGAGTGAAATAAAAACAAAACAAGTCATCCTAGGCAGACCTACACACTTTGGCAATAATAAGGTGGGGGCGTTCTTAGGGGGGTAAATAAGATTTTAGGGTCACAGTTTTTTTTTTTTTTTTTTAATGACATTTGGCTACGCGGCCATACAGCCAACACTATGTAATTTTGTAGTTTGCAACTATGTATTGTATCTTTCAATGTATTATAGATTCTACGTGGTATAGACGACACAAGACAAACACAACACTTAATTAAAACCACCCATGCCCGAGGCCGGACTCGAACCGGCGACCCCTGAAACGCGAGGCTAGCACGCTATCCCCTACGCTACCGGGGTCGGCTAGGGTCACAGTTGACGACCGCGTGTAGTGGTCTGAACTGTATATTGAGTTTGATCATTGTCGGAGCTGTTAAAGATGTGAAAGCTTTACACTCAGGTAGTGGGGGTTAATTAGCTGCCGACATTTACATGACAGCCTTTGACGAATTACGTAAATTATTATTAGCATTTTCACACCAACTGGAGTAACAGCGTGTTATGGACGAGAAAGGCCCACTCTCGTCTCGAACACATGCTAGCTGAATATTCAATTTTTTTTTAACTAACCGTGGTTTATAACTTACAACCTCCCAAAAATAAGAGATATTGTTCTTTATTGTAGTAATGATAATCACTATTCCGAACGAAATATCACTTGAGTTATTTAGCACAGTTTCTTGAAATTAACACCTAAACACTGGATCTGCATTTTAACAGGCTCCGAATATACTTCACAATAGATTACAACTTTCATACTATAAAGCTCATATCCATGAAATACCGTATTTACAGATCGCACTCGATTTTAGGCACAAGGGTGTGGGAAGATTTTATTTTTTGGGTAAGGGTGTCAGGGATTGGAATGAGTTACCAAGGAAAATGATGAATAACTTACCGAAGACGTTAAAAGATTTTAAAGTTAAAATTTGTAGAGGACAAATGTAGGTGGGTGCAAGGTAGGGGGAAGATGGGTGTGTAGGGAAATTGCCACCGGAGCGTGTGCTCCATTGCAATTAAATTAAGGGCTCCGAACATACAATGTGGCCGCTAAGATGTTACTAGCCACGCCAGAGATTCTAACAATGCTAGCTAAAGTTATTCAACCTACGCTCATGGAGGAGCCTACGCTGCCCAAAGATTACACAGACTACTGACTGTGAAAGTGGAACAAAAAGAAATAAAAATCAATTTACAAACGTTAATAGAATTATTCGTAACACTTACAATCAAACAAAGTAAAATAATGTAATATTATTATCAAAAAATGAGTGAAGTATTAATAGTAGGGTTCGGATCCTTATAACAAGTCATATTTTTTTCTGCTTTTTTTTTAGCTTTAATGTAAACAATGATTGTACGTTTCTAATTGTATTTAAATGTATTTTGTACAGCATTTAAACGCATATTCAGGCCATTTTCCTAGTTTTGGTCATATTACGATAATATTTATGGTCATATGGCCCTATTTTGAGGAAAAATGTGGTAATTGTTTTAATAATACATGGAACTTACTAGAAGTTATAGATGAGAAAAAAATAAGGTAATTATTCACAGAAATGTACTCCTATTATACATTGCAGGAAAAAGAAAACAATTGCCACTTAACTGGTCAGAATTCACCACCCAATAATTAAAGTTATACATTATTGTCACTCTCTAAACGTTAATGTTCCGCCATCCTTTTAATATCGATAATGCAGCAGCAGCATGCCAGTGCTGAGCCGTATCAATCAATGTCTCATTGCCGCCAATACTTTTGAAAATAACCCTCAGTTAGTGTTAAATCTGCAGTGAATCAGTGAGTACCGCCATGCCAAACACGAAATATGTAATAAATTCCAATTTTTAATCTATTCTTTTACAGGAACATGAAAATAACTTTCGCAAAAACTCAATTTCTCAATGGTGCAATGAGTGCATGGAAGCAGATTATACTGTCTACATGAAAGTGACAGTACTAGGTAACATAGATGGCGTATAATTGAGCGTGATTTGATGTATACTAAATTTAAATGTTTGGTCATATTTTGGTCATAATTTCCCATTTTTTAAAGTAATATTTGCATGAATATTTTTCTATTTTTTGGTTAAAAAGATCCGAACCCTAGTTATGTGATTGTCAAAGTGTCGAATTAACCAATAATGCGATGTATAGAGTCTAAAATTGACAATAAATGAGTTCGTAATCTGATCTGCCTCGTATAGGAACATGACCTGTATCTGACTCTAAGGGTTACCTATGCAAAATTTGAAAAATTCTGTGTCTGAAGGGACTTAGCAGTATTAAGGAGAAACGGAGACGATTTGGCTATGTAGTCCATACCGGACTCATCTTTGGTCTGAAAGCGCGGTGTCTGGGTCAGACGCCGTGCGGGTTGTATTTCATTCCCCTGTCAGAGAGAGTAGCTAAGCGGTGCATAATTTCGACTCTTTGTCGAGGTCGATCGCGTGCTGAAGGCTCTGCTATTTGTGTGGGCAGACTGACTTGATGTTTACAGGGCGTCTGACCCGATTCTGTTGCACAGAATGCTCTGTTTCTGCCGTCGAGAGAAAAAGTATTTTCTTTGGTACACATTGTGTAAACTGCCGGTATATCACACTGGCCTGCAACGTGTCTCGCCTTCAACAACGTCTTTAACTCAGCCTTCAAAGACACACGGACTGAAGTGCAAAGTGAATGTAGCAGTTGGAATTTACTGCTTCTTCCAGTGTGCTAATAACAGACGACAAACGCTACATACATGCGTTGGCTGCACTAACTGAAACTCAAATGTCTTTCTGAAGTTCAGATAGCCTGCTGCATCACTACACGGACTTACTTTCAATGCACAAAATCAATTATGTTCTTTCTTGGTTAGCATATTAAGAGATTATAACTTTTTTTAACAATTTGACTGTCTTTTTAGTTACGACGTTGATTGTCGTTTCTTACGAGAAATGCTCGGATTCACTGATGTAATCGTCAATAACAATTTCTTGAAAAGTACTACTGTGTATAAACTATTTATCATGGTGTCATACAGCTTAGCAAAGCTGTCCTGAATCAAAGTACTCTCTTATCTTTGATGTGCAACTATCAAGAGTTTTATTTCGATTACCGTGTCTTAAACTAATTATGATTAATTTAGTTTTACATTAATATTTGTTTTCAGCCGGGAAGAGGACATCTTGTGTCTCCTTTTAGACCCAGTTGGCCTTTGATGTGAGATCTCGGGTTACAATTTCCAAAATCATCTCGTTTCTTCCTCTTATAATATCTGTAAGAAAATGTTCACACTACCTTGTCTTGTTTTCTATTATTTTACTTCCAAATACTCGTCGATTACATTTTCATCACTCACTTCGGAAGTTAAATTAAATGCAACTGTTATTTGACAACTTTTCATACTTAATCACAAACTAATTACAACTTCAACTTCTGCATGACTTATTCGTCATTTGTTTTCCCCAAATCACTCCAGGAGAATGCCGGGATGGGTTCTTCAAAAGGCCACGCCGAATTCCTTCCAATTCCTTGCCACCCGTCATCTCCAGGCTTTAATAACCTCGAAGTCGACGGGAAACCATGGAATGAACGGCGGGACTGGACTTGGAACCCAAATACTCCCTAATGCCACCTGTGAGGGAACGTTTGAATTACACGTTCACTTGTCCCTCGTGTACGAAACATATTGGTTTTGCCGAGGCACCTCAGAAGGCTGATGAGATCGGCGGGCGGAACTGATTTATTATCCGTTCAGCATTTGCTTTAGCTAAACGATGTTGGTTCTTTGACAGAATTCATAGGCTAGTTTAGAAATTTTATAAACCGTCCGTTTTACCGAGCATGCAAGAGCTATTTCTGCTTCCTATCGACCCAGTTGCTTCTGTGTCTACATCATACTTACCTCTTCCTTCTCAGTACATATTACCATGTAAATGGCACAAGGCGGAGTGCACACTATTTTTCCCCCAATAGATGGAACGAAAACCAAACGTCCAGTCGATTAAATTCCATGGAATTTCCGCCAGCGAATGCTGGGAATTTGTATAATTGGTTTAATATTCACATTTAGAAAAAATTCGCTTCTCAAGTTCAAAGATATATTTTTAAACTTTATTTTTGGTAAGAAAGTTGATAGGATACCACTAACATGAGAAAATTTTCTGAAACCCCCCGTCCGAGCATCTAGATTTGGGTTTTCCATGGTTTCCCCAAATCACTCCAGGTGAATGCCGGTATGCTTCCTTCAAAAGGTCAAGGCCGAATTCCTTCCCGGTCCTTGTCCTCAGTCCCATCCCGCCTCTAATAACGTCAACGAGGCGTAAAGCCATAAGTAAAAAAAAAAGAAATTAAAATAAAAAATATCAACGAACATCTGTCTGTTAAGGTAATCAATCGGTACTGCACCTTGTACTTTTCTTTTCAGAATGCTTGTAACAGAGAAATTAGTCCTTCATCGCAGTAAGATTCTTATTTTACATAAAAAAGTTGCATTAGCGGTTCTATTTCTTCCAGCTCACAGATGTTAAGAGCAGTCTGTTTGTCTCAAGCATGGACAACTAATCGATACTCTTCGCTACCGCAGGTGGTCCGTTCGATTCTTAGGCACTGTGTTTCCCTCATTCCAGATCCAAGTGAGGCAGGGAATAGCTGAATATAATTTGTAGAACAAGGCAGACCGTAGATTCACAACTGCGTGAAATTGTCGTAACGGTGGACGTTCATCATAGCTGATAACAGGTTTGCACACATTAACGTCCCGAGTTAGCAGCGGCGCCCGGTGATAAAGAGTCATATATTCGGCTCTTCCGCAAGCGGAGGGGTACGTGAGGCTGGTTGCAACGTTAAAGGATAAATTTTCTCGTTCTGTATGTATCGTAACGTGGTTCCAAAACGAAATACGTCTACTAAAAGCATTCTGTATTAGATCCATAAAAAGCAGTGTTTTTTTTTATTTTTAATAGCCAACTTTGAAGTCTAGTCTTTCTTCATAAAAATAAAAATAATAAAAATATTTTCTTAACGGTGTGGGCGATAAATAGATGATTAAGATTCTTCAGTTCTCCTAATGTACCGTAATCCCATCTTCTCGCTTTAACAACTTAGACTTGCAGCTGAAGTGTCAAAAGTAAACTATGTTCCTAAATCGAACACTGGAAATAAACGTATTGTGTTATTGATCTAGTTTTTTTTTTTTATTTAATTTTGAATACACAAATTTTTCTATAACAGGTAGCGAGAGTACCAAAAAATTTCTCAAAGTGTGACAACAAACCTACTTTCACACCGAATATATTATTTTCTTACTATATATAACAGGGGTGGCCAAGCTTCTTGATAGTCCGAGCCATTTTTCAAAATTTGAAATTTTTCGCGAGCCGAAATTAAATACGTATTTAAAAAGTATGCAAAAAAGGAAATAATTTTTTTTATAGAAATTATATTTATTGAAAAGATATGAATAAAACTACAAAATATGTGTATTGAATTTAAATATTAAAAATTAAACACATTTATTTTACTTCTGTTGATCATCATCATCATCCTCAACAGTTTCCGGCCTCTGGCCGGGTCTGCATTATGCACAAGCCTCTCCATTTCCTTCTTTCTTCCCACCACCTCTCTGTCACCACTTTGTTCCAGTCCTCTCCTCTCTCCTCCACTCCTTTCAGCCATCCATCTCTTGGTCTTCCTCTGGGTCGTTTACCTTCCATCTTAATTTCATGGATCTTTCTCGGGATTCTCTGAGCCCCCATTCTCTTGACATGCCCATACCATCTCAGTCTGGTCCTCTCTACCCTTTCCTGTAGGGGTTCCTCTTTCATGGTGCGTCTAATCACTTCATTCTTTATTCTGTCCATTTTAGTGACTCCCAATATACCCGTTGAAAACTTCATTTCGCTTGCTTGTACTCTGCTGATGTCCCGCTTTTTCATTGTCCACGTTTCACCAGCATAAGTCAAGATATGCACATAGTATGTGTGATAGATTACTCTCTTGCTTCTCTGTGGCACCTCTTTATTCCATATCAGGCTTCTAATGCTCCTTAGGAACGCCTCTGCTTGTCTTCCTGTTTCACTTATCTCGCCATCATTTCCTCCACATTCCTCTAATACACTCCCCAAGTACTTGTACCTGTTTACCTTCTTTAGTTGTTCCCCTACCATCACAATTCCTTGGGCTACTCTATTCTTTTTCCTGGTTGTTACCATGTACTCACATTTCTTTACATTAAATTTCAGGCCATATTCCTCCACATTGTCTGTCCATACATCCAACTGCCGCTGCACTTCCTCTTCTTCACCTCCCCAGATCATCAGATCATCCGCAAAAGCCATCACCTTCATGTTTTCCTCTCCCATCCTCGCTGCCACCTTCTGCATTATTTCGTCCATGATTACAATGAAGAGTAGTGGTGATAGGGCACTTCCTTGTTTTAGTCCATTCCTTTGTTCCAGCCAATCTGATCTTCCTTCCCCTATTTTCACATAGCTCACACTTCCTTGGTACAGTTCCGTCACTCACTTGATGGTTTCTTTGGGAACTCCTCTCTTCTCCAAGGCCTTCCATACCTTACTCCTGTGTACACAATCATATGCTTTCTCGATATCGAGGAATACCAACAGTAGATCCTTTCCATACTCGTAATGTTTTTCCTGCAGCTGTCTCAAGGCAAATATCAAATCTACCGTCGATCTCCCTGGTCTGAAGCCATACTGCGCTTCCCTTAGCCCCGTTTCCAACCTGTCACGTATTCTTTTTTCAATTATCTTCTCATACACTTTGGCACAGTGGCACATCAGTGTAATACCTCTATAGTTTTTAAACTCCTTCCTGCTCCCTTTTTTGAATATACGTACAATTATTCCTTTTTTCCAGTCTTCAGGAGTTGTGCCCTGATTCCATACCTTTCTCATCACACGGCATAGCCACTGCTTTCCTACTACTCCCGCTGCCCTTATCATTTCCACGCTCACTTCATTGATGCCTGGTGCCTTTCCACCCTTCATCTTACCCAGAGCTGTTTCCACTTCTTCCCAAGTTAGATCCTTCTCTTTCTCCCCTACACGGTTGCTATTTTCCTTCTTCTCCTGAACAACTGTATCATCCTGTGACCAATTTGGGTTCAGTAAGGCTTCAAAATACTCCTTCCACATCCTTTTTAGTTTTTCTGAGTTGTCTATTTCGTTTCCATCTTCGTCCAGCATGTTGACATTTTCTATCCTCTCCTTCCTCTTCCTTTTTACCATTCCATATAATACTTTCTTATTTCCTTTGCTATCTTCTTCCATCATGTTGGTCCACTTCTCCAGCCACTTCCTCCTTTCCTCGGTTACTATTTTTTTGGCCTCCTTCTTTTTCTTCACGTAGTCATCCCTTGTCTCCTGTGTCCTTTGCTTGAACCATTCCCTAAAGGCCCTGTTCTTGAGTTCCACTGCTTGTTTAACTCTATCATTCCACCATGCTGTTTCTTTCCACCTTTTTGTGTTACCAGTCCTTCCACACACTGTTTCTGCTGCTTGGACTAACGTTGTTTTAAAATATTCCCACTCCTCTTCCACTGTCCCCATTTCCGCTATTGGTATCTTACTCCTTATTATTCTCTGGTATTCCTCTTCATTGCTCTTCTCTTTCAACTTCCATATTCTTAATCTCCTATCCTGTCTTTCTGATTTTCTCCTCTCTGTCGCAATCCTCATCTCCATTACTAATAGCCGGTGATCACTATCCAGTGCCTCTGATGGTATTACCTTCACATCTGACACACTCTGCTTTAATTCACCATTAAATATAAAGTAGTCCACAACTGACTTCCTCTGCCAATCGCTACTGTACCATGTTACCTTGTGGCTCTCTTGTTTTTTGTACCAAGAATTTCCTATTTTCAATCCATTTCTTTTGCAGAGATCCAACAGCCTTTCCCCTTCTTCATTTCTGCCACCCCATCCTTCTGTTCCTATAACTTCTTCATATCCCTGCCTTTCTGTACCTACATGGGCATTTAAGTCTCCCATAATTATAATATTTTGCCCATTTAACTGTCTTTGCAACTCCTGCTCAAATTCCTCCTTCTCTTGAATTTGACAGCCTACTTGTGGAGCGTATACTTGAAGTATGTCTAGTTTTCTCCCTTTGACTGCTATCCTAACCTTCATCATTCTGTCATTGATCTCTTCCACTTCCTCTTTCAACCCCTCTCTTACAACTATCCCTACTCCATTTCTTCTCCCTTCCTCATTTCCATTCCAATACAGTTGGAAACCATTTCTCAGTTCTTTTCTACCCTCCATTTTGTCTCACTCAACCCCAAAATATCCAACTTCCTTCTCTCCATCATGTCTACAATTTCCTCCACTTTCCCGGTTAATGTCCGTATATTCAAGGATCCAAATCTTAAACCATTTCCATTGCCATGTCGTTTGTCCATTGTTCCGTCCTTTCCGACGCTTGTTTTTGTTTTGAAAGCAGGCTCTATCCACTACCGGCTTACTAGGCCTGTCGTAGCTTCACCAGAGCCCCGTTGGCCGCCATTTTCAGGGTTCCTGTAGGGGCCTTCACAGCTACCGTATCGGTCACGGGGCACACTAGGTTCCCACTGTACCTCACCCCCACAGGCAATCCCCTACTTTATGCCGTTGCCCATCTCCCACCACGTGGAGGAGGGGTTGGACTTTGGGAGATACTTCTGTTGATAATTCTTTAAAATTTGGGGAATAATTGGTGACAGCACTTCTCAGTAATTATTTGAGATGCTGGTTAGTTGGTGATTGGATTACACGAATTTTAAAGTGGAATAAAATGATTCACATAAGTACGTTGTACCGAATATTGAAATAATTCGACAAGCAGCCTTTTTTAATTCAGAATACTTCGATTCTCATACAAATTTCCAAAATTCAGTAATCGGCATCGACTTATATTTTAATTGTAGAGCTTGATCTTCTTGCATCTCTATTAACTCTAATTCTCCAGATGCCTTTTGGGTCATAATTATATTGGAAATGGAAAAATCATCTTGAAATATGTTAATTTATTTCAAATGGACTTAGAAAAAAACCAAGAGACTATTTAAAATATTTCAAATCTTGAAATCTACTTTCAAAAGCAAGTTTATCTGATCTTAATTTGAAATTTGGTGGATACTGATTCGAAAACTGAGGATGATTGGTTTCATGATGTCGACGTATATTGCTAGCTTTGTAATTTTTGACCGTAGAATTACAAATAACACATAAAGCTTTTCCGTTACTGTCAATAAAAAAGAAATTCTCCTCCCACTCATTACTAAAACTTCTATTTTCTTGCTCGTATTTTCTTCTTTTATTTTCGTTCTCTGTCGTCATATTTTTAAAAGAACTGGAAAAAATAAGGAAATTTAGAAAATACAAGTTTTGTGTTATTAAAACAATAAAAACACGTGATACATACTACGAAACAAATTATAGTTAACTACGCGTGTTACATACTACGAAACAAATTATGGTTAACTTATAAAAAATTCCAGATTACAAATTATACCCGTAGCAAGAGTGAAACAAATTGTTTCCTCCAGAGCACAATGTCAACTGTCCGTTGCAATCAAAGTTTACAAATTCAAAATCGGTCTGGAGTAGGTCAATTACGCCACTGTTTATGTTCGTTCGCGCAGTTTTCGATGAGTCATATCATTCTTAACTTGAACAGAAATAAAATTTGCTACAACGTTGCACTTAGTCTTTGTCAGTAATTTAAAAGACATTTTGAAACACATACAGAATAATAATCATTTAAAAAAATATAATAACACAAAAATGAAAAGGGAACACTGGTACACTTATCGAGAGCCACAAATAATCCTTCAAAGAGCCGCATGTGGCTCGCGAGCCACAGGTTGGCCACCCCTGATATATAACATACTTGCGTTGGAAGCTTTTTGTTTTGTTTGTTTATTACTTCACAATTACTTTTCATTCTAAGGCCACAAATGTTGATAATGTCTTACAGAATTTATACAATTTTATCTCATTAATTAATTAATTCTTTGAAATTAGAGTACCAAGTGAACGAAGTAGGCAAAATGAAATAATAACACGTATCCATATCAGACATGAACGGCCGATTCGAAAGACTTTCTCAGTTGCGTTATACCTTGCGCCATACGCGTTTTATCCAAAACTGCCTTCGTCATGAAGTGGTAAACCCGCATAAATCTTGCACTTAGATTTGACGCATCTCTAAGGTAAGAATATTTTCGAAGCGACCAGTAACATCTAGAAACTACGAGTCTCGACTCTCAAAAAAGTATGTATGATTATAGTCGAAAGCTCAATGTAAGTAAGATGATCCCAGGAAAACGAGTTACTTCTGTATTGCAACATGGGACAGTTTATTCATGTTAGAAATGTAGGCTGCCTGACAAAAAGGTGAAGCAAACAGAAACAGAAGAGGAAACGAAATGAAACGTCATGTATGTGATGTTATTTCAGAGATAAAAAAAAAATAAAAACGAGTCAAATTTACAAAGAATGAGCCCACTTCTAAACGAAGAGAAATGCGTCAATGAGAATTTAGCCTAGTTCAAATTCTCTCAGCTTTCTACACAGCTGTGGAAACCTGTAACCAATACAACATGGCACAATCCTTCACGTTTCGTACACACTATATTGGGTTTCCTCGCATCTCTATTATAGAGTATTGTACTCTATTTCACGTGGGCGTACTCTATAATTTACGAAAATAATAGAGCACGTTAAAATACTCATTTTTTAGCCCACACACAATTTCAGCGCCCTGGTTGAAGTTTAGCGCTGAACAATAATATCCGAACGAAACTTTGGATTTGTCCGTAAGAAAAAATTCTGTTGTATGACTTGCACCGAAAAGTCTTAAATGACAAAAGTTTTAACGATTTCCCAAATTCTCAAAAATGGCAGTACATTTTCAATAAAAGCGAAAATTTTCCACATATACTTAAAATAGTTTATTTTCTTTTACCTGTACCTGCCACTTCTGTATTCATTTCTGTCTTGAATGCAAAATGGAGAGATGAAAGAAAAAATCTTCGCTCAACTTAATACAGTATGAGTTCATCACATATTTAAATTTAAATATATATGTTACAGATGCAGACGAAGTGTTTAGGAAGAGTAAGTATGAAAAATATGTGTTCGAATATACACTTTTCCTATACGGCGTACTCTATTTATGGCCATCCCACAACATAAAGTAAGAAAATAGTCTGGGTGATCTGGTGGCGAGGCAGTGTAGAATCGTGTGGAGTGGGTCACGTGTCGTACGGCGTGACGTTCGCGAACAGTGGAACAGCGGTTGTTGGCCCGTCCGCTCGCTACCAGTCAAACGGGGCAGAGACTCGCGAGTTCCCAAACACCGCGTCCCATCGTGGCCGCACCACAAAGACTTTCTCACCACGCTCCTTTTACGTCAAAACATAAGTTCTCACGCCCCTGCCCTCTCCATTCCCCCATCACAATTTTATTTAAAAAAAGTAAAACAAGCAGGTATGAAATGGAATGTATGTAACTTTATTAGTTATGACTGATAAATAAGCTATGTCCACACTTGTTCAACTTCTGGTCGTCAGAGGCATGCGTCATGTTGGACGGAGGAGAGGCTCGGAAGGCATGCGTCCAGGAGCATACCCGAGATCCTCAGTTCGTTCAACAAACCAGAAGCGTATAATATCTGGATGTTGTGGATCATTTTCCTCAGTTGCTGATAATATTAATAAATAAATTACGCCAAAGCAATTGACTTTTTGTATTTATTGGCCTCCAAAAAAAAAAAAAAGAAATCTCGTTGAAGATGCTTCTGCAAAAGAAGTGAAACGCGTACAGAAGATCAATAAATAGAAAAAGTCAATTGCTTTGGTGTAATTTATTTATTAATAAAACCTGAAGCGTATTGCAAGCGTTTCCGGTTGAAGTGGGCTCTCGTGCGTCTCCTCCTGCAACACGTCGCTCTCCAACAAAGATTACCATTCGTTCCCATTGTTATGGAACGCCAAAAATAAAGACTATATCGACAAAATCAACAGGGCAGATACCCTAAAGATCCTTGGGGCAAAATATTTGATGGATGTAGCTGAGTGAAAAAGAAAATCAAGAGTCAGAGATCGTACTTTTCTAAAGAGCAGGAGACTTTCCAAGAAGAGCGGTGATGGGAATTAGTACATCATGGTTCGCGTATAACAGTATACCATTCATATCAGATACAATTAAGCCGAATGAAATAAAAGAAACAGAAGAGATTGCTGGAAGCGGGACTTCAACATCGAATGCAGCAGTAATCACCTAGCGATTCAGTCTTGTTTCTTTCTGTCGTTCTTTTTTTCGGTCTACCTTAACCAAATAAATTCAGTTAATCTATTTTAGTCATTTTACAATATTCATGCTAAGTTTACGCAGTATATCGGAACTGTTGTTATTTGATAGGGTTTTTGGTCATTCATTTAAGTGACAGTACTTACAATCAGCTATTTAATAATTTTCTGCATCATTTAAAATTAAATAAAGCTCATTTTAATTAATATTTTGCATTGATTGATTGTTGTGAAAAATTTTGACAATTTAGAATTGTTTGTTTTGCCGAAATTCTTGGCGCGTAATATTCAGTGTGCAGTATTGGTGTCTCGTTTGGCAATGGGGGTTCCACCATTTTTAGAAGAGTATAAAAATTTTGCTTCGACATTCGCGTTGTTAAACAGCGGAATGTCATTGAACTGTAATTCTTAGAGAATTTGCACATTTCTAGTTTTCAAATAATCTTTTAACCACAATTTCCTCCGTGATTTTTCCCCCGGGATTTCGCTTATATAATAATGGCAGCTGTAACGCCCACTAGACAAATTAGATAAGAGGCATTGTCAAGAGGCATGAATGTGGACACTAAAGGGCATGGCTCCTGAGGCGTGCCTCTAACGCATGCCTCAAGATGAACATATTGCAAGAGGAACGGGCAAGAGGAAAAGGCAAGTTGAAAGGGAAGAGGCACAAGTGTGGACATAGCTATAAAGTTACAAATATTAAGTTTCCTCAAAAAAAGTAAAAAATTAAAATCTTTAAATTTACTGAAAAGAATCGAAAAACAAATTAAGAGGAGCTTTCATTTCATTTTACAGGATTGCCTGTTCTTGGTTGGATATTAGAAAGGGCACAGCTTAAGTCAGTGGAAGTCAACCTGGTTTCTACCACCACTAGTGGGCGTTCCGGCAGTCATGGTGGGCGCTAGGAGTTTTTGTTCCATACTGTAGTACTTTCTTCTTCTTTTTAATTTAAATGACTTTTAACAAATTTGCAGCTTCAAGAAGCTAATAAAACTCTTACGGGTTGCCAAAGTATCGTTTCATTATTTATTGAAAAACTTGAGCTTCATCGTTATAATCTATTGAAAAGGGAACTTCATCAGTTACCTGAATTATCATCTACAAAAGATAGTATAACTCCAGAGGGTATTCACAGATATAGTAATCACCTCAACGAACTTGAATAAATTGGACATGGTAAAACGATTTGAGCATATTTTGAAAATTGAAGTTGTATTACTGCATGAAAAATCCTTTTACCGCAAATATTGATAAGGCTGATACAACTTGTCCAGAAGAACTGTTAGAAATTAGTTATGATTAAGAAAGTAAACATAAATTCCATAGTGATGGATATGAAAACATGAGGCAAAAACCGAGCGTGGTGGTGTAACGGCTAGCGTTCTGGCCTCGCATTCGGGAGGACGGCGGTTCGAATCCCCGTCCGGGCATCCAGATTTGGGTTTTCCATGGTTTCCCCAAATCACTCCAGGTGAATGCCGGGATGCTTCCTTCAAAAGGCCATGGCCGAATTCCTTCCCATTCCTTGCCCCCCCCCCCCATCCTTTCCCGTGTCTAAAGACCTAGTTGTTATAGGAGACGTTAAGCAGTTATTAAAAAAAAAATGAGGCAAAAAAAGGCCTGTCTAATATCTAAATATGTGGAAAATGATATTCGGTTTATTGATACATTTCCCTTTTCCAAATCTCATATCAGGCTTTAGTGCTGTTAACCATATTATGACCAAAGAAAGATTTCCCCTGAATATTTCCGAAGGATGAAACGTTACTTACAAAAATTGAGTCAGATATCCGGTATTTGGCTTTCCAGCACTAGCCTGAGAAATCTAATTGATGAATTAAATGTAATTTCACCAGACCTCATGCTTCTATGTACGCAAACTATAAACAGAAAGATAGATTTAACTACAGAATAAAATCGTTTTATAAATATCTATTCTGCCAAGCGCCGCGAAAGTCCGACAAAGAATTTGGAGAGTAATTATTATTAGTTACTTTAATTTGCTGCTTTGGTGCTTTATAAATTTTATAAAGTAAAGCTACTTCTCTACTTTATAAATCACCCTTGTCGTGAAGCCAGTGGGCGGGTAGAAAATTTTACTACTAATAGAGGCACAAAAGTGAGTAGTAGTGAAAAAAGGTTGACTATTCCTAGTTTGAGTAATTAGCGTTATCGTGTTTACTTCGATAATTTGTTTTTATTGCAAAAAGAGCTGAAAACATTCTATGTCACAAATGAGCGTTGTAAACAGGTGATCATAATCGCAGAGTTTGCTGTGATATGGTGGGATACACTTTGTAAAACTTACCCCAAAACGTTGGTTTATCTATTTTATTAAAATCTTATTGGCAGCAGCATTATTCCCCCCCTTCCAAAGCTTGCTCTCTAAGTACTGCGTTGAGTCATCAGAGGGCTCTGCCAATATTTTACGTTTTCAGGGTTGCAACGACGAAGTACTCACAATTATGTGTCATAGGAAACTGTCTGTGTTGTTATAATAAAGGTTTTCAGTTGTAAGAGGCAGCGAAGAGGCGTAGTAAGTCTGACAAGTAGGGCACACCGCGCCCTCTCGTACACCTAATCAAAACTCTGTTACACGAACCCAGTGCTACATGTGACCACAGGGGCTGTTTCTAGATAAAAGCTGGAAGCATATTCAGCAGCGTCTTTCTCAAACCAGAAAAAAACAGACGCGGCTAAATTTGATTTAATCTTAAAATACGTAACAGGTTTGTTAGGGAGCATCCATAAACTACGTGACTCGGTCTAGGGGCGCAGGGGTTAAGTAGAAAGGGAGCTCCATTTTAGCCTCCTGTGAATATCCCCTCTCCCCCAAGTAGCCCGACATGGCTTTTCCGTCTTACCCCCCTCGTCACAGAGCACGTAGCTTTTTCCCCTATTGATTGCAGAAGACATTTTTTACTGTTTTCTCTCGTCAGACTATCGTAAATTACGTACGGAAAAAAGATAATTAAATGACGGAAAAAAATATTCATATGCTGTTGCGTGTTCTGTACCTCATTTTAACTGTGACAAATAATATGAATGGGAAGCTACGTAGCCTAGCTCGGAACTCCCCCCTCCCCCCTCCCCCCACGTAGCCTTGCGAAGCTTTCCGGCCACCCCCTCCACCACTTTTTAGACCGAGCCACGTAGTTCATGGACACTCCCAAAGCTACGCTGGGATAGGTGGTGGAGAGGGGGGGGGGAGCCGAGCCAAGCCACATAGCTTTCCATTCATATTAATTGTCATAGTTAAAATACGGTACAGAACACACAACAGCATGTGAATATTTATTTCCGTAAGTAGTTTACTATATTCTGACAAGAGAAAACATGAATCAATAGGGAAAAAAGCAACGCGCCACGCGAAAAGGGGGAGGGAAGGATGTTGAGGCAAAAGCCACGCCAAGCTACGTGGGGGGGGGGGTTTTCCACAGGAGGCCAAAATGGAGCTACGTAGTTTATGGACGCTTCCTTATCGACTAATTCCGAAAATCTTCTCTTATTTCCAATTGTTGGTATAATAATAATTATCCTTAAACGACCTACATTTAGGTGTAATACAGTTAGCAGATATGGAGTGGTCTGGATGCTGAGTGGTTAAGGCGTCTGACTGGAGATCGTAAGGTCCCCGGTTCTAATCCCTGTCTCGGTGGGGATTTTCACAGGCCCTTAAGCCGACCTCCACCTGTTGCACAGTTTGCGGTGTAATTTGAAGAACGCCAGAAGCTTCCGCAGCTCGGATTCCACGTTAAATCGTAGGTCCCCTATAACCATTGGGATTACGAGCGGGGCGGAATGCACAGCCACTAAAACCCTGTCACCAGGCATTACGACCACGCGAGCCTTTAGCTGATATCTCTCAGTAGTGCTACACAGTCTGAGAGGCAATGAGGTTCTGCTGTGAGAATCGATTCATTAGCGGCGTACAGCTGCTAAATATCTTTCTCCGGTGTTCTGCCGGATAAGTTCTCCTATACACGGTGTTTCGACAGCTACCTGTCCTGTCTTCATCAGGTGAAATGGTACGTCGAAGTGGTCACTGCAACTACGTCACCGTAGTGGTGTTGGCTTAGAATTTCTCTGTGTAGAACGGAAGCGTACTAACGAAAAATTTCTGTACAATATTTTATAACCAGAACTGCCTATTGTTTTTAGAAACAATACAGCATTTCAAAAAGTCAAAAGTCAAAAAAAATACTATATTACATGAAAATACAGTGTGCTAAAGAAGTATTATATATTACATTTGCGATTTATAAATTCTTTAAAAATTATATTTCTTTAGCTTTATGCATTTTTTAACATCTCAACATCACTCACAAAATATTGAAGAGCTGCAATCACTCCATTCAAATTCATATTTTTCAAATCATTTTTCAATTTCACATTTCGTAAGCGGTGTTATCATACGACTTTCATTTATTACACCAGTTACGCACATCTCATTTTCATTCGTCATTTTTACACTCTATAATTTTTTTAAAAAACCTATGAAAACAAAAATAATATTACAACCTAACCTGTTTTTGTAGAGCGGATAGCTCCTAATTGCCTAACTGTGACGTGACGTAAGGACCATTCAGTTAAAGTAACAGTACGGTCCGTTTCGTCCATTACATGTTTAAAATTACCATTTACAAAAGTGAATATGTATTCAAATGTTTCTATTTAATAAGACATAAAAAACGATTTTTTTAGTTAGTTACCCAAAGTGTACTATTTTTGCGTACTATATACATTTCTAATAGCACACCAAAGAAAAATATAGTACAGCACTCTACAGTATAATAGTTTTGGCAATGCTACTTGCGATTCGAAGATACTCCGTACAGAGGCTGTCGATCCTCTTTTGTCGCAGTGACGTCGGCAGGTCGATAACAGACGCACGTGCAATGTAGCCGAAAATAAATTCCTCTCTATCCAGCTAGCTAGTCTACCTGTCAGTGGTACAGAATCTTTACTTGAGTATTACGAGTTACCTGTATCATTTTACGAGTGTAAATGTAAGTACGAGCAGAGTTGAAGCAGTGAACGCGGAGGATGGTCGGTAACGTTCAAGCCTGGCATTCGAAGAGAGCTGGTTTCTATTCCCGACCTAGCTATTTAGATTTCAGTTTTACATAGTTTCCTGAAATGACGTCAGAAGACTGCCTGAATACTTCAGAACAGGTAGCTTATTTCCGCTTCGTTGCCAACATCCCACTGCTGCCGTGGTCTCGCTATGGGACCATTATATATTTTTAAATGGCACAGAACGTAGGCCCGGCGCGGCGGTATTATGTACCGCTAGTCTGGCTATCTGCTTGTGAATATGGTGGTTTCCCTGTGACCTGGGAGCAGCAGTATTCCGGTGATGTTCTGGGAACGGGTGCTGACTCACTGTGCGTTCGCTCGGCTGTGAGTCAGTGCTAGAAATTCGTTTATAAACCCAGGCGTATTTGTTACTCCTAACTTCCATATTCAGGAGTAAAATGAAAATTTGCAGGCGCAATTAAATTATAATTATAAAAATACACATTTTATAACTTACAACCTACTCCAACACAATTTAAAATTTTAAATAGGTTTAGAAAAAAAAAAATATGGTATGCCAATATATTATATGCCAAAATTGTGAAGTATGTTAATACAATTATTGAATTTTAAACACTGATCTTCATCTTCAGAGGTAACTTGTTTGATTCCTACATATTTTCGATTTTTTTTTTCCAATTCATCGTCAGAGGATTATTTCTTTTTAAATATAAATAAATCAACATGTAAACTAAAAATATTTTCCTTGATGTAGAAATTCTAAGAATAATTTTATTTCACAGTATTGCATCACAATTTATCAGCAAGATCGCTGAAACAAAAACATTCAGTCTATTTAATATACCATACCTACTTGTCTTTACAACTGGTATACAGTCAGTAATTTTACGAGACATCTTCACTTCCTTCGTTAAACGATTAACGCACGCACTTGAATTGTTTATCTACTTCGTGGTACTTCTCCTACAATGTTGCCACATCTCCTAAATTTCAGAAACGTATCACAGATCAGCAATACGACAGTAATTATAATTGAAATTAATTCATTGAATTAAACCTTGAACACGTAAAACTGAAAACGAAGTTCTCAAATGTTATTTTTTAATTTAAGTTTTGATGTCTAGGCGTATTTTCTACGCCTCTGACTGAGATTGCAGACGTAAAACGAAAAAATTCAGGCGTAATCACGCCTGACGCCCGGTCAATTTCGAGCACTGCTGCCTATACTGCCTGTTTGTGTGGACCCGCTGGATCGGTAGTCTTTTGTTATTATTTTTAATGAGTGTAGATTTTTTTTTTTTTTTTTTTTTTTTTTTGTCAATGTTCATTACCACTTTGGGCGATAAAATCAGGGCTGTGATCTTCGGTGACGATCTTTTTTGGAAAACCCCATTAGGGTTCTTATTTCTGGTGGAAGTCATACTGGTTTACGTATAATGCCATGTCACGAAGTGTGGTGGGTGAGCGGTAACGCTCTGGCCTTGCATTAGGGAGGGCGCGGGTTCGAATCCCCGTTCAGCCATCCAGATATGGGTTTTCCATGGTTTCACCAAATCACTCGAAATGAATGCCGCGATGCTTCCTTCAAAAGACAATAGACCCTTTCCTTGCCCCTTTCCTTTTGTCCTCTAATGATCTCGACGTCGACGAGGCGTAAAACCATAAGGAAAAAAAGTTCCATATCCTTGGTACTACAGTTCCCAAATTTCTGAGCCGCTCTTCTGTGTCTCTGTAGTTTTTTATTCGGATGTGCAGTTCCTAGGTTTGAAGTTGATTTCTGTGTAGATGGTCGTGATTTCAGCTTTAAGTCGATGGCGGAGAGATAGCAACCACATGGACATGAAACTACGCCTGTCGGACTGGGTGAGCGGTAACGATCGGGCCAGCCCTTCGGGAGAAAGCGGGTTCGAATCCCCGCCCGAGCATCCAGTTTTCGATTTTCCATGTTGAAATCACTGCGGGCAAATATCGGGTCGGTTTATTGAAAAGGGCTTATCCGAATCCCTTTCTATTTTTCACCTTACCACCCCCCCTCCTCCTCCCACTCCAAGTCCTATCCCGGCTTTCATTACCTTGGAATCGATGAAGCGTAAAGCCCAAAGCAAAAAAACGAAGTCACTCAGCCCCTGTGTTAATATTTTAATGAGCAGTAATAATAGTAATTAGAGGTATAGGTATGTGTCAGTGAACTTTTGATAGTTTAAACGACTTCACTGGATCTTCGAACAGTTGTCGCTGTTGACCTGTTGACAATCACCCTGGCAGCACACGCGCTGAGCACCTTGAACGTGATGGTGCATGAATGGCGCCTCAGCGACACTCGTTACCAAACTGTTTCGTGGAACCCTGCCAGCCAGACAGCTAGCTCACTATGGGAGACTTGCCAGTTCGAATCTGGCCGCCAGTATATACTGTGTGTGCCCTCTGCGTCTTAACAGTGCACTCTAAATAACTGACCAGACACAACAGCGCATACCAGCAGCTTTCAAGCCACGTCCCACGGGAAAAGGTGCGCTTCTTAAAAGTTGGAAGCTTGGAAGAAATTGTTACGAAAATATTTACTTAAGGGTCGGTCACACGGGGAGATTTTTGTCGCTACTACTGATGGCGGCGATCATTCGCTGCGATTAATAGCAGCTATTAGCCGGTCACACGGATCGACTGGTTTGAGCGATTAGGTTGTGGCTCGCGAAGTAATGTATCAACCTCATGCGTTGGTTATAATATCGTGCAAACTGCGTCGTATAGTTCTGAGACGATTGATTCTTTCGGCTAATGCTGAGCTGTGTAAACATTTGTTAAATTAAATTTTAAAAATAAAAGAAAATGCATCCGCTACTGGATTAGACGAATAGAAAAAGCTGAGGCCTCTGCGTTTCTTCTGATAGATCTAGGATCCACTAGCCTACAGAAATATTCAACGGTTAGCTGAAGGAAATTTTGATAAATTACTTGAAGTAGTTGCTACTCAACTTATGAAAAAGTTATACTGATAAGAGGTGCGATTCTATGTAAGACCAAACTAGAAATTAACTAATGTTACATGACAAGTTGTGATAGCCTGAAGTCTGGGGAGTATTTATTCATAGCTAAATTATTTTCTGTTTGCATCGTTAATGTTCTTAATTTTTTCTGAGATCTTTGTCATATGGAATGATCAATCTAGTTTCATTCAGTTCAATAAATAACCTACACAAAGGATTTTATTCTCGCATTCTTGTTAATTAATTTATTGTTATTGGTGTGCAACACTCCTTCCGATAAACATAAAAGAACATAAAAATCAACCATCTGGTGACATTTCTTTCTCCGTTTTCCATAATGACAAAAAAATTAAAAAAATTGAATTAAATGGAAAAAAAACGATGAACGATACTTGTGACCACAATAAGAAGAATAGCGATTGAGCTGTCAGACGAGGCGACAACAACGCTGTGTAGCGGCCACTGGGTCACGTGACCGCCACAATCGCGCGCTACTAGCGATGAGAATTGAACATGTTCAAATCGAATCGCAGCGATTTTTTGTCGCTGCTAGAAGGGTCAATCGCAGCGATTACATTGTCACACGAAGCGATTAATCGCTGCTATTCAAGTCGCAGCGATAAAAATCGCCCCGTGTGACCGAGCTTAAAATGAGTGAACCCGTCAACAAACTTATGATACTTAAGAAGGAAATTCACAGTTCTGTTCATATTCTACAACGGTAGCATCAATATCACCAGTGTTAGCGCAGTGTGCTTAAAAAAAATGTGCCTTCACAGAAATGGACCATATTTTCTCGCCACTGACAAGAGTTTGTTTTCGGAAATAAGCACATATTAAACGGCGCATAAACACGTTCGCCACTTGCATCTGTATACCTAAAGATATAATTAATGTAAACCATCTGATGATGAGCATTGTTTGCTCGGAACCGGTAATGGTTGAATAAACAAAATAAAAACAAATTATGACTGGTCGCTGTCTTCCATATCAACCGAAATTTGATAACACAGTCGCTGAGTTCCACCAATCCATCATGAACAAAATATTATTACTCAAAAGGCCAATCGGGTGCGTCGTAATAGTATGGAGATGGATTAGAGGTTTGAAAGGGGAACAAAGTCGAAAATGAATCTACTCTCAACAACTGAATTTTTTTTGTTAAAGAATATGCAAGCTGCTGGAAAGACGGGGGAAGTTCGCTGGAAGGAGAAGACAGTATTGTGTGATTTATTTTCTTCAAGCAACATTGTGAATAAATTATAGTTCTAATTTGACAATACTCATTTGAAGAAGAGATCGGCAACATATTAGATAAGGAAATTATTACAATCTGTATGCCATAGCTGGAGAGTAACGGCTAAATAACTAGTAAAGCCTACAGTACAGCGGTCAAGATTTGGTATCAGATTTGAAGTTAAAAAAAAGCAAGAGATACGAAGTCCTTGGTCGCTAGAGACACCATCACTTTTATACAGGCGTACCTCACCAAGCGAGAGTAGTCACGGCGTTTTAACTCCACAGAATGCAATAACCGAACCGCTAAAGGTATGAATAAAAAGTCGTAGGTTAATGTAATTTTTAGTTAACTGCCTCCGCATACAGTCACACAATCTTCATCTTTGGATGACATGTTTCTTACAGGTGATAAATTTAAAAGATTCTACCACGAAACAAACATTCGTAGATTGCAGTGAATAAGATCACACGCAAAAGCCGCAGTTAACTACTGTATAGACCAGAACAAACAGTTAATATAACGGGTCAGGTTTCGGTGAAACATCAGGAGTGTCAAACGCTAAAGAACCACTGTCTACCAGCGAGGAAAACGTCTACTATGAAGTTATGGGAGAGGCTTGAAAGTTTTCAGTAATGAATATTCGTATATTTTAAACGAATTCCAAAATCTGATTCACTATTTTAGCAACGAGGATAAAAGCTAGGAGCCACTAGTAAAACAAGCAATCAAAACAAAACTCGCTGCTATCTGACTTCGCTGCGTAAATTACTTAAAACAAAAAACAAAAAAAAGTGCTAAACAAGAACCCATGACTGCCTGAGGAATACTGTTAAACAATCCGTCATACTGGCAATATGTTTTAATTAACTGCCATTTGATAAGTTTCAGATTTCATAATCGTGGACACTTACTAAACGTTAGCATAATTATATTTGCATTTTTGACTGGCTATTGAACAAAGTATGTCAGAACAAAAAGGGGATTTTTGCTATCAAAGTGAATTAAATTGTCAAAATGTAACAGCATTTTATATTGATATCGCAATCTTTCAAAATGGCTTGCTAAGTGAGTCAGTATCGTTAAATTCTGTTCCTCACATTGCAGGCTGTCGTATATTTAAAATCACTCACGGGCCTTATGTGCAGGGTGGTGCGAATTAGACGAAAGTATCTACCCGGTCTTGAAGAAGTTGCAGAAATCCAAACTTATTCTTGATGAAAACCGTACTCTAGTGCTCGAATACAGGTACTGTAGTTGTAATTTTCAATTCTGTGTATCGAAGAATCGACAACTGCATTAATAAAATCACACACTGGTAATTCAAAAACAGCATTGCTATAATCGCTCCTCATTTTCTATTCTTCGCATGTTGTGTGATTCGTTTTGACGGGATGGTGCCACATTTACAGAAAGAGAAATCAGGCCGGAAGTACTGAAGAGGTCTGCAGTGACCGGAAACGTAAAGCTGCGTGGGAATATCAGACGATAACTTTGGAAGTAGATGGAGGAGGATTGTGTGAGGTGTCGAGAAATAGCGCTGGCGAGGCCCGGCGGAAGCCCTGGCAGGTGAGGCTAACAATGTGGCCTGGAATAGACGCACCAACAGCTGATCGCACGGACGACGACCCAGCGCCGGGACCCCAGAGCGGCACGTCCGCACGTCCGCAACCAACAACACTCGACCAGCAGCCTGTCACTGGCTGACTGCAAGCCAAGTGGTCCAATCCAACACGACTGCTCTAAATATTAAATATTATTTCTCTAAGGCAGCAGAGAATAGTTCTTAATTAAAAAGGCCGGGTCACAGGGCACCAACGAATGGCATTTCTGTTTCGTATAAGTACGACTATTTTATTTTTAATTTCATTGCGTGGAGCACAAAATTCAGGGGGGGGGGGGCTTTACGCCCCGTCGACAGCGAGTTCATTAGAAGCGGGATGGTATTGGGGCCAGGAACGGGAAGGAATTCGTCCATTGCCTTTTTGAAGGAATCATCCCTGCATTCGCCTGGAGGGATTTTGGGAAACCATGGAAAACCCAAATCCGGATGCCCGGACGGGGATTCGAACCCGCGTCCTCCCGAATGCGAGGCCAGAACGTTAACCGTTCACCCACCACGCTCGGTCATAATTTAGTAGCAATTCCCTTAGTCATCTAATTATCCCGTTTTTATTTTATTTTTTAATTATCATATGTAACTTATGAGTGTTAAATCCCTCCCTCATCTGCTTTAACGATCTATGAGTTCTAATTTTAAAATCATTCATCGTTTTTGATAAATTATTCATCATTTCACTTGGTAATTTGTTCCAATCCCTGATATCCTTATCTACAAAAGAAAATTTTTCATCTCCCTTATGCATGAAATCGAGTGTCAGCTTGTGGTAATGGTCGCCTTTGCCCTTCCATGCACTATTCCTAATTCTTCAACCAATATCCTTCCAAGCCCAATCACCAACATATGCCCTGTACATTCCCAGCACTCTCTTCACCCTTCTCCCAACTTCCAAAGATCGTCAATCCAGATCCTTTATCATATCAGTTACTAACTGTGTCCTGCGGTAATTTCCACAAACAAATCTTCTTTACACGCCCTCCAACTCCTGTATTTGACATCCAAAATGTGGGTCTCAAACTACACCACCATTTCCAAGCAACGGTCTCACAAAAGTTTTGTATCCCAACTCCGTAACTTTTCTGATACATGCTTTCACTCTCTCCAGTAAATCAAGGATTTTGTAACCTTTTCCTACAACGTGCTCAATGTTCTCTGCCCAGTTGAGCTTTACTATCAAACGATGTGCCAAGATATTTACACTTCAAGCCTTCAACAAGTAATTCTGACCCCACCCTATAATCATAAACAACCTTTAGTTTTTTATTTGTGTACCTAATGAGCTGACTCTTCTTGGCATTTATCTTCATTCCATGCTGTCCTACCCATTTAGATATTCTATCCAGGTCACCCTGCAGCTGTTCACAGTCTTATCGTGTTTTTATCCTGTTATATACCATTACATCATCTGCAAACAACCTAACGTTGGAATCTTTTAAATCATTTGGAAGGCCCTGGATAGGAGCTGGACGCTTGCTACATAACGGCATCGATACTTCGACGAAGAGTACCGATTACCTGTTCTGAGCAAACAATGGTGGAAACCAAAGATTTCAACTAGTAATCTATTAAATGGTAAATGTTGTATACCTTTTTACAAACATAAGAAATGGCGGTGATTTATTCACTATTTTCCTTGGAGAATCAAATAGCAAATCCTCATTGCAGCAGGTTACATGACATGACTGCTGTTAGAACTATGCAAGGAGCCTACAGTTCCATATTTACTTGAAGCACACCATTACGGCAAAATCTACAGAGACGGATACAATGGTATTAACATCAAGAATAAGCAATGTAGTCTTCACGGGTGTACCGCCGGATAGTGTTGTGGAAACACAATATTTCGACGGCTAGCTCCGCCGTCTTCTTCAGGTGTAGAGACATCTGCATCATACATCAAGACATCTTACATCAAGAATAAGGATGACACCATCTGTGTTACGAACGAGGCAATCTGCTATGACAATTAACAATAGTTTTAGTGAACTGAGTTTTTGTTGTATTTGATTTATACATATCATCTGAAAAACAATTTATAAAAACAACATCATAAAATCAACTCTATTTAAAAACTCCGCGTTATTTTTTTAATAAGTTTAATGTTTTTACTGGATTGAATTTAATGTAAACCCTCCGCGCTACAGGCAATGCTAGATTTCTTTGCGAAGGCATCGCCCCCTCAACGGCAGGCGATATTTCAAAGATTATTAGTTGTATTTATGGTCTAATTTAATTGCGATGGAGCGCTCGCTCCGGTCGCAATTTCACTACACACTCATTTTTTTCTCCTTTCCTGTACGTACTGTACCTACTTTTGCTCTCTACAAGTTTCAACTTTAAATTCTATCCATGTTCCTGGTAGATCATTTATCATTTCTCTTGGTAACTTATCACATCTTACCACTTAGAACAGTGTTTCCCAATTAGGTTTTCCCGACCACTACTTCAAGAAATAGCTCAAACCCGCGTACCTCTAATAGTCATAAATAAAAAATGAAATCGGTTTTTAGAGATTTATTAAATTTTAATCCAATAACAAACGTCACAAAAATTAATGAAAGTCCAAAACTGTTATTACAACAATTCTAATAATAATGAAAATCACCAATGTTTATTTAAGTTTATTGGTACAAATGTGGACGTTTCTCTTTGCACAAATCTGAATAATTTGGTAACTGAGCTTCAACATTAAATCAGCTTCGAGCTGAAGACGATGACCATGTTTGGTCTTCATCTTTGTCATGGCCGAAAATCTGTTCTCACAAAGGTACATCCTGCAAAATGATATTAAAAATTTTATTTCTACTTCCCTAACATAATAAACGTCTTTTAGTTAACTACAGTACTACAGTAATATAATTCACACACAACAGCTTGATTGTCTTAAAAAATATTCTGGCGATAGTAAACCGAAATCCAGATGGCCGCATGGGGTCTGAAACGGTGTACTCCAGAATGCCAAACCAGAGTGTTTCAAACAGAGCAGAACACGCGATCGCAGGCTGCCGCGGACTATCGAGTGACGCCGTGTCGTAATGTCAAGAGTCGACGTTTCCGTCCGCACAGCCAAGAGACAGATTTGTATTGTCACCCCACGACGGGAGTTTCTACCATTACCGTGGCTCCACAATCTGATGATCGATTCTTATAGAACTCGACAAGACAAATTGAAAGAATAAATTTTTTTGATATCTCCCTTAGTTCTCGAGATATCGTATCTCAAAATTGACTTAGTTCTGTTGAAATACGGCCTGGACCAGAAGAAAAATTTCGCTATAGCCAAATTAGGTGATGAATTCGTATGTAACTCGACGAGACAAATCGAAAATAAATAATAAAGTTTTTTGGTATCTCACCTAGTTCTCGAGATATTGTATCTGTTAAGTAAGAAAGTTAGGGTGAGATACGGCCTGAACCAGAATTATTTTTTTTTTTCACAAAAACCACCATATCTACGCGGTGGAAATGCACTGTAGGTGTTTTATTTTCTTCTTAGTGTTTGTTCCTAGGTTGAAATACGGGCGGCGCCAGAAGAAAAAACACCAAAAGTAGAAGGAACTATACCTATGACTGATTTTTAACATGTTATATCTCGAAAACCAAGCGAGATATCAACATTTTTTTTATTTTTTTTTTCGATTTGTTTCGTCGAGTTCTAGAAGAATTCATTATCAGTTTTTGGCGCCACGGTAATGATAGAACTGCCGTTTCTTACATAAAAGCGTACCCGACGGAACAGCGAGAATTGCAAGAAACTCCTATTTTGGGGTGACAATACAAATCACCATTAGTCTCATGGTCTAGTGGAGTTATCGATAATTGCTCACAAATTGTTCCGAGAGAGTTATTTTGTATATTCGCAGTTCAGAGTGGAGGGGGAACAGTAGGGATTGCAATCCAGCAATGCGGGATCCCGCATCATTTGACAGTCTGGCGGATCCTGCAAATCATCAAGCGGATCCGCAATTTTCAAAATGGGGCGAAAACGAGTTTCACTTTACGTGACTTCGCCTCCCCGTCATCGCTTTCCGGTCTGATTCGGCATCTACCAAGTTGTATTGCTTCGTTTGCCTGCATCCTTCAAGTTGACATTTTATTCGCAGCAACAATTGTGTGTTTATGTCATCTTTCGTGACTTGAAAGTAAACAGATTCACTTCTACGTTTTTGTAAGAAGTCCTGAGTGTTTTTGTTGTAAGCAAACACAATAATTTGAATTATGTCGCCCTATTGCAAAATTAGCTCCCATATCGTATACAATAGTACAATTCGAATTGTTCCTGTCAAAGAAATAGAAATAATACAAAAGAAAGTTAAAACAGCTATTTCTAAAAGGAAAAATATACGGAATAGTATATGTATTTACCATCAATTGTTTCTGTACTTCATCGAATTTGAAATATCTGTTTTCAAAAAGTGGATTTCGACTTTATAATTCTGCTAATATTATAGGATTTATAGTCACAAATCTTTCAAATACCGTAAAAGTTGCCGTTATTGTTCAGTTTGAATATATCAAGAAACAATGACAAATATTATCTTTGAGCTTTGATGAATGGACGGCATACCTAAAAAATTACCAATATTTGAACGTTTATGTTCACCGTAAAGAAACACGTTTTAATCTTGGCTTGTTTAGAACACTCAGCTTGTGCTGACAAACTCTGGTCTGGATATCTAAACTCATGTTATTGACTTAATATCTGACGGAACAAGTGTAATGCCGAAAATTGGTGAACTTCTGCCTCGGTACCTGTAATTGTGCTTTTTCACTCAGTACACAACTTGTCATTGAGGTATTATACAAAAGAAAAAACCCACTGAAAGAGAAGTCGAACGCACAGAAACAACTATGACTGCCTCCGAGGGGACAAAAGAAGTACAAAGCGTGGCCGTAACACTGGATCATCCACCCACTGAAGTGGTTCCCAGATATAATGATCTCAGTAAGTGCGGAAAGTTTTGAAAAGTCTTTTATTTATGATCATTTCAATCAAACCAACGAGTGAGGAGGCAGAAATGATATTATCGGCCGTTGGCTACATACGTAATTCTTTCTAAATAAAGTAATAGTTTAACTGTTTAGTAGATAGGTTATTTTCAAACTGATGTGGTTTACTGTAAGACATGTAATGTGATCTGAATGCTTACAATTATTGATTATTTACTTAATAACCAGAATTACATTTAAAAATGCAAAAGAACAAAGTATATTTGAGGCAGGGGAGCGTGCACAAACTACGTGGCTCGGTCCAGGGAGGGGGGGGGGGGGTTGGCTGGAAGGTTACGCTGGGCTACGTGAGGGAAGGGGGGGTTCCGAGCCAGGCCACGTAGCTTTCCTTTCATAACATT